>CM031240.1:878241040-878772412 GCA_018340775.1 Taxus wallichiana var. yunnanensis | reverse complement strand
TAGTGCCACAATGTAACACCCCAAAAATACCAACACAAGGACAACACAAAGGTGAAATACAGGATAAATTTTTTTGACCTACTTTGACACAACACGACACAACATGTCGTCACAAGGTTACAACCAACACTAGGAACCACTTGTTATGGGGAGACCACAAAGTCAAGACGGAAACGTTCACTCCTATCAAGGACAATGTACTCTTCTTTTGACAAGACAACATGATAGTCCAATCCACATGACACACTCACGGCTAGGGAAAGCCACAATAAGAAATGATCGGAGGTTATTTATTTTGATAAGACTCCCCGTAGCTCATGACTTAAGCTTTCGAAGAATTCAATACATGATTCACACAAATTCATCTCACCAACTAAGTTAATTTCTTAAACACCTGTAGAGTAGTTCACTTAAAGTCTTCTCCTACTTACTAAATCTTATTATCTTCCGTAAACTAACCATTGTTTTCCTTTAAGCTTGTTTAAGAGTTCACCCAAAAGGGATAGTGTTAAGCTAGTTTAGCTAGGGGTATCAATTTATAAATGTTTACTTCACAAAGGATGTTTTCATTTTGATCACTCATGGAATTATTTGATTTCAAATAGATCACCTTTACATTTATTTTTGAATATAAAATTATTATTTTTGTTTAGCTTCTTTAAGGGTTAACCGACTCATTTTACTTTACTTATAAAATATTGTCGCTAAGTCTTAGAAAGATTTAACTTAATAATTTATTCTCAATATCAAAGTTTTACAATACTCATTTCATGAACCAAACAAGGTTACATCAATTCATCCCAACACGATGCACAAATCAAAGGGGCATACCATCTCTATTGAACCATGACTAGGGAACAGAGCGTAAAAACATGGAACATGCCATACTACTATCCTAAGGATTTAAAAATACACTAGAATATCCCATAACCAAGCAAAGTAATCAAATTTCATCTTTCACATGTTATCCAAACAAGCCAAAGTTTCAACATTACAACAACAATACTCTACAATACATTCGACATTTTTACAAGGTACTTCATAAATTGTACAGATGAACCTTTAACACTCTTTTCCTCTAGTCTACTCGCATAACCCATCTCGCCCAAATATTAACTAAAGTTAGTTCGCAAGAACTCGAGCGTGTTAAGGCTACACAATGCAACAAGAAGCTAACAATTAACAATATCAAGAAAGGAATATTCTAAATTCAGAAATGGATTAAAACACAACTCACAACTCCAATATTAATCTCATGAGAGAGAAAACTAAACCATCCAACAAGGAGAAAGTCCAAATACCAAGAAAGAACAAAATTACATAAATCAAGGCAAGACCTTATGGGTTGGGAACAAGAAAGTCAAGAGTGTTGATATCTCCTTCATGTAATCCTATGGGTTACGTGATTGGAATCCAAAATTTACTCCATCCAACTAAAGGGGTCCAAGAGAAGACAAAGCGTACTAATTATGATCGTAGGCGCGAAGCAAAAATGACGTTATCCAATTCTTCCAGGGGGCTTCAAAGTAATATGGGTTCGACGCCCTTAAAAGAACACAACTATAGTTTCGGTTTTAACCAAGGAGTTTACCACTACCTCCTTATAGGATTTCTTAAAACGTAGTACTAGTTAACCAAAACAAATCCACTTTTCCAAAAGCGTACGAAAGAGACACAGAAAGGGCCATTATTCTACCAACAAACCCTATCCTAATCGTCAACTTCTCTACATAATATAAGGGAAGACTAAACCCAAAAGTCGTTAATAATTTTTATATAATTCAGACAATGTCAATAAACATTAAAATAAAAATTGATTTCCCTAACAAGGCCACAAAATGGGACCTTTTAGTAACCAAGTTTGAAGTATAAGGTATTCGAGTTCGAAAAAAAGGGATTCGATACGCAGAGGGCAAAACACCAACGATGCCCCAGACTCAAAAGACCTTACCACGAGTACAAGCACAAACCAAGAACCAACGCACATAACTATCAGGAAGGTTACGCAGTGTAGTCGGCCTAGAAGTTCTATGAACTCCTTGCCAAAGGTATAGAAGATGGAAAATTTTACCCGATCCATGTGGGCTTATCGAGGAAAAGTCTTAGCAAATATCAAATGATAAATATAACAGCCACCTATGATATTATCACTTTGAAATCAGCTGTCATCTAACAGAAACGAGTTCACGAGTCCAAGATACCATGGATTCACCTACAACTTTTGTTTCACCCATAGTAATAGCTTGCTTGCGACCCTTAATAAAAATTGTAGAGATTTCATTCAGATTAAAATTACAATGTTTCCCCTTGCTTTAATCAAACAAGAGTTTACATCAAGAAATAGGTATAGTAATTCTCTCAACACGTGGAGGCCAAAATAGATGCCAAAGTTATCCCTCATCTAGACTAGGTACAACAACAACCATGTACAGCTTCTAAAACAAACCCCAAATGCCATTTTCTAATCAAACATAAAGTAAGGAATGCCCACAGGCTTAAACAAGTTTCAGAACACAACGTCACTATTAATGTACCTTTTAGAAAAATAGAGGGCCCTAAATAGAAATACGTATTTATTCAACCAAACAGAGATATGAAGGCTTAACCTTCCATTTAGTAACCTTCAATTATAACTACCATCACAGAATTCTTTTAAAAGAGAGTCATATAAGCAAACAAAACTCAATAATGTTTCCTTCCCTACGAACTAGATTGCATCACTCAAAATTGCAGTAACCCATTTAGACAAATATGAAATAGAGTAAGCTATAAGGGAGGAAAGAACATTCCAAGCAAAACCAGCAAAATTGGATCGAGATTTAAAGGAACAACCAACACAATCAGGCAGCGATATAAACAACCATGAAAACATTGTCTAGGCGTTATTCAGTAGGAAAGACAATTCATTTCAAGATACTGAAAGCAGGTAGAAAACTATTGCAAGCAGTAGATTTAACATGCCTGTTTTAAACGCTATATCACATGGCCACGTACTTGTAGACACCTTCTTCCAGCAGTCCCAAAATTGTTTCTCCACCAAATTCACGCTTCTCACCCACTCGGCGTCCAAAATACCATGCAAAAGATACAATAACCATTCCGATAACTTATGCAATGCAAGGGATACACCATCAACCTCTATGAAAATGTCATTAGGGACATCTGAAAAGATCCATTCACTACCGCGCTTCCCTGAAAAGCTTGCACGAACTAGTTCTTTGTCAAAACACTTGCATAGTTTACTAATTCTAGCTCTCCTTTCAGGTACATTTCATATAGGCACAATTTATTTCCTCTTTTTTTTTTTCTTTTATACCCATAACAAGAAGGGCCGTATAACTCGGAGGCAATAGCTGGAGGAGTTGCACAATGCTTTGTATACCTTTGGGTGTTGTACAGTCTACTGGAAAACTGTACATTAATGAGCAGTACAGACAGTGCTCAAAATGGTATGACATAGCTATGCCTGAGAGGGACTAGTGTGAAACAAAAAAAATATCTCATGGAGGCCCAAGTTTGGCTGGGTGTCAAGCAGCCAAGTCAAACTGTATGATTTAGCTATGTACGCCCGTAGGGAGGGCTTAATTTTTTTATAGAATTCAAAGGTATAAGTTCAGCTATGACATTCAAGATAGAAGAATCTGTATAGATGGAAAACAGTAGCGTGCTGGGCATCAAAAGTTTTCACATTCAGGCAAGAACATTTAGGCATAAAGTTCCAGTCATATGTGATTGGACATTGTTTAACTGTGGAACAAGTTTAGAAAGGTTGTACACGGCCTTCCTACAACTATATAGCAGTCAGCTCATACTGTAATGAGGGTGTTTGGAAGAAGGAAAAAGACGTACTACAGCAGCAGGATGTACAGTACTTGGATCCAGTTTATAGGTTACATTTTTCCTATAACGTATGCCTGCAGAAGAAGACAACTACACCCCTCTCCATAGAAAGTGAAAACACATCCACACCATCTTCAACAGCAGAATCAAACGCAAGGGAGGTCTCAAAAGAGAATCTTTGCAAAGGAATTTCTTCAGGTCTCCTGGTAACACTCTCACTGTCCCATGGTCGATTTTGGCAGGAACAACTCAGTACAAGATTTGGATCTAAAAATATCCTGCTACCTTCATCTCCCAAGACATTTTCTCCAACATTGAAAAGATCCCTGTGCCCGTGGGTGCGATCTGTCACCAAAACTGGGACAAGCTCATGGCAGAAACAAATAAAATACAAACACAAAACACAACCTCAAGATTGGTCGAGCTTCTTCCATGTTAGATTCACCACCTGGACAGAAGCGACTTTCCCAAAATGAAAAGGCAAGACAGCTCAACTAAAACTTTATCCCGTCCTTCTACTACGGCTGCAAGATTTTGCTACAACTGATCACGACTGTGTGGTCGCGTGCAACCAGAACATCAGGATCGACACCCACGGCTCCTTGGGATCGCCCTGTGGCAGCAGCCGCACATAACTCTCTCTGGAGGCCACTGATTTTCTGAGATAAGTTTACTTCTCTACCCTAAAGCCGCCGCCAATCGCCGAACACCTCCTCACGGCACTTTCCTAGAGAATTTCAGTTCTACGCTCCACGATAGGTACAGCATAGGCTAGAGGCGTCTTTGGTCCAAGGATTGAGTGGTTTGGGAAATTGTTTAATGCATTCGGTGAGACTATGACAGCTATTGAGGCGCCCCGCCAACCGACCCAACTCTCACCCACTGCCTTCAATTTTCTCTCGAAAACTATCCCTCTCTTTTCATTTTGTCAAACGCTTGAATGCATTCACCAAACTTCGCGCCCTTGACAAGAAACACGTGCTTCCCTACGCCCTCCACTCCGTTTCCATTTTTTTTTTAATTTACTTGTTTCAAATCTTTTTTTTTTTTTTAACTTTCATTATTATTGTTATTTATTTCAGAGGGGTTCGAACTGCAGATTGTCTATCCCAAAATCCCAATCGATGCCAATTACCCTTCCTTAAGCAAGCAAAACGTGGTCGACAATATCAGAAATACGGATTAAAATTAATTTCCTTGTCGGTTGATAAACTCACTACTAGCTTGGATGTCATGTAACTATTCTTATCTCCTATAATATCAGACATTATAGAAAAAGCAACAACGAATTCCACCAAATGGGCAAGTATAATTTGTGTCATGTCTAATGGAACCCTACCCGTCACACGAAAAATGTGATTAATAGATTTTTAATTAAGAAAAGGGTCGTAAAGCACTCAGGAATTCATATCCACAAAGAATCAGGAAAACAATTTATATCCTAAGCTCATAAAGATTATTCAGGAAAGAGTAGAGATATTCCATGCTTAGCACTTGATCGCCACAGGATGAATAGGTGTAATGTAGAACAGGGCATTACATTCTCCTCCCCTTAAGAAAGCATCATCCTCGATGCGACATTACACGGAGGAAAGTAAATGGTCCGCAACCAAGAACAGGTAAAGGAGAAAGTACACCCTATGGTTTAAAATTTTAGTTGATTAAAGCACGGTCACAAGGTAGCCTTAGTAACATTTGGTAGAAGTTTTAACTTTCAATGTTCTGTGAAGATTGGCAGTTCTTTCTTGTTCATCATTTCATTAGTCTCTTTTCATTAGCACTATTCTTACTTTAATTTCTTTTAAAATTTCATCATTGAAAAGTTTTGGTTTATTCCTTATTGTGGGTGCCCAACACAAATCTGCTAACACAACACCCTATCGTTCACAAGACACTACTGATTCACAAGCACACAAGTATATACTTCAATATTTTATTATACAACATAAAGGTTACTCAAATACGGAATGGAATAGGCACACGATCCGCATAACATAGTACTCGTCACACATCAATGACTCGACATACATAAATACTTAACCAAACAAGATTACAATCCACTAGACATTTCCTCAATTTGCATCAATGAAAACTCACATAACACCAAACAAATGCTACAGGTACATAGTGTCCACAAGGGGATCAATGACATGTCCACAACATCACAACACATATCCATCTGACATGAATAACACATACATCAAAGACCACTACCAAACATCACAATAACTCAACATATATCCCAAACATCAACCATACAGACAAATATCATAAGCCTCCCTCAAACTCTTATGCCTCCCTCAAGTCTCTTATGCCTCCCTCAAACTCTTATGCCTCCCTCAAGTCTCTTATGCCTCCCTCAAACTCTTATGCCTCCCTCAAGTCTCTTATGCCTCCCTCAAACTCTTATGCCTCCTCAAGTCTCTTATGCCTCCCTCAAACTCTTATGCCTCCCTCGGGAGGTCGGTTGTCTCTCGAGTTTGAACACTCCTAACCCAAGTGACATAATAACGCGTGGTTCAACAACCCGCTAGTTATATGTACCCCTTGGGGCGTACCCCCATACAACAAAGCGGGTCCATAGGTCCAACCAATCCATGGTGCATCCCATGACCCTATTCCACACATCACGACATTAGAACCAGCACAAAAATCCAATCAAAGTGCCAAGTGGCAAAGTACAAGCCTTGGGCAAGGCGGTAAAAATTCCAAATTTAAAAGAAGACCCCAAATCAAGCTAAAATAAATGGCCAAATAGCCAAAGTTAGTATCGAAATCCCCATGTTAGTGCCACAAACCAAGGAAATGCCCAAAATTGTAAAGCATTGCAATCAAGAAAAGATGCTGGTCCTTGCAAAATAAAGTAAAAAGCTCAATTTACGAATAAAATCAACTTATAATAATGTCACATTACGATAACTGTGTGGCCTTATCTGGCCACCAAAGGGGTACTCAACGAGTTGCTGGCACTCGGAACATCGAGCCTCAGCTCGTAAAATATATATCAATCCCGCCACCCTTCGACAAGGCTAAACATAGTCATAGATACACTAAGGTTGCATACATACAACCACATAGGGAGAGAGGAAAGAGTCACATGTAATCTACTAAACCGAGTTTTGACTCGAGTTATTGACCCATGGTACACCATTCCTCACTCTCAACATACACTTTTACCGATTTCCCTCAGGATCGGTCAGCGTAAGGTTCACAACATAACATATGACTACATTACTAACACCATGGTGGTACACACATAGCTACCATAACATCTCAAGTATGGTAGGTATACGGGGTAGTTCACAATCATACATTCACAGGGCGCAATACATCACTTTACCACATTCTGCACCCAAAGTGCAATCACAATACGATAGGGTTCATACACTCACCGTATGACCCTAAATCACGACATGAAGCATTACATATTACACAACTCATATATACGATGAACATAATAACATCACAACATAACAATAATTGCTTCATAACAAGGTGGTACACACATTTCTTCAAAACATGGTAAAAACATCATGATACAACTCATTTCTTTTAACATCAATCTAGTCATACAACACATTGATACACTTACATATCACAATATGTCACAAAGCTCCCACACTATGTCATCCACATTATAATTCTTTTCACACATCACAAACAACAATTCACACGTGAACTCTTCATAGAATCCACAAGAAGGAGAGAGAATACTCCCATCCCCAACACATCAATATGATGACAAATACGCACTGAGTGACATACACATCACGTGCGTTCACAATATCACAACTACGACAATAATCACATCACGCTTAAAGCACATTACTCTTCCAATATAAATCATCATCATGCAACATCATCATCATCATGCGATCATCATGTAACACCACCACCACCATGCAACATCACCATACAACACCAATCCGCCCATAGGTTCGAGAGCATGAACCTACCCTCTCGATACCAAAGTGTAACACCCCAAAAATACCAACACAAGGACAACACAGTGAAATACAGGATAATTTTTTTTTGACCTGCTTTGACACAACACGACACAACATGTCGTCACAAGGTTACAACCAACACTAGGAACCACTTGTTACGGGGGAGACCACAAAGTCAGCACGGAAACGTTCACTCCTATCAAGGACAATGTACTCTTCTTTTGACAAGACAACATGAAAGTCCAATCCACATGACACACTCACGGCTAGGGCAAGCCACAATAAGAAATGATCGGAGGTTATTTATTTTGATAAGACTCCCTGTAGCTCATGACTTAAGCTTTCAGAAGAATTCAATACATGATTCGCACAAATTCATCTCACCAACTAAGTTAATTTCTTAAACATTGTAGAGTAGTTCACTTAAAGTCTTCTCCTACTTACTAAATCTTATTATCTTCCAGAAACTAACCATTGTTTTCCTTTAAGCTTGTTTAAGAGTTCACCCAAAAGGGATAGTGTTCGCTAGTTTAGCTAGGGGTATCAATTTATAAATGTTTACTTCACAAAGGATGTTTTCATTTTGATCACTCATGGAATTATTTGATTTCAAATAGATCACCTTTACATTTATTTGTTGAATATAAAATTATTATTTTTGTTTAGCTTCTTTAAGGGTTAACCGACTCATTTTACTTTACTTATAAAATATTGTCGCTAAGTCTTAGAAAGATTTAACTTAATAATTTATTCTCAAGATCAAAGTTTTACAATACTCATTTGCGAGAACCAAACAAGGTTACATCAATTCATCCCAACACGATGCACAAATCAAAGGGGCATACCATCTCTATTGAACCATGACTAGGGAAAAGGAGCGTAAAAACATGGAACATGCCATACTACTATCCTAAGGATTTAAAAATACACTAGAATATCCCATAACCAAGCAAGAATCAAATTTCATCTTTCACATGTTATCCAAACAAGCCAAAGTTTCATGATTACAACAACAATACTCTACAATACATTCAATATTTTTACTAGGTACTTCATAAATTGTACAGATGAACCTTTAACACTCTTTTCCTCTAGTCTACTCGCATAACCCATCTCGCACAAATATTAACTAAAGTCAATTCGCAAGAACCGAGCATGTTAAGGCTACACAATGCAACAAAGAAGCTAACAATTAACAATATCAAGAAAGGAATATTCTAAATTCAGAAATGGATTAAAACACAACTCACAACTCCAATATTAATCTCATGAGAGAGAAAACTAAACCATCCAACAAGGAGAAAGTCCAAATACCAGTAAGAACAAAATTACATAAATCAAGGCAAGACCTTATGGGTTGGGAACAAGAAAGTCAAGAGTGTTGATATTTCCTTCATGTAATCCTATGGGTTACGTGATTGGAATCCAAAATTTACTCCATCCAACTAAACCTGGGTCCAAGAGAAGACAAAGCGTACTAATTATGATCGTAGCGCGAAGCAAAAATGACGTTATCCAATTCTTCCAGGGGGGCTTCAAAGTAATATGGGTTCGACGCCCTTAAAAGAACACAACTATAGTTTCGGTTTTAACCAAGGAGTTTACCACTACCTCCTTATAGGATTTCTTAAAACGTAGTACTAGTTAACCAAAAAAATCCACTTTTCCAAAAGCGTCTGAAAAGAGACACGAAAGGGCCATTATTCTACCAACAAACCCTATCCTAATCGTCAACTTCTCTACATAATATAAGGGAAGACTAAACCCAAAAGTCGTTAATAATTTTTATATAATTCAGACAATGTCAATAAACATTAAAATAAAAATTGATTTCCCTAACAAGGCCACAAAATGGGACCTTTTAGTAACCAAGTTTGAAGTATAAGGTATTCGAGTTCGAAAAAAAGGGATTCGATACGCAGAGGGAAAAACACCAACGATGCCCCAGACTCAAAAGACCTTACCACGAGTACAAGCACAAACCAAGAACCAACGCACATAACTATCAGGAAGGTTACGCAGTGCAGTCAGGCCTAGAAGTTCTATGAACTCCTTGCCAAAGGTATAGAAGATGGAAAATTTTACCCGATCCATGTGGGCTTATCGAGGAAAAGTCTTAGCAAATATCAAACAGATAAATATAACAGCCACCTATGATATTATCACTGAAATCAGCTGTCATCTAACAGGAAACGAGTTCACGAGTCCAGTACCATGGATTCACCTACAACTTTTGTTTCAGTCCAACTAGTAATAGCTTACTTGCGACCCTTAATAAAAATTGTAGAGATTTCATTCCATTAAACTTACAATGTTTCCCCTTGCTTTAATCAAACAAGAGTTTACATCAAGAAATAGGTATAGTAATTCTCTCAACACGTGGAGGCCAAAATAGATGCCAGGTTATCCCTCATCTAGACTAGGTACAACGATCGAACCATGTACAGCTTCTAAAACAAACCCCAAATTCCATTTTCTAATCAAACATAAAGTAAGGAATGATCACAGGCTTAAACAAGTTTCAGAACACAACGTCACTATTAATGTACCTTTTAGCAAAACAGGAGGGCCCTAAACAGGAAATACGTATTTATTCAACCAAACAGAGATATGAAGGCTTAACCTTCCATTTAGTAACCTTCAATTATAACTACCATCACAGAATTCTTTTAAAAGAGAGTCATATAAGCAAACAAAACTCAATAATGTTTCCTTCCCTACGAACTAGATTGCATCACTCAAAATTGCAGTAACCCATTTAGACAAATATGAAATAGAGTAAGCTATAAGGGAGGAAAGAACATTCCAAGCAAAACCAGCAAAATTGGATCGAGATTTAAAGGAACAACCAACACAATCAGGCAGCGATATAAACAACCACGAAAACATTGTCTAGGCGCTATTCAGTAGGAAAGACAATTCATTTCAAGATACTGAAAGAAGGTAGAAAACTATTGCAAGGAGTAGATTTAACATGCTCAGTTTTAAACGCTATATCACATGGCCACGTACTTGCAGACACCTTCTCCCAGCAGTCCCAAAATTGTTTCTCCACCAAATTCACGCTTCTCACCCACTCGGCGTCCCAAATACCACGAAAAAGATACAATAACCATTCCGATAACTTATGCAATGCAAGGGATACACCATCAACCTCTATGACAATGTCATTGGGGACATCTGAAAAGATCCATTCACGCCGCGCTTCCACTGAAAAGCTTGCACGAACTAGTTCTTTGTCAAAACACTTGCATAGTTTACTAATTCTAGCTCTGCTCAGGTACATTTCATATAGGCACAATTTATTTCCTCTTTTTTTTTTTTCTTTCATATAGCATTGAGTGGTTTGGGAAATTGTTTAATGCATTCGGTGAGACTATGACAGCTATTGAGGGCGCCCCCTGCCAACTGACCCAACTCTCACCCACCTGCCTTCAATTTTCTCTGAAAAACTGTCCCCTCTCTTTCATTTTGTCAAACGCTTGAATGCATTCACCAAACTTCTGCGCCCTTGACAAGAAAACACGTGCTTCCCTACGCCCTCCACTCCGTTTCCATTTTTTTAAATTTACTTGTTTCAAATCTTTTTTTTTTTTTTAACTTTCATTATTATTGTTATTTATTTCAGAGGGGTTCGAACTACAGATTGTCTATCCCAAAATCCCAATCGATGCCATTTACCCTTCCTTAAGCAAGCGAACGTGGTCGACAATATCAGAAATACGGATTAAAATTAATTTCCTTGTCGGTTGATAAACTCACTACTAGCTTGGATGTCATGTAACTATTCTTATCTCCTATAATATCGACATTATAGAAAAAGCAACAACGAATTCCGACAAATGGGCAAGTATAATTTGTGTCATGTCTAATGGAACCCTACCCGTCACACGAAAAATGTGATTAATAGATTTTTAATTAAGAAAAGGGTCGTAAAGCACTCAGGAATTCATATCCACAAAGAATCGGGAAAACAATTTATATCGTAAGCTCATAAAGATTATTCGGGAAGAGTAGAGATATTCCATGCTTAGCACTTGATCGCCACGGGATGAATAGGTGTAATGTAGAACGAGGGCATTACAAATATCATAAGACAACCATCACTTCCCAGCTGCCTGCCGATATCAAATTTTGTCTTAATGTAGGCACATGTCTAACATACTTCAATATCCAAGTATTCCCATTCTGCATCTTAATTTGAACAGAACCTTTTCCAACTATGCTGCAAGGCTCATCATCACCAAGAAAATCATGCCCAAAATCTCCTTAAACATAATCAACAAAATAATGCCTATGTGGAGAAGCATGGAAAGAAGTCCCCGAATCTAAAACCCAAGATTCGGTAATATTATGTAAAGAAAGAATTAAAGCATCCTGACATAAATTACCCATTGCCACATTTTCCTCCTTGTTTTCTTCATGTTGTTTCTTCTTGTCCCAAAGCTCCCAATAGTCCTTCTTTACATGCCCAGGACTTTCCATAATTCTAGCATACAATCTTGTTCTTGGATTTTGACCTTGGGTCAATGCATGGTGTTGTGTCCCACTTCTTGTCTCGAAAATGCGAGCCAAAATGGGAAATGTGCATTTTCAAAGTGGGTTCACGCGAACATACCCTTCACGTGAACCGAGCTTTGTGTGAAGAGACACGAAGCTGTTATTTGTCATGTGGTGCAATTGAAAGGGTTCACACAAATCATATGTTCGCGTGAGCAAAAGTATTCACGCAAACGGTGTTCACACGAACCCCCTATTTACATATTGGAGGCGTTGCGGAAATCATTTTCCTCCGCCCCGCCTCCTTCGCGTGAAGTTTGTACGACCGACCAGAGCCCACCACACCAGCCGAGAGCCCACCACACCAAAATGAGCCCACCAAATGATGAAGCCCTAATGACGAGCCCAGGTATGTTAGCAAAATTGTACACATTTTTTTAGCAAAATTGTAGCCACTAAAATACCATTTTTTGCAAAACCACAGCTCGTTTTTTTAGGGAAAAACCACATTTTTTCTCGTAGAAATGAATTGAATGTGAAGGTCTACTCGAAAATACCGGTTGGCCGTTTTGTATGCTACATCCTTGTTACTTGTAAATGGTCTCTTTGAGAAACTCTGAGGGCAATAGGCAATATTTATACCCTTCCATTATGTACGTCCAATCAGACAATAAAAAGTATTCTTTTACCAGGTTCAGAGAAACTTGTTTTTTACAATGGACGATTATACTATAGTTTCAAGTTAATTTTATCTAGCTTTATTTCTATTAGCTTTGATCCATGACTAAGGAAGAATTCATATGGTTGTTACCTGTACATTTTTCCAAGGTCCTAGTGGCATTGGGACATGGATGGTCTCATAATTACAATTCAGGCATGAAAACCTTTTCTGAATTCTTGTTGGGTTTCGCTTCTGAATTATATACTTACAGAATACTTGTAGTCTGTGTGTGATTGGTTTTCCTTGTAAGCAAGCTCTGAATTCAATAGTCATGCTTTATTTTAAGGTGTAAATTTTATATATAGTTTTATGTTTTTGGTGTGGATTTATATTTATTTATATATTGGTTTTGAATTTAAATATGTATTCATGAATTTATTAGAAGTGAAATGGAATGGTATTTATATTTTAAGAGTTGTTCATGTTTAGGAGAATTCATTTTTCATAAATATGAATGGTCTATTCGTACTCATTGTTTTTAATTTATTTCTTAATAGTATGAATGGTAACACAATTTTGAAGGTTAATATGTTATGAGAAGGAGATTCAAATCCCACGTACAAGAAGCATGACCCGGAAAACTTTTAGCCAAACCCCCATCCCCCAACCTTACCATGGATGTGTATTTGTAGTATGCACAATAAATTATTATTTATCAATAAACCCTCAAAAATTCTATTAACAAAGATCCATCAACCTACGTCATAATTTGCAATGTGCATTCATCGTTCATGCAATGTCAACCTTAAATATCAAATTTAAGAGTCATCTAATAAATTCAAGTTTCAAAAGCCACAATTATAGATACCAAGTGATCCAAAATGGTTCGAAAATTCAAAAAAACTAATAATGCAAAGACATACAAGTAAGATCCAAACACCGAGCCCTTACAATGAAGGCAGAAAACACACACAAAATCAAGACATGAAAGAAGATGACATAGATGACTGTCACACCAAAGTTGTTTTACTTGTACCATCAGCGAGTCCTTTGAGGATTTGGATCCTCGGGAGTTGACAAGAAGGTGCAAGGCGTAAGAGAAATGAACACTCAAAGTTGATGGTTGGGCACATGTCTTGAACACGTCGGTGTTGTGAAACATGAATAGTGATGGGTATGGCACATGCCGTTGTACCATCCAATCAGTGGGGGTAGAAATGAAATGGGTTTAGTCCATTTTGAACCTATCGCCAATCATTAGTGCGGGTGTTGTGGGTAGGCTGCCAGGGGGTTCAAACCCACCGGTTCACTTGGGCAACAAGGACTGCCAAACCCATCAACAATGACCCTTGCACTTCCGAAACAAGCAGCAGAGATGATACATCATCCAAAAAACATTGTTTTTGATCTTCCATGCTATGTCAAATGGTACTTGAAACGATCCTTAGGCATCTATTTAGACTGGCATTGACCTCCATCTGAGCATATAGAGAGTTTTCGGTAGTTGTTTGAGAGGTTCAGTTTTATAGGAGGTATTAGAAGTTTGATTTTGCCTTTGCAAAGAGTATTGCAATGTTGTAGGAGAGTTGGATTGAGTCCACAGTAGTCCAAATTGATCCATTGGGAGCCACTCTTTGTATTGTGCATTTCTGATTTCCAGATTTTAATGGAAGAGCAGGCACAATTCATTTCCGGTTTTGCATGGCAGAGAGTATTGTAATGTTGTAGGAGAGTTGGATTGAGTCTACAGTAGTCCAAATTGATCCATTGGAATCCTCTCTTTTGTAAATTGTGCATTTCTGATTTGCAGATTTTAATGGAAGAACAGGCACAGCCCATTTCCATGCTCGAGTTTTCCAACATTTGGTTTCTCCTAGGTAAACAAGGTGTGGCTTCTTTGTTATCCAGGTTTTTACAGTCGTTTACATTCTTGTTCTGTTATTTTGATAATTATGTTGGCAAGCAACCATATTTCTACAGCCTTTAAAGAAAAGTACTTAAAATAGAGCAGTCCTAATTTCATTTTTAGTTGTTACATTGTGAGAAATCTGTATTTTGAATATCAAAGGCAATAATAGATCAACAAGTCTATACTAACGCGCCCCAAATCTTACAAAGAAATGCATATACAACATCCGGAATTTGGTTTTCCTAATATTAACTAATGAAGTACAAGTATAGAGATAATATCATTATAGTACAGAATTCTAATAGACTATGGTGATCTAAACTAGGATTGTGGTCCACATTTCCTTTTGACTCTTGTTGTGTCGAGAGAAATCAAAGCCTATCGGTGATTTTATTTTCATTTTAGTAAGCTTTCAGCAATATCTCAACCCGAGACATTCATTCTCATCATCTTCACATGGACCACTATTATTCCCCATCGTTTTTGGTCCAATTAAATACTCTTGTGTCTTTTGAGGTGAGAAGGGTTCACAAAGTGAACTGGATGGATGCACATTTACTCTAATTTCTGTGATAGAATTTATGTTATTAAAATGATAACTATTATAATAGACCACCCTAATCCTACATCCTTTCTGGTCCATTAAAAAATTCTAGTTGCTTGTGAGATAAAAGACGATGATTGGAGTGAACATTCATCATATGTTGAGCCTCTTCATTGTAATTTCTGTGACAGAACCAATAAATATTGTAATAGAACTTATTTAGTTTGAGAGGGAATTATAAGCAATAGTTTTAACTTAGAAGTCTTCGTTTTGAAATTACTTGTGAAGCGAAAAAAAAATCCAATCAACCAAGCAATGAAACCCCAATGGCTAGGTCACTTCTTATATTTAGGTGACACTCATAAGGGTGAAGCACCAAACTTTCGATAAGTTATCTATCAAATTATTTAGAGAGACCCTAATTTTCCACCCTTACACAAGCATTGTGCAATGCACATCAATACTCATGAAATATGGTTGTGAACTAGTCATATTTGATTTAATATAGATTTTCTAGAAACTATTCCATAATCGAATCTCAAAAATTATTACATAATTTAATCCATCGTAGAAGTACCACTTTTTTATTGAAGGCTTTTAGTCCAGATTTGGTAGGATTCATTCAAGGCTTTTGCAAAGAAATTTAGAATTCTGAATGAAATATATGTTTGAATACGATGGGATAGAGCATAAGCAATTGCTCGCTCCTTTTGATTGCTCCTTCTGTCTCATTTGCGGTTTTGTGTGAATTTTTTCAAGTGTCCCTTGACTATCACACCATCCTTCCTAAAACAGACAATGCATTGCTCAAACAAAATGTCTTGGACCCCCAATCTCTTCAACCCAAAAATGGATCAGAACTGATCTAAAAATAAATAAATCATCTTGTTCAAATATATCGGACATCGAAGATTAAACCTAGCTTTAATTAAAGTAATTTTCTTCGGAACTCTTTTTTTTTGGTCTTGAGGATGTTGGAGTACGGGGTTTCAAACGCTAGCCGAAGTTTATTAAGTTTCAAGTCGAGCTCGGCTAAGGAGCACTAGTCACCATGACCTAAGAATTGCGCCTAAGAGCAGGAGAATTTATCCATCTTGCCAATAGGAGAAACCTAAGATGTCTAGATTGCTTATGCCAACTTCCTTCACTTCTTTCCCCGACTCGTGCTCACCGGATATATTTCCACAGACCCCATTTTTGGACTTGATGTTGGTAAGCTTCTTTAATTTGTTCATGATTCAACAATAGCAATAAATCAGCTTGCTTGTAAAAGGGAAAATGAATCCTCCTTTGTAATTGGTTGCCCCCGTTTTGTATGCTACATCCTTGTTACTTGTAAATGGTCTCTTTGAGAAACTCTGAGGGCAATAGGAAATATTTATACCCTTCCATTATGTACGTCCAATCAGACAATAAAAGTATTCTTTTACGAGTTCGAGAGAAAATTGTTTTTTACAATGGACGATTATACTGTAGTTTCAAGCTAATTTTATCTAGCTTTATTTCTATTAGCTTTGATCCACGACTAAGGAAGAATTCATATGGTTGTTACCTGTACATTTTTCCAAGGTCCTCTTGGTTGCCCCCGTTGTTCAATGTATTTTTTTGAAGGGCTTCTTTTATGTGCTGCAAATTGTAACATAAAGGATCTTTTTAGTTTCTAGAAAAATGAGTATATTGTGTAGCTCATTTGCCTATGCCATACTAAGATCCCAATAGTGGCATAATTGTTGATTGGAGCCGAGATTGCAGAGTGCAATTGCCAAATAATGCATATCATGGAGATATTCCATTTTCACAAACCTTAATACTCACGCCCTTTCTTAGGAAGCTTTGCATATTTCTTCTGCAATATCTGTTTTAATGTGCCTTTAGGGCTACTTCAAAGATTCTAGATAAGATAATATAAATATAAATAAATAAGAACTCGTTGGTAGTAGTTTCCTCCTAGAACTCGTTGGCTGCATGTATGCCTACACTTGAGAAGCACATGCTTTAATGATATCACTGAACTTTCAGATTATATTCTTGTATCCAGTAGCATCTAGAGGTTTTAGATAATGTATTGTAGTGATATTGTAAGGCACTATCAAAAACAATGTTGACATAAGTAAGGATGGGAAATGTGATGGGAAATTTCAGTCATATGAGTTAAATAAGATAATGCCAAAGTTAAACAACTTCCTTGAAATAAACAGCTTCCTTGAAATGTAAAGTTGATTTATCCCTGATTTTGTATACAAACACTGTGATGACATCAATAATAGATTACAAATAATTTCAATGTTTTACCGATGTCTTTTGTTGTTTAAATATATGCATTAGACATGTCTTTTACCGATGTGTTTTGTTGTTTAAATTTGGATTGGTGTTCTATTTGATTGTGCTAATTCTGTATCATATGCACAAAAATGTGTTCCAGGAAAGGTGAATCCCACTCAATTGTTCTACTTTGATAATGGTTTGTGCCCGGGTAAACTTGCATTCTCTTCTACAAACATTGCTTTGACTTTAAGATCATCTAAATGTATTCAAAACTTTTCATTTCGAACTCTGCAACATCACTTAGTATATTTTGTTATCATTGTGATTTGTAATTTATGTAATTTATTTGATTTTGTAATTTATTTTCTATATTAGTTGCATTGAAGCTTGAAAATTTCATATTTACTGTTTTCATTAATATAGGAGAATATCTTAGGATTTTTTTAAATTAAAAGTACTATTAATAAGAATTTTACTTTCATTTTTTTACAGTCATGGCTTCTTCGGAACTCCTAATTTGTTTGAGAGGACAGATTTAGAGATTGCAAAATTGCAATCTATTCTCGAAAATCCAACTACGGTTAAGGCGGTATAAAGCCCATTGTGAAAAATGTTGGTTGCTCTTCGTAGAATAGAGACAAGTTTGAAAACATATAATCCATTTGATTACGAATCAATAAAAAAATTTATGGATTCACTAAAATCAAGTGTCTCGGGAAATGTAGGTTATAATGAGATTACATCACGACTTTACGATAAGGAAGTCGTTAAGAGGTCTTGTTGGGGTTTTTATGCGACAAACGGAAAATAAGGGCATATTATGTAAACAAATGTTCATGTCTTTTATGTGCCCCTTTGATTTATCCTAGATTTGTGGCCTCTCAAGGCCAATTTCCAAATAATGACCAATTACCGTTATACTTCATAATGATGCTACATGCTTTGAGGTTCACTTAAACCTAAAGGTGAACTATTTAGACATCCCTAGTTATTTGGGGCAGGGGCGTGGCCGTATTAGCCACAGGCAGGCATATAGAAAGGAGGGAGCTCCTGTAGTTGTTGATGCGCGGTAGCTTGTACCAAGGCCACAACCATTCTTATCAGGCTTTCAGGATGTCACAGCACCTGTCGTTATGACTGCACATGAGGCTGCTATCGAGGGTCTTGCTGGCATTGCTCACGAGACCCAATTGATCTCTTTTGACCGTGTGGGTCAGTACCTTTAGAGACGCGATACTAGCAGTGGAGGTGCTAGTAGCACCAGTGATGCACGCAATGAGGTATATGCTCATGCATCTTTGATTTCCCAAATGACTTTGAGCTAGTTACAGATCCCACTCAGGCACATCGGCTAGGACGCATCATGGATGTTGACTTGTTGCGTGCGTATGAGGTGATTGCTCGGCATTGCAGCATTCCACTATCAGGGGTTTTAGATTTTATAGAGCAGAGTGGGAGTGTATCTTCTAGTCAGGGTACTACTTTGCTTTAGCTATTACGGATAGACTTCTTGTAGGCTGGATTGTCACACCTAATGTTCAGACACATTTCTGTCCGGTGTGTGAAAATTAAACCTTTAACATAATAAAAATTTATTTTAATTGATCATTACTTTACAATTTATTAATATTAAAATTAAACATGTACTTTTGTGTTTAGGCTTCGCTCCGGTGTGTGGAGCTTCACAACACACACCATCTACCCACTGTGTCACATACACATAGCTCTTGACCGAGCACAACATGGATCTCGATGTTCCGGTCTGAGTCAACTTGGCTTAGTTGGCGACATATTTGCTTTGTGTTGAGGTCATGGATGACAATCCCATACATTTGGAGACGTGTTTTGCAGAGGTATAAATACATGTGTTTTAATATAATTAATATTTAATCTAAATTGAAATGTTAGAAATTAATGAACTTTATTCAAAAAACTTATTTATCAACTTCTTACATTTTATTTATTTTGTTTCACAGGGATCTACGGGACAGAGATCTACGGGTGCGTAGATACTCCCAACATCCGCACAAGGACAAATACTAAGGTAATCAATTGTACATATCAGTTATATAATGTATTGAATTAATCAAGAAATTGTTGTGGATTTTTGCTTATATATTTTAATATATGGTACATGCTATATATAGTTTATGACATGTATATTCCTTTTTTTTAACATGCAGGGTGTAGTAGAGCGTAGTGAGGGGTTTGGAACTCGCCCTAGTGCACGAGAGGAGACTTCGGTGATATTTTATAGATTTCAAACATTTTAGACATACTTCTGGAGATTTTAGACATGTATATATATTCATACTCATTCTAGACATTATTATTATATTTTGATATATGTCTTAGACACGTGTATTTACAATTATGGATGTGAATATAAGACACCCCCTTATCTTTCATTTTTGTCTCTTGATGATATCATAATAGGTATATAACTAGCAATCGCATGTGTTTCATGACATGTGAACACCGAACGGTATATGTTATTTGATTTAGAGGCATAGTTATCTGAGTTTTACTATCGAGTTCGAATGCTTTTCTGTGAAATGTTTCAAAGACGTTTGTATCAAGAAAATGGAAAAGGGATTTGCAAATATTCCCAGTCTAAAATAGATAAAGATCACATCATCTGATCAAATTGCCAATTTTTCCTTGTTTGTGTGTGAGACCTTACGTGGATCAAATTGACAATTTTTCCTTGTCCTGTGTTTGAGCTCTACACAAGTTTGATAATTCACGATCACTATATCAAAGCGAAACTCTCTGCATAAGGAATAATAAGTCAATCAAGCAATTTTTGCATGAATTCACAACAAATTAATTTGTAAGCTGGAATAGGAGACATACAGTTATCGTGGGATAGATTTATGAGAAATTATCTTCCTTGTTTCAGTCTTAACTACGTTAAAATGCCCCTACATTTATCATTGAAAAATACTCATCGGTTAAAAAAACTTAAATGGAAAGTGGGATTGGGTGAGTGAAATTATAAGGAAAATAATATTATAAATGTCATTGACAATACCCGGAACCCAACTGATGAGAAAGTAGTGTACAAATGTTAGAAGGAGAAAGTTGGAGATGTGGTGTAGTGAAATAAATTGGATCCCATTGAAGAATTCTGGTTGGATCCCACCTTTTGACCAACACGTGAAAAGAAAATGCCAAAACATACACAAAAAGGGTCCTGGGGTGATGAAGTGTCTTGTTTCATTTGTCACATGTATGGCACAATTCCATAACAGGAGGGTTTCTGACTCTCCAATATACCCAAAAGCGGAATGGAACCACCCTGAGCTCTTGAGCTCTCTTAGAAACTGTACAGATCTGTTTACAAGAATTTGTTCGTGTTAGAAAGGAGCAAAGAGAGCTGATTCTGTTACAACTTTAGACTACTTGGAGTTCTTCAAAATTGAAATTGCTTGAGACAGTATTCATTGGTAAAGTCCAGGAACATCAGATAATCTTATTCAACTCTTTTAGCTATAATTTTAATGCTTTTATTTTCAATTGAATTCCTTAAGTTCTCTCTGTTGCATGTGTGGCATTTTTGTGCTTGAGGTAATGAGTTAAACTCATTAAGGATCACAGTAGTCTTTTATTCTTCTTTTATTTTTTATATTCGTGCTATTGGGCTTAGATAGTATCGGATCTATGTTGTAGTTCAATTTATCTTGACACTACTTTGGCTTTTGGTTTTCTACACTTCAATGAAATTAGTTACTAATTCCTTCATCAACATTGACCGCCATAAATATTATATATTGACAAGAAATGATATGATATTTAGTTGATCGTGGGAATTTTTGGCTTAAGAATGCCATGATACAAGTAAATGTCAATATCGTCCTTTTGAGTAGAATGCTTAAATGCTTTAGTCATTTTCACCATGAGCCTGCTAGATTTTATAGAGCATGTCCATACCCTGTTCCAAAGCTCCCATTTTGGCACAGGCAGGGAGGATGCTGACAAAGGTTGTGGAATTTGGCTTTACATCTACCAATTGCAATTGTAAAAACCATAGCATACTCACTCGCAGGAATATTAAGGAACTCCATAATTCTGTCCCTCAAATCCTTCTCCAAGCTGCTTGATATACCATTTAATGCATGAGAAGTGAGGTTCACGGAGATCTGAGACAGCCCAAATGAAAAACACTCCGCCTGAGAATGAGACAAGAGCCCAAATCCACAGTAATCCAAGCACACCTTCCTACTCTGCTGCTGCTCTAGATGATGATACTCATCAAGCTTCAGCTCCTCTACTTTTTCAGCAACCAAAAACTTGGGATACATTGTCTTGAACTTGGTATACGCTTCATCCAAATCAGGAATTTCATGGTGGCTATTGAAGGTAGCATCTGCTGCAGCCTGTGCAGTTGCTTTCAAGAACTCAATCTCTGCATTCAAATAGGAAGGAGTTTTGGTGGGCAGCTCCAGATGGATTCTTACACGTGCCTCCTAAGACAACTCCAGATAAAGTTATGTGACATCCTTTTTGACATAGTTTGTAACTCATGTGTAATTCGTAGTAATTTTATTATGCTTCTTGATAAAGTTTTCTTGGAGTTTTTAGATGATTTCAAGTCTCGCCCATCTATAGAACAAAGTCACATTTACATTTTAAAGATTGAACGTAGTTTAAAAGAAACTATTTAATGCATGAAAGAATGAAATTTCAACATGTGAAAAAGATTGAGAAGCTTCTAGTCTCTTAAGAAGCTTGCAACTCGTGTTTAGTTTCAGTACTTTTTTCTATGGCTTATTGATAAAGTTTTCTTGTAATTGTTAGATCATTGCATGTGCCAGTGCCAGTTATATAATGAAGTCGTATTTAGAATTTAGAGGTTGAACATAGTTTAAAAACCTTATGAAGGCATTTTCAATGTTGCGTGGATTGTGCAAAATAGCTAAGGCAATGGGTTTTTATATGGCTTGCTTTTAGGCATGATACAACTGTGTATGTCCAAAAGATTTGAGCAGGTGAACAGAAGCACATCACACAATATGATCTACTAATTTTATTGATGCAGAATGGGCAGCTTGATAATGGAGTCCTTTGCTTTCCATCCTGGTGTACTAAAAAACTTGAACAACTTCCCAACCTAGCTAGCTTGAGCATAAAATAAAATGAATCTAAAATTACTTGTTAACTTCTTCATGACTATCAGATTTTGAGGCAACTATGGCCTGGAGGACCACATTGCCTCCAGATGACTATCGATTTCTCCTTGCTTGCACTTGTTCACCAGCAGATTTTCACGAGCTTTTGATAAGTGAAGCATTTTGCCCACCCCCTTGCAAAATTTATTCCTTTTGCCTTTTACATCATTATCACCATCATTTGTCCAAAGGAATTGTTGGTGAAATGCTTGGGCATCATTCTTTACCTTGTCTTGGACCACAGCAGGAACAGCAGAATTAGATATGGCATTTGTGAGCAATTCGGCAATAGTATTGGGAGCTATGGATTCAAGGTGTTTCAGGCACCAGGAAGTTTCTGGGACATCACACACAGACTTCACCAGAGAGCTGACTACTTCAAAACCCAGTGTTATCGGAACGAAAGCCATTATTAAACCAGGAGATTTCTCACACCACAGAAAATAAAAGCACCTGCCACAATCTAAAATATCAAAGAGAATGATATTAAAATTTCATTGCAGTCAAACACGAAGGGATTAGAGAAATAGAAACAGAAAGAAGATGTATCTAACTCACCACCAGCTCTCTTGCAGCTGCAAAACTTGTTCACCAACTTGAGGAATCGGCATGATTTAACTCTTGCTTGCCTTGTCTACTTATAATAGGATTTTCCACTGCATTACCAGATGATATGTCAACTTGTTGATATTATAATGTGATCGTTATTATAAAACAGGGCAGTTGCAGAAATTCGAATACCTAGGCGGTCAGAGCCTGTCTTCTCCTTTAAAAATAGGACAAACTTTTGCACGCACTTCTACCATTGAATTGTATTTCATCATGTGAAAACACACAACGCTCTCAAATTTTTATTGCATTCACAATCCAAAACACGTGGGTACAGAAGATTCCAGCACAGGGTTTTGTGCAAATTCATAGTGACTAGAGACTCGCACCCCATTGACTACGAACTTACGCAATGGATAAATGGTAGGACAGAAATATTTAAAGAAAATTAGATGTTTACTCCAGTTTCCTTTTATGTCAATTCAGACAAGCCGAACTCAAAAAAATAAGATTTGCAAATGAAAGACAGCCTTTTCTTTTGATCCAACAGAGAATTACATGAATTTGCAGCGTCAGTATCAGGATTCACAATCAAATTAAATTGAAAATGCAGTATTTCTGTACGATATTATAGCAGTATTTCTGTACGATCTCTTAGGTTCGAGTGAACAGTTAACTTCTCTTTGTTAATTGAGGCGTTTCTTTTGGATGGTACGCATTGAGTTTGCCCGTGTGTAATTTTGGATGGCTAGTTTCTTTTGGATGGCTAGTTTTGTAATTTCTCGTTTTCTGAGTGATCCGGAGTCATTACAAATAACACATTGATGAAATAGTTTGCCAGGGTATTATGTCATTCAGTTCCAGATTCCTTTGTATTTTGAAGGAGATTATTGTATGTGACAGTTAAATCAATCACAAGCCTCTATGAATCTGATCCTACATCATAGATGATAGAATTGATTGATGAACACTGTTTTGAAATTTTAGTAGCTTTGATGCATTTCATAGGGCAGGATGTGCATATTGCCCTCTGGAACCTAGATATTACTTTTAGCTTAGTGGTGAACAACTAAGCCCTTTTGCATAGAGATAGGATGTGGATTATTGCACGGATATAGTATTACAACGGATTTTGGTTTTAATGCCCCCTCTAGGACATAGAACTTTATGAATTTTGTTATATTTCAACACGATATCAAAAACAAAAACCCAATCTGAAACACATAAAATATTGTTAACTTGTCCATTGCTTTTTTCCTGTGCTTCTGGATCTGCCTGCTTTCTTTCCTGATCCCTTGGCCTCCTTTGTTTTACTTTTATTAACTTTAGATTTTGATAGACCAGCTTAGTCATCTTCAATCTCCCTGCTCATTACCTTTTCTGATTTTTAAGACATAACTCTTGGCTTTAATTGGTTAACTTTACTGGCTGGTTCATGGTTTTCATAAGGACCAAGCCCCTCCTGCTCTGTCTCATCGAGGAAGCTATGTCAAGAGTGTAATGCCCACTTCCCTACGACACTTAGTTGATTTTCTTTTGAGTTATGCAAACTTTGGATATGGACATGACTTATACTTATGTTGATTAGCAGGATGTTTTGCAACTAGATGCATTTAGATTATGACTGGATTTTGTTTTCAATCGACCTACACTGACTCATGGACAGACTATTGGATACCGATATTATTTTTATATGGATGTATTGCATGTGTTCTAACATTGGATTTCTTCGCCATGATGAGTAGAATGTAGTTGTTAAATTTACATTACTATAATTTTGGATAATGATGAAATGCATAGTTAAGTTGTGATTTAGACCTAGAAATAATGATTGATTGAATTACGTATAGATGTTGATAAATTTCATGCTTATGATTATTTCAGATATTTTGACATGGCCGCAAGGCTGAAGGAGGTATTTTGCATTTTGCAGGAAACACAACTTGATCGCAACCATGAGGGGGATTGGGGACCAAACACAACAGAATGTCGGGTGGTTACAGCAATTGGTCGTCAAGGCAACTAGTAAATTGTGTTGTGTTACCTTTATTCTTGTATGTGTTAAGAAAATTTTCATGAGGGGGAAATGTTCTATGTGACCATGGGGATAAGAATTTTATTTATTTGTTTTTATTTACTTTAGTAGGTGATTTCATTGGTGATGTCTTTTCTTTTATTACTTTTGCTAAGTATGTTTAGATTAATTTAATATCTTGTTTTAATTTTTAAGTTGGGAGGGAAGTCAAGTGGGGGTAATAAATTTTGATGGTTGGCTCCTTGAGCCTTGTGTTTCCTCATGTATTGAATGCTTGGTTTTGAGTGTTGACCACTCCAAACTCTTTGAATCTCGAATTTGAGATTGAGGGCAATTTTTGGGGACTTGTGGGACAAGTTAAACTTGTCCCACACCTCTCAAAACCCCTTACCAACCATATCTATGGGTTGAGAATCCAAAAAGGGATTATTTATTGTTTTGGGAAGGGAAATATGACTTTGGAATGCATTTTCCTCTTTTTGCATTTAATTGTGCCTTAAGGCACATGGGAAAGGGTTGGATTGTGGAAGGGAGTTGTCATTCAACCCAACCACCCATTTATGGTGTTTTGGGATTTGAGTTGACCTTGGGAGGTGGTTTGAGGATGTGTGATGTGGCATCCTACATGGAGCCACATCACCCTCACCCTTTCCTTTGGTCTATTTATTGAAATTTCCTCTCTTGTTGAGGAGGTTGGAGTTTTGTTTTTGTTTTGTGGAAGAGTTCTCTTTTGTTATTTTGGGAGAGAAAAGAATTGGGAGAAAGAGAAAAAAAAGAGAGTGCTTGGACTTGCATGCTTGGATTGATTTGGGAAGGAGCTTGGACAAGTTTCTTGGTTTAGGTTTCTCCAATGGAGAGGTAGGAAACCCTCTCCTTTGTTTTGCTTTCATATTATTGTTGCTTCTAAACTAAAATTGTGAAAAATGCATGTTTACTTTGGTGTATTGTGAAAATGGATAGAATGCTTAGTGTGTGGTATAGGAGAGGTCTATGGGAATACTCATGAGGGAGGCAAAAGAGTAGATTAGGATATTGTGGAGGGAGTTTGAGAGGGATGCCCATCTTGGGTAAGAATGTTTACATTCTACCTTGTCTTTGAGGGAGCCATAAGAGGAGGGAGGCATAAGAGTATGGGAGGAAAAAGGGGTACTTGAGGGAGGCATAAGAGTCATAGGGGCTTGTGTTATAATGTGGAGGGTTATGGATGGGCATCTCATCTCATTTGGGAGGCATAAGGAAAACATTCCCATAGTTCCTTCTCTTGTTGGCTTGGATGCAAGCCTTGTTGAGTAATGTTTGATGTTATTGTGTGTCTCTTTGTTCTTCTAATTTAGCTTGAATGTTGTGAATAACTTGTATTGTGGAAGCATGTTTTGTTGCCTTGAGTTGGAGACCACCCTTTCATTGTGTTGTGTTTGGGGCTCGGGGGTCAATGGAGGAGATTGCTTCTCTTCCCCATTGAGTTTTGGTTGGGAGGAGAGTGTTGCCTCTCCCCCTATCTTGGTTGTGATTTGAAACACTTGGAACATGGAGCATGGATGAGAACACTTTGGAGCACAAGAACCTTGTTGTTGACAATGTTAAAACATCATGTAATCAACCACCTTGAGTGGGGAAAGAAATGTAATATTGCCTTGTTTTCCTTAGCTTTCATTAATGCAATTTGTTTCACATGAAGTAGGATGTGTTGTAAAAGAAATGGAAGGAAAAGTTGCATTGAGATGATAGTATTTCTTACTTTAAAATTTATTGAAAAGTTGTTGAATTCTTTGGTGAAATATTGAAAGGAAATTACAAAAGAAAGTGTATTAAAATTTTGGTTTGGAAACTTGAAAGTGATGAGTTGTAAAACTTGGAAAGATAGAGCATTATTCCTCATTTTATACTTGATGGAAGGGCTTAGATTTTCAAATGGATGCACATAGTCGCTAAGTAAATCCGAGCGGTGTTACACTTTGGTATCGAGCCGTGGGTACGACACTTGGACCACAGGCCAACTTCAAACCCGAAAACCAGATTAGTAAAATTTAATCTCTGTGTTTTAAAATAAAAAAATAAAAAATAAAAAATAAATAAAGTAATAAAACTCTTCAAATTGCTAAACTTGCCTAGTGGCGTTTTGTCGAACCTAGATAACTAAAAATGTTAAAATTAAATGGATACTCTTGTGAAATTCTGATTTAACAAGAACTTGTTTTTCATTTAAAAATATGTTGTTGATGCATACTAACTTTTTCTTTAGTTGCATGAGGTGATAAAACCCGTAAGATTCTTCCTTGTTGGAATGATAAATTTTAAGCTGCGATTCTTGTAGTTTAACATTAGTGGTTGTGTTCTGGGGTCAGGCATAGTAAATTAGAAGTTGTTTAGTCACCCAAGCTTCCTTTTTTCTCTTAGTTGTTAGATGAGTTAGTTTTGGGTCGCCACTATGGAAAACTTAATCCCCGTATGAGTAATCTGGATATTAGGCCTTGGTGTCGTTTTTGATCCAGCTTAGCGTATGCATTATTAAAACGGAGCTCGAGGCATAGTACCCCTATTAGCAGCCATAAAGGGCTGCAAAGTGATTGTGATGTTGACTTTCTGTATTTTATATATTTGTAAACTGGTTTTATTTTATCAAGGACCAGCGTTTTATTTTATGATTTGATTGAGAAGCTCTGAGGCTCTTTTAGTAATTATATTTTTGCAAGATTTCAGACATTGCAATGCGGATGCTTATCCACTTTCCTTGATTGCCAATATTTCTTGGATTTTAATTTGACTGGTGACTCAGAGCTCGTTTATCTGTTGGCTACTTAGCTAAACGTTACGTGATTCCTTCCTACATGTTGTTGAGCTGGTTCTACACTGGTTGTATTGTGACATTTTGTCGTATGGGGGTACACCGTAGGAGCCTTGAATGTCATCTTAGGTACTTTAAGTTATGCCTCAGTTTTAGAAAGACGAAACCTTGAGTGTGTCTAGGATCCTGGAGAGTTCGTTGTGTAGTGCATTCTAGTTGGAAGCTTGATAGCGGTGACAGTGACCCTCTTACAACCTAGTAAGAGATTTTATCCTCGTCAAAGTAGATGTGTTTAGTTATGGGCTTATGGATTGTGTTAGGATCGGATTGACTCTTGGTTGACTGTATATTTTAAGTGGATAAATGTTTGGTTGGTAGTGAAATCCCATCGATGGCATGCTAATTTGGATCATGGTTTCCTTATTTCTTTATAGAAGGTATTGACTGATGGATTGTATGTATCTTGGTAATTATGATTAGACGTAAGCCCATCCGGGAAATGTGATTAATTAAGTGTGCTTGTTTTTCCTCTCATTGACCTATTAGTCTTTGGATTACATGGAGACACTTATGGATGTTGTTGGGTCTTTTGTCCTTGCTCTAAGAGATGTTAGTTTGGTTCATCTTAATATGTTAATCTCGGTGGTGGTTATATTGTGTTTCTTCTTTTAAAACTATAACTCTTGGTCATAGAGTCCGTGGTTGGATAGATTAGTCGATTGTCCTCTTACATTGATGATCTCTAATGGGAATGTGGAGTCCTTGGAGTAAGATTTGCATTGTCATCTTGTTTCTTGGTTGGTGGTATCTTGTGGAAATATAGGTGTTGATTTGAAAACTTTCCTTGTCTTATTATGCAAGTAAAATGTTTGAGCCTAAACAACAAACATTGTTAAACCTCATAAATTCGTAAAAGTAAATATGCCTCTTTAATGAGTCTTCCTTGTAAGTTCATTTGAAATTGGTAGAGACCCACTAGAAATGTTTAATGATGCTTGTAATCCTTTGGAAAACCCTTGAAATATTGGCGTGGTACATATTGAATCATGGATTCCTAGTTCTTAGGAAATTAAAAATGTGTTTGCTATGTTGATTGTCTTTTGTTCCTATAGAATTAATAATGTGATGTATTGATTCATATCTCTCTCCCATAAAAATAATAATGTGATATGTTCGACTCTTGTTTCCATTAAAACTTTAATTGTTAAGATGACTCACCCAATTGCTATAGAATTATAATTGAGAAGATTTGACCTTGAAACTTGAAAAATAAGTTGGGACATAGGAAAAGGAAAATGATCCTTGATTTAGCTCCAGTAGATTTATAGAAGAAATATAAGCTAGGTAGAAGAATAGAAAGGAACTTTATCCATCTACCTTCCCTAGGAATAAAAATAAATGTTGTTTCCACCTATTCGGAATGGCAAGATATCATGCCACCTTAGTGGCGCTCCTTATAACACAACTTGTGATATCATAATAACAGGAAGTTTTAATTAAGAAAACTTGTAAGGATTGTGTTTAACAAGAAAAACTATAACTTTGAACTTATTAAGTTAATTTACAAAACCACTAAGATTTATGTATTGAGTGCAATGTATATTTGAACCTTTAGTTTTGTCTCCTACCTAGATTTGTGAAACATCTTGTTGATGGTTATGTGTTCTAGTTGTGTAGTACTACTCCCTCGATCGTAGACATATGTAATCTTTCCCTTGTAGGAGTTTGGGTCATCGTACCCTTGTTGCCTCGTAGCTCGACGAATGTGAGTTGCGGCCTCCTAGGATTGGATCTTATTATTTTTCTTTTAAGAAAAGCAACCTCCTTGTGTGTTTATTTAATCCTTAGTGACCTAGGTTATTGTAATTTTAAGGCAACATATGTTAAGGATATGACATAACTTTGGGAAGTCATCTTTTCTTTTTATTTTCTTGTGACACCTTGTTGATGTTGCCCTTTTTTTTTGGGAAGAAAAGTGCAAGTTGTTTTGTAAGTTGTTGCTCGCTTTTGGTACGATGCACTTTGGATTGTAGTTGGACCCCCCCCTCTTGTTGCCTATTCTTCTATTCTAGCTCACCTGAGTGCTCTTTGGTGTTACGACTTATGCATGTGTTTCTCCTCATGATTAATTTGAGCTTGAGAAGGATTTGAGATAAATAAATCCCATTGTGTTATGTAGAGTGAGTGGTGCCTCTTTTATTGGTATGTTAGTTTCTAGTAGAAATATTATCTAAATGTTTGACATTTCTAAATCAGGTTAGTGTTTTGTGTTCGATCTTGAATGTAAAATAAAGTTATAGAAACCTTATGGTCACGTTTTCCTTAGTATTACCATGAAAATTTGATTGTGCCCTCTTGAGTTATATAAGTGCTTCCCATGAATAGTTTTCTTAATTGTAAATGTTTTTGCTAATTCTGGTGTCTTCCTTGTTGTTAAACCTCACCACGTGTGATCTCCAAATTGTGATACCTTTGAGTACAAATGTTATTGTACTTGGTGGTTATTCTTGAGACTCCTCTGACCTTTTCATGTTTGTAACCTTACCTGAAGAAAATTTAGAACTCATTCCTTGCAATCTTACTTCTTCTTGTTAAATTACATTGGACCAAACTCGAGTTCTGTAGATCCACACTTGTTTGAAGCAAATGAATTCCACAAAGGGTGTGATCCTATTTTCTTTTGCATTTTTTTTTCCTACCTCTTTCTCCTTGACTTCCAGGAGGAAGTCTAGTCTAAGGGGAGGGGGATGTAATGCCCACTTCCCTACGACACTTAGTTGATTTTCTTTTGAGTTATGCAGACTTTGGATATGGACATGACTTATACTTATGTTGATTAGCAGGATGTTTTGCAACTAGATGCATTTAGATTATGACTGGATTTTGTTTTCAGTATGACCTACACTGACTCATGGACAGACTATTGGATACCGATATTATTTTTATATGGATGTATTGCATGTGTTCTAACATTGGATTTCTTCGCCATGATGAGTAGAATGTAGTTGTTAAATTTACATTACTATAATTTTGGATAATGATGAAATGCATAGTTAAGTTGTGATTTAGACCTAGAAATAATGATTGATTGAATTACGTATAGATGTTGATAAATTTCATGCTTATGATTATTTCGGATATTTTGACATGGCCGCAAGGCCGAAGGAGGTATTTTGCATTTTGCAGGAAACACAACTTGATCACAACCATGAGGGGGATTGGGGACCAAACACAACAGAATGTCGGGTGGTTACAACATTGGTCGTCAAGGCAACTAGTAAATTGTGTTGTGTTACCTTTATTCTTGTATGTGTTAAGAAAATTTTCACGAGGGGGAAATGTTCTATGTGACCATGGGGATAAGAATTTTATTTATTTTCTTTTATTTACTTTAGTAGGTGATTTCATTGGTGATGTCTTTTCTTTTATTACTTTTGCTAAGTATGTTTAGATTAATTTAATATCTTGTTTTAATTTTTAAGTTGGGAGGGAAGTCAAGTGGGGGTAATAAATTTTGATGGTTGGCTCCTTGAGCCTTGTGTTTCCTCATGCATTGAATGCTTGGTTTTGAGTGTTGACCACTCCAAACTCTTTGAATCTCGAATTTGAGATTGAGGGTAATTTTGGGGGACTTGTGGGACAAGTTAAACTTGTCCCACACTTCTCAAAACCCCTTACCAACCATATCTATGGGTTGGGAATCCAAAAAGGGGATTATTTATTGTTTTGGGAAGGGAAATATGACTTTGGAATGCACTTTCCTCATTTTGCATTTAATTGTGCCTTAAGGCACATGGGAAAGGGTTGGATTGTGGAAGGGAGTTGTCATTCAACCCAACCACCCATTTATGGTGTTTTGGGATTTGAGTTGACCTTGGGAGGTGGTTTGAGGATGTGTGATGTGGAATCCTACATGGAGCCACATCACCCTCACCCTTTCCTTTGGTCTGTTTATTGAAATTTCCTCTCTTGTTGAGGAGGTTGGAGTTTTGTTTTTGTTTTGTGGAAGAGTTCTCTTTTGTTATTTTGGGAGAGAAAAGAATTGGGAGAAAGAGAAAAAGAGAGTGCTTGGACTTGCATGCTTGGATTGATTTGGGAAGGAGCTTGGACAAGTTTCTTGGTTTAGGCTTCTCCAATGGAGAGGTAGGAAACCCTCTCCTTTGTTTTGCTTTCATATTATTGTTGCTTCTAAACTAAAATTGTGAAAAATGCATGTTTACTTTGGTGTATTGTGAAAATGGATAGAATGCTTATTGTGTAGTATAGGAGAGGTCTATGGGAATACTCATGAGGGAGGAAAAAGAGTATATTAGGATATTGTGGAGGGAGTTTGAGAGGGATGCCCATCTTGGGTAAGAATGTTTACATTCTACCTTGTCTTTGAGGGAGCCATAAGAGGAGGGAGGCATAAGAGTATGGGAGGAAAAAGGGGTACTTAAGGGACGCATAAGAGTCATAGGGGCTTGTGTTATAATGTGGAGGGTTATGGATGGGCATCTCATCTCATTTGGGAGGCATAAGGAAAACATTCCCATAGTTCCTTCTCTTGTTGGCTTGGATGCAAGCCTTGTTGTGTAATGTTTGATGTTATTGTGTGTCTCTTTGTTCTTCTAATTTAGCTTGAATGTTGTGAAGAACTTGTATTGTGGAAGCATGTTTTGTTGCCTTGAGTTGGAGACCACCCTTTCATTGTGTTGTGTTTGGGGCTCGGGGTCAATGGGAGGAGTTTGCTTCTCTTCCCCATTGAGTTTTGGTTGGGAGGAGAGTGTTGCCTCTCCCCTATCTTGGTTGTGATTTGAAACGCTTGGAACATGGAGCATGGATGAGAACACTTTGGAGCACAAGAACCTTGTTGTTGACAATGTTAAAACATTATGTAATCAACCACCTTGAGTGGGGAAGGAAATGTAAAATTGCCTTGTTTGCCTTAGCTTTCATTAATGCAATTTGTTTCACATGAAGTAGGATGTGTTGTAAAAAAATGGAAGGAAAAGTTGCATTGAGATGATAGTATTTCTTACTTTAAAATTTATTGAAAAGTTGTTGAATTCTTTGGTGAAATATTGAAAGGAAATTACAAAAGAAAGTGTATTAAAATTTTTGTTTGGAAACTTGAAAGTGATGAGTCAGTAAAACTTGGAAAGATAGAGCATTATTCCTCATTTTATACTTGATGGAAGGGCTTAGATTCTCAAATGGATGCACGTAGTCGTCGTCGCGAAAGCAGCGTTACAAAAGAGCATAGCCGCTGCTCTTTGTGCTTTCCTTATTGCTCCTCTCTATTATGCTCTTGTTTATGGCCTCCCCACAGTAATACCCTTCCCTCTTGTCATCTCTGACCCTTACTATACTGACAGCTTTTCTTCTCCCTTTCCCAGCAGCAGAGAGGAGCCACAAAAGAATTTTTTTCCTGTTTCTCGGAAATTGCAGGATGTGGATGATGTACGAGGGAAAGGCAGCATGCAGGACAGTCAGCAGGGCCACTCCATCCTTAGAAAGGTGGTCCCGGTTACCGTTTGCAGATGGACACTTTTCCATTATTTATCTGCATGCTTTGGGATGTGAAGCTTCAAGATGCAATGCAGCACATATGGCCGTCCCTAATGAGCAGTCTTCCAGAGAAGGAATTCATCCCTCTCAAAGGTGATCAAATCTGTTAGTGCTCACAATGGGGAGAATGGTTGTACTAGCATTTTTCCCACAAATGGTTTGAGTAGCGCTACTTGTCACTTTGGAATGCCAGATCTGATTACTTAACTTTTTCAAGAAGGTAGGAGAATGGGAAATACTAGGCTTGCGAAACCTTTCAATAGAGAAGCCTCAACTTCAAACTCAACAATTTGTCTGTGGGCCTTGAAACTCTTACGCACAAGAAAATGAAAGGCGGAGAGGATGAGGACACTACTGGAAGAACATAATACGGGCATATGCTCTATATAGGGACTAATAGTGGAGGAGCCAAGGAGCTATGGCATGCATTATAGATGATATTGTTAAAGAGACTACCATTCCAGCTAGTGTTAAAGCCATCAATACCTTCATTTCCACATTTGATGGGATCCCAAAATAAAGATGTTTAAAGATGTAAACATTTTCTATCCTCATTGGAATCGAGATATTCCCATCACAGAACACTCATTAAGCTTTTCGTCCAAATGCTACATAGTAGCAGCGAAAAGATAGAGCTCATCAAAGTTAATGTAACATGACTTTCTTAGGTCCATTCTCATGCCCTCAATCATATCTCGAAAGGCTGAAAAATACAAAAGGGACACAATTATGTTTTGAAGCGATTTTGAAACAACAAGGTTGTTGGGTTATTTCCACTCAAACCTCTTCCGAATTTACTCCTTAAACTTCAAATAAATACAAGATCTACTAAGTCGAATAGGAACAATTACTTGGATATCAACCGGAAAATTTGAAAGCGTGTCCGATAAAGCCGCATCCATCATATCATAAGGTCGACTCGCCGATACTTCCTCTAGCCTCCTTTCCGATCGATCAAGTGCTTTGTAGGTGTTATGTGTGTAGCATTGGGACCATCCACAAGCTCATCCGTCCTCCCCGCACCAAACTGCGGCAGCAGATATAACCCTTTCTCATTAGAATATATGTTTCATATTAGCCTTTCCTAAGATTACAAAGATAAGAAAGACCGAATACATGTCTTATCTATTTTGCAAAAACACTAGACATTTGCCTTGTTTATAGAACTTTCCAAGAAAAATTTACATATCTCAGTGAATCAAATTTACAATGGATAACAGGGGCAGCTTATTGCATTTTATATCATTTTTTAACCTTTAGGATAATTGCATCACTTCTAGAAGCATTTTCGGTAAGTCTACCCAAGGAGGTCGGAAAATATATATGTTGTTCCAAACTATACTAAAGCTCAAGAAATAAAATGCATAGCTTCTATTCGAGGATTCGAGAGAATGCATTGTAGCCTTGAAAAGGGAAGCAACTAGTCAGGATCAAAAGCGATAGAAGTAAAAATATAAATACCGATATTGGAGTTAGAAGTCCATAGATGCAAAACTATTCAAAATGGTTGTCTTACGTAAGGATGATGACTTTAAAGTACCCCTGAAAAGCTTCATTATCATCTCACAGAGCCTATTTTTTTGTAAAATTTAAATCTTAATATATCTTCCCTATATATGATTATTATTTGAATGTGAGCTCACCATATATAGCCCAAATGACCTTCCTTCACTCACGGGGTCATTAGCAATGTTCCCGCAACAAACAAAACACCACATCAAATTGTTGTCCTTCAAAAGACATTGGCAATGCATGTAAGGTACTTGAGAAAATTGGATTAATTACGAGCTTGAGTTTTAAATTAATCATCCATCATTGTCTCTCACCATCATTTCATTGTGTGTTATCTCGGTGATCCAATATTTAAAAATTAAATTAAACAGTAGTAAGAATATACAATTGACCACAACTTATTTGTATTGCAGCAGCTATCCGCAATCAACTATGTGACTTATACACTTTCTTATGATTGAGACTATATTTGGGGTGCCTTCCAATGGTTGAAATGCTCCTAGGTTAACTCTGAAATTGGGATCCAGTTATATCGTTGGGTGGTACCTTTATTCTATGTATGATGATGTAATAGGATGCACCTAGGGGATTAAATAACTTAAACAAATCCCTATATTGTTTGAAAGGTGTAATGCACATAATCGCTCAAGTAGAGTGCTAATTTTAGGGAATATTTCATACAAACTCTATTGATTTATAGCAGATATTTTTCAATATTTTTTCTGGAGTATGATCTTTTCTGGCAATTAAATAAAAGTATTGTTCAACGCCCTAGTGTAATTAAAAGGGGAGAACAAAAAATAAACTAAAAATACATCAATTACAAAACTATAAATATGTAAGAAAAAGTATAAAAGTTAGTCTGTTGATGAGTTCTTGAGCTATTGCACAATAACTACATTGAGATTGTTGGTCAAACATCAACATTTCAGCTGGACCAACACAATGAACTGGAACGTTTTCAAACCAAACATGATGAATTTCTCATACAAATTTGGTGGGATAAGAAAGAATATTACAAATTGAATATACTTTTTCCTTTTAAAGTTTTTATCACTAACGCATTGCCAATATCTGAATACTTTCTAAGTAGAGCCTTGGGATTCTTACCCGTATAAATAAGAACACAAAACAAATAAGCTGCAAATAGAGTAATTCAAATAATATGCTTGACTGTTGTTTCGAGATATTCTCGGTAATGTTTAAAACATACTATTGCATCGCCAAAGTCAAACTAGAATAGAACACAAAAAAATAAGCAAGTTTATCTTTTAATAGCTTTACAAAGAAGACTAGAGAAATTAGAAAAAAACAAAATCTATTTATTAAATAAACCAAAATCTAAAATTACTAGTAAGACTAGAGAAATTGCTTAGCATTGTACAATTTCTTAAATTGCTTAGCATTACACAATGTCTTAAATTGATTAAGATATTTTCAAGCTATGTTGTACCATGATCCATAACGAGAACTTAAAATCTTCTCGATAAATAGGAATCGGTATATAACAATTCCACATGTAAAATGTAAAATATAGACAAAATATACTTAGAAGGCATTTTTACTTTTTAAGAAGGGCATATTTTCAAAGCAAAAATATAGTTAGAAGGCATTTATCCATTAAAATAGGTCACACCTAGTATTCTTTTTACAAGTAGTCTTATTTCAATCATCTTATTGGCACAATCCGTATAAGGAATGTCCAAAAGTGCCCCATGTCAGTTTTATTAATAAGCTCCATATCCTATAGTTATAGTAATTACAAATATGACACAAAGTTTAATGAAAAAGAAAAAATTATCCAGAAGAACATGTTATTTGTGATAAGGGTGGAGTGATAAGGGTACTCCATATACAACCTTTTGGTTCACAACTAAACAAATAACATATATCAAAAACTATGTACATCCGAATTCCCAACTAACATTTCCACATTAAAAATAATAATGTAACATACATCCACATCATAAATCATGTTTATACCATACATACTTCCATGTAACAACCATATCACAATACTTGTAAACCATAAACCATCTCACAAAGCAAGTAAGAATCACAAGTATTAAACAACTTTATTGTATAGTGGTCTCCATAGTCCCTTCAAGTAGAAAATAAAATGCTATCTAGCTTAATAGTTTATTACCAACAAGGTTTAGTAATTTATTCCATGTCCTTCTATATAATACCAAGTGGCTCTACTCGTTGTTCAATGACTTGTAAAAGTTTTTCATGGTCTTCTACATCTAGTCTCCATTTTTACGTTTACTATTCAGTAGTCTTCACCGCTGCAATTGTAACCCTATAGCAATTATGTGATGGGTGTAATGATACACCTTTTGTCTGTTTGTAATCAACAAAGTGAATCCCACTTTGGAGGGCTTTCACTTGTTGTAAGTATGTTCCTTGCACTACAACCGTGAGCCGATAAAAAATGTTGTCACTTCACTTGTTATTTCACATGTTAGCTTTGTTCTCTCCTCTGTGCAATGCAACAAGTAGTACTCCACTTTCTCAATATTGGCTTCTTCAGAAATGACTACAAATACATCTCCTACAACAAAATGCAAAGAAACATTCAATGATCGGATGTATGGTATAAATTATGTACATATATATTTAACTATCAAATTATACTTGATCCTTTCAAATAAAGCATACCTTGTTTAACTAGTCCAGATATGTGGTCATAATCAATTGAAATTAATGGCACATCTTCAAAACTATCATCATGATCTGATCCATATGTGTCATCCACAACTAAAGGAACTTGCTTCCACTCACCTACATACCCATGTTTTTGACTATTGCACTCAATATGATTTGTTCATGCATTCATAACAAAAACAAGAATAATCTCTTATACAGATTGTCCATTTATTACTATCCATAGTCATCAAAGACTGCAAAGACCTAGAATTGGGAATCCTTTCACATCCATACTTTGTCCTCCGATCAATACCTTCATTTAAGCATGCTCAAAAGATCAATAAAGTTTAAAACAAACAACAAAAATCAGAATAAAAATTTAAAGTTAGTAACTTGTAGTTCACTTAATAAATCACATCAAGATTTACATATCTATGTTTTAAATGTGCATGTACCTGTTATCTCCCAAAATACTCTATGCGGGGTTGAAGCATGTGAGGTTGAAGACTGTGAGGTTGAAGCCTGTGAGGTTGAAACCTAAACTGCAAAATGTTTCTTACACCATTCAACAATGGCGTGGGCATCAATCAATCGATCTCCCTCATAATCAAACATTTGTTTCTTTAGAGCATGTTTGATGCATGCACCCGCACCATCGTGTTCTCCCTTCCCATGACCACTCTCAAAAAAACTCCATAAATGAGGAATTTTGTGATGACGATGATAACGACTGAGTGCAAAGAAAGGGCAAGAGGACTTGAATTGTGATGCACAACCATCTGACCAAACAAAATGGTGATCTATTTGTATTCCTCGTTGATGAAGATATTGAAAGAACAAACCAAAACAATGTTGCATAAAAAGTGGGTGTCATGTTCCTTGTTATCACTTATATAGAAGTGATACTCCTTCTTGATCATTCGCTTCACATATGTACTTTCAACCCCATCCAAATCCAATTGTGCATGCCTATAAAATACTTGAACCATGATAGTAACCTGGTCAGTATGATAATACTGTGTTTGAATTTCTTTTTGATGAGAAAATGAGTAATTCTCAGCAAAATCAACCATGGACAATATGGAACCAATAGGGAATGTGTCCCTATTAGTCTTGAATTGTGTAGCCTAGCCACTTTGAATAGTGAGAATGTTTGATGTACGGACTAATTAAACTTCAGAAACTTTGCATGAATGTAGCAATGGGGATTTCCTCTTCTACCAAATCCAACCCCGGTCAGCATCTTTTCCAAGCCTTGTTGAATATTTTATGTATTTGAACCTACAAAATCAATTCATAACATGGACAAATTGTCATGTATTCATTCGCAATAAAATAAAAATAAAAATAAAATCTAACATCCAAATTTAAAAACATAAATTTATATATATCACCTCTCAAAAGCAAACTGTGTTAATCGTGTCCAAATCTTCATTTATTTTTGGAAATAATTTCAAGTCCCCACACTTGTCACAAACACGTTTGATGCAAGTCATACGATCATCAACATGATCATCGATACGTTGCAAATAATTGAAGTTATGAATTCACCGACACGTTTAGGTGGGGCAATTTCTTCTCGTAACTTTCTATACACCGAAAAAACATAGATTTTGAAATACATTAATTTTAAATCACATGTCTCAAAAATGATACTTAAATAAATTTTAAATATATAGATATAAATGAAAGCATGCCTCAAAATATATATACATTGAATCTATAAATTTTTATGTACCTGATAGTGATAATCAAACTCAATGTGATAGCGACAACAACATGTGTCAAGGACTTTATCAGCTCGCACATACCAAGGCTTCAAAATTTCAAACATTCGTTGTCCAATCTTAACATCTGGATTTTCTTCTGTAAACTTTATGTACATCTCATGTTGAGTTATTTCAAGCCAATGTTTTATATGTTCGTCATAGTTATTGTGAGTTACCCTATGTTTTAAAACATCCCTCACATTCGGAGAAGGATGAGTCCTCTCATTCCAAAAATCAGAAACTATCTTGACAATATTATCCTCTATTTTATCAGAACGTGGATTTCTACACATTAGTGCCCAGCTTTCCTTCCATAGTAGAGTCACCAATGTCTTTCTCCTTTTTGCATACCGCTAACCATCTTTCTAGATAAACCCAATGCCTTGCAAAGGCGGTAACATGATGATTCTTTTTGTATCTTCACTTACAATCGAAGTTAATATTTCTCTCTACGAGAAATATTACTCTTATCAACAGACCTAGTTTTTGTACCCAAAGAACTTATTCCTTTAAAAACATTCCCAACAAATTCTTCTTCTACACGTTTTGAATTTTTCCATCCAAAATCAACACCTAACAATTCTAATGTTTCCTCGTATCAACATGATTCAAGAATGTAACCAACAAATGTGCTCTAGCAAATTTGTAGTCAAATTAACAAATTCACCATATACTATCTCTACACTTTTTCTTTGTTTTCTTTCGTGATAGTGGTTCTTGTTCGGAAAATTCTTTTAATTTTTGTAAATCCATCTTCACCAAGTGTTTCACATTCTTTTTGGGAAGTAATTCCATAACTTTTGATATCACTTCAGCATAATGTTGTGCATCATGATCTGTGTCCATAAACATGCACATGGGATCCTATCAAAACCCTTGCCTTTACGCAATCTAAAAAACATAAATTATCATATTTAAACCTTAGAACTAAAAAAAAATTAGGATCTATCAAGGGTTTCTATACATATGTACCAATTTTTGCAGCGTTGTCTTTCACTTGTTGTGTCTTCTCTCTCTCTCTTTGTGCCCTCCTACGAACGATCTTCTAGCATTCTTCTCTGCATTTTCTTCCTGTGATATTTTCGTTTCTCATTCTTTGCATTTCCCATGATTCATCCACTTCAATAATTTTCACCCGCACACATAAATCGTGATAGATCTGAATGTGTAAGAGTAAACTTGATACAAAACTATATGTGCATGCAACTCTATTTATATACAAATCTCAGTAGAAATTAGGTTATTTTTAATTTTAGTTTTCTATAACTTTAAAACAACTTTTCTAAATTTAATAGAATTTATATTTAATATGTAAAACAACTTTCCTAATTTAATATTACATATTTTTGGTAAAAAACAATTTTAAAAAAAACACACTTACTTTAAAACACAAAAAACATGTAAAAAATTAAATTTAAAACATAAAAAGAGAGCAATATTAAGTAAGTAACTTGTAAAATATTAAATTTAGAAGGGGAGACGTAATTGCGAATCATTAAATCTAGAAGGAGACGTTTCGGTGGTGCTTTGGTGGCGTAGAGGGGGTTCACGCGAACCCTATTGAGTGGCAGTGACGTGGCACCCGATTGGCACATTTTGGCTCCAAATCCTTTTGGGGGACAATTATGAGCCAAAATCTGCCACTCGGATGCCACGTAATTAGGGTAAACGAAATAGTTAACTTACAAAATTTTGACACAAAATTCATATTTTTATTGGCTTTCTAAAAATGTAATTTTCATTTTTAAAAATCTGTTTTGCTATTTATTTTTTAATTTTTACTAACATACGGTATTTTAGGACAATCAATAAGACACAATCAACCAAATTTGAAAAATAGTACAATTTATCAAAAACTATGAAAAAATATATTTAGTATTTGTTGAATTTTTCTTCTTTCTGTGAAAAAAATAATAATTTCGATATAAATATTAAAAGTTATTGGCATTGAAATATGGACGCCATTTATTTTAAAATATAGTTACTAAATAATTAATTAAAAAAATATAAGTAAAAAAATATGAAATTTTGACAGCACGTCAAAATTATAATCTTGAACATATATCTAAAATTTCATAGTGAAAAGATAAGTTTTCATTTTAAAAAACCACCAAGGACAGTCATTCCTCTTTAATAACATAAGAAACAACATATGAATAAAATTAAGAAAAATACTATATTTTTTGCTAAATATTTTTTAAAAAATATACATGTATTCTACACTCTAAACACAACATTTCGTTAGTTTGTAGAATTTCATGAATGTGTACGGTTTTGTGGCTATTAACTTTAGAAAATCAATTAAATTGAAAATTCATGTTTACTAAGGTACAAACCATACCAAAAAGTGGAACATTTTATTGTGCTTTTACCCCCTTGCCCGATCTTTTGATTTTTCATGGTTTCCTCTATTCTTCTCCCTCCTCTAGTTTCCACTTTGTCAAAGCATTCCTGAAGTAGAAGATTCCCAGCTTTTTCTTCGCATTTCCTCACTTAGAATCACCCCTACAACATCCTCAAACTTCAACTTCAAGTTAGCTGGACCCGAGTTACTTACCGCCATTACCAAGCTATTCCAACTCTCAGGTAAAGAGTAAAAAATTAATAAAGCCCTAACTTCTTCATCAAATTCTATTGAACCGAAGCTAGCATATTCACAACCGTATTGAAATCATTTAAATGATCTCACATCGAACTATTCTCGACAACTTCATATTAAATGACTTTTTCATTAAAAATATCTTGTTAGAGGCGAGGGTTTTTCATACAACTTCCTAATGCATCCATTAGATCTTGTGTAGTCTTTTCCTTTCAAACATTAAAAATACCGAAGATGCAAGACACACGCCTGATCATTCCAAGTGCCTTCCGATCCAACAAATCCCATTCCACATTTTTCATACTCGAGGGTTTGTTCACCTTCTCGCATACAAATGGAGTATAAAGATCCTTCTGATAAAGGTAATCTTCCATCTACATCTTCCAAAGACTGAAATTCTTCCCGTTGAATTTATCAACCCTAGATCTTCCATCATCTCGTCATAGCTCCCACTCAAGCTAAAAACTTTCCCTACGATTCAACACTTCAAAGAAACCAAACCAGCTCGATACCAATCATTAGGAAATAAGGGATAAAATATGCGAAATAATCCCTCACATAATCGCAATAGTAGAAACTAATATGCATAAATTATTACAGATCTCAAATAAAATTGTAGAATAAAATAACACAACACAAAGAGATAGTATTTAACGTGGTTCACCCAATTTGGGCTATGTCCACCAAGAATCACTTGCTCAGATTTTATTACAAGCCACCACTCTCTTAATATAATACCCAGATCTATTTGGAGCTATGCTCAACAAACTCTACAGAATTCATAGCCAAATTCAAAGCACATCTACAATGTTCTCCATGCATTCTATCATATGCATAAAAACATATAAATAGACAATTGCTTTAGCAGTTTTACAAAACCGTGGGTATCAAAACCATAGGCAAAACCCGTCCCATAAACCTATGGGTCAAAAAACTCACCCATATGAGAAAAGCATGTTTCCCGATATTTCGGGTGTAATTTTTCGAGGCCAAAAAATTTACGCCTAATTTTTTTTTTTCGGGGGCTGCGCCCTTGAACCCCTACTATCAAGGGCTGCAACCCCCGGACCGCTACTAGGGGTTTCCGCCCGTACCCCCTCTCGGGGCCCGGCCCTACCCAACCCCAAATGAGGATACATATGAAAAGTGTACAATACTCTTAGTGTATAGTCTTCAACACTTTCACACATCAAAACAGGCTCCACAACCTAACAGTTTAATGGAATTAAAGTTTTAATGGATAGTTAATTTACCACCCCTCCTAGTAATTATGATTCCAAAATTTAGTATCGAGTAGGGCCTTTAAAGCAATCTTAACAAGCTCGAGGTGATCCTTTGAAGCACAAAATGGAAATATAATTAAGAATATAATTTCGATAATTGAGAGTTATGGTCATGAATAATAAAGAGATCATCACGAATCTCAAGAATCTAAAAGAGGATTCAATTACATGTTTTGTAATAAAGAAATATGAATGTAACCGGATGAAGATTTAAGAGGTTGATCATGAGAATTCATCTAAAAATAATAGTTCCCGTGATCTGGTTGGAAATGAAGAGTTTGTGGCAGATGCACAAACAAAGCTATTGTGCTATAGAAAGAAAAATATCAAATTTAATTCAATCATCAAGGAATTGGAATCTCAAGTTGGATTATTTACATTTTATTCAAGACCAAGGAAGAAGAAATTTTTAAGCTCATGAATGAAATTTAAACCCTAAAGGATAAAGAGGGTGATTGCATCAGATATGAATCATATTTGAGGTCTTTAAAGGAAGAATTGGAGCATAAATCCATCAAGGTTAAGTTTTATGAGAAGTTGGAGAGGATCACTATGGCTCTAGATGATATTTTAAGTATTCAAATTACGTCTGTGATAATAATACATTTATTGGTTTTATTGGAAACCACAAAAGAAACATTGAAGATGATGAGAAGTATGATCTACCAAGTTAAGAAGTGGGTCCTATTTCAAATGAAGATCAAAATAAGGTTGCAAGTACAAGAAAGGTCAATATCAAGATGAAAAATTCAATGAGACAATCTAATTCCATCGTATAATAGTCCATTTCATGGTTATTACTACTCATGTAGTATGTTTGGTTATAGAGCAAGGTATTGATGAGGTCCTTCAACAATATGTTCATATGGAGAAATAGGAGTCACAACCCATATCAAGAGATAAGAGTTTTACTTGCTATAATTGTCATGAAATAGGTCACATTACTAAATTCGATCATTTTGAGTCAACAAGAAGGTCAAGAAGTTTGTTTCTCCCATATTCAAGAAATTATGGATGTTAAGGATAGTCAAACAAGAATAAAGGTCAATCATGGATGTTAAGAAGACTAATCATGCAAATGTGGTTAATAAAATTAAATTTAAATTAGTAAATACCAGTTCCAATCTACAACAAGGTATGTTTTCCATGATAGTGAAAAATCCATGAGTTGAATACAATCATGTGTGTTTGACACAAATATATTCAAATGAGGTTTTCATCAAGTCGAGTTTCCAACTAAGTCAAGGAGGATCCTAAATATTGATTATCGACCCAAATATTACAAATAAGTGAAGAATATCTGAAAATCTCTTGTGTTCATGATGCTCTAGGCCCTAAAAGTTATATAAGGTGTCTTCATTAGGCTTAATGGAGACAATATTCAATCATGAGAATCTATGAGAGTTTGATTGCTAAAATTTGAAGTCATCATATGTCTTATGATTGTTGCACAAGGATATCAAGCAAATAATTTTGAGGTATGTTTCTATTTGAGTATCATTCATAAGGTTAGGTCACTATCTTTCACCATATTGAAAGGTCGATAAGTAAGTCCATGTAGGCTTGCAAGTAGGATTGTTTTCTCTGTAGTTTTCAAATCTGAGTGTATGAATGCATATAAGAAGAATCTATTAGTATTGGAGATGCTTAAAAATCATGAATTTTTGGATGATAAAATAAGAGTTACAAGTATGAATACTATGTTTAATGTTCTTAAGCTCTGCCATACTCAAGAAGGTAAGAATTGAGCTATGAATTATGGTTTAGATTTTGAAAAGATAAGAGTAATGATGATAATGTGCATAAGATAGTGCCTTTGAGATATAAACTGGTATGTATCAGTTGAGAAGTGAAAGAAGGAAAAGGTGAGCTTTGATTAGTTCATGAAGATGCTCATATGACTTGTGAAATCATAAAGGAGTTGTATTATCTTAGTTTTAGTAAGTACTCAAATCATCATGGACATGTGTCAAGACAATATGAAGGTTTGTATGATGACTATCGTGGAATGATGTGTAACTCATGAAAAAGTGTTGAATATGTGTTTTCAAGAGACAATTATGAAGATCTAAGTAAGCCTTATTAATGAACAAGGTGCTTTAATAAAAAGGGTGTGTCCAAGTTTATAAGATTTCAAAAAGCTTCAACATCAGGTTAAGGTACAAATATGAATATCATGGAACCATATTGAAGAGTCGACATATAAGTTCAAGATGATATGATGCTCTCAAAGCATGCTTTGCAAGGTCTAGTATAGGACACGAACATTTATATAAGTTTCTCAAAGAGTGAGATGAGGGTGTTGATAGTGCATCATGGAGATATATTTCCTTGAAATGTGCATCTAATGTTTTTACCATGAATAAAGGTCCATCATGATTTATCATGTGCTTCTTGATTATATACACTTGTAATAGGAATAGGTTCACAACGAATTTGAGAAGTTTGTATCAGTTGGATCATGTGAGAAATTTTTTTAATATTTATTACTGTCATTAAGGTGTCAAGAGGTTTGGGTAGTATTGTGTATTGAGAACTATATTTTTCTATGTTTTTTGAGCCTAAAAGTTTAGTGTCTCTTGGTTTTAAAAAAATTAATATATAGTTTGTATAAGTGCTTCATCATGTGAGGAAGTTTGGTCAGTAATAAAAGTGTGTATGACTGTGTGTTAAAGGTTTCCATAAATCTGAGGTACTTAAATATGAGGTAATTGAAGGATTGAAGTAGATTTCAAGAGTCTAAGAGAAAGTACAATGAAAATATAGTGTTTGTAGGTCTCTCATCTAGATCTAATAGGTTTTAAGGATGGTAAGGTTGTTCATAAGCCATGTGTTGTTTCATCTTAGCTTGAGGAAGTTATGTATGGAAGAGGTAGCATGATGAAATAAAAAAACCAAAGTGATCATATGACAGTGCTAGAGGATGAAGAGAGCTTGAGAAGCATGAAAATTTGAAACAAGAGTAAAACAAGACCATTGAAGGTGTTTGGATATCTAGCAGGTGTGAAAGTCATGGTAAAGTAGTGAGAAGGCTTGAAATTTGTGTATGAATATGCTTGAAGTATTGAAAAAAGGAAGGATGGAATGAATATTTTTAAAGATGCTTACAAGGCAACATGATGACTTTTCTTATCCTTTGTTTCTTATAAATGAGTTATGATTTGTAGATAAAGTCCTAGCTATTGATAAGAATAAAAAGGATTATAAAGGTTAATTAAGGCTTGCAAAGTAGGTGTATAGGTAAAAAGGTGATGTGAAAAATTGAAAGATTATTGCGACTTTACGTCTGTGTTCTTGAGCCCTGACATGTTCAAGAGTTGAGCTATAAGAAGTGTTATATGTTCTTCAAGAAGGATTGAGCAAGCTTGTAGGATTGAGTGTTTAGGATCGTTCTAGAGGAAATATGAACATCAAGAGGAATGTATGATTCATATATCTCGGAAGGATTTTGGTTTTCTAAACTTGGTATGCAAAGCTTTATTATTGTAGTCTTTCATAATTTGATCCGAGTGCTTAGTTGATGATGTTTTGAAGTTTTAGTTGGCCATGAATTGAGAAGGAATGTATCTATTATTGTTGAAGGAATCAGGGTGATTCATGCTAAAAATAAAATCAGATTGTTTTCAAAGAAGATTCATTATGATCTAGGCAAGAAACAATGAGGCTATGAGAATCTTAGGTGCTAGAACAAAGATAAGTAGAGATGTATCATGATAAAGCTTGATGTTTAAGAGACCAAGAGTTAAAATGATGACTTGAGGGTGGCAGGGTAAAATTTCTATATTTTAGAAAAAATCTTGTTAGTAGTAGATAATGTTAAGTATGTAAGATGTATCATCTCGGGGAGAATGTGGTAAGAACACATGTAAGTAGACTCTATGAATACACGTTGTGCAAACTGGTTGTATTGTTTGGCTCTTGAACTAAAGAGGTTGATTATTTTTAATTACAAAATGGTATTTTGTGTTTGGTCAATTTGAATTATTTGTGGAATAAGAGGTGTTTATTTAAGGTTAGAGTTATATGTTGAAGTCATGCAAATTATTAGGGGAGCTAGTTTTCTCTTCCCTCTATGAGTCAAAAACAATGATGAAGAAGTCAAGTTGACCTTGTAATGTTTGTTTAATGATTCCAACCAAGTAGAGAACCCTTTGTATTATCAAAAGAAGTATTACAAGTATGTTTCTCTTTATCATTAATGTCAAAAGGGGAGAATGAGTTGATGGCATGTGTTCCGTAGGGGGAGAATATTGTTTTTGTGTGTTTTATCATTAATAAGTTTGCCATCAATGATGAAGGGGGAGATTTTTTCCATGTGTTGTCATTGATGTTGAAGTTAAGGTGTTTTCAGTATTTTTGAGGTCATTAATGTCAAAAGGAAAGAGAAACATGAAGGTTGATTGGTAGTGAAAACTCGAGTTGAGTTTTTTCTTGAGATTCCAAGATTTTGTATGGGTTTCGAGAATTTTAGTGAATTTTTGGAGTGTGATAGTGACTTGAAAAGGCATGGAGGATGTTGTGAAGATGTCATGTAGTACGATGAAGATCCTAGCAGGTGTACAAGGTTTTCCAAGGTCTCATTGAGATTATATTTGGTGAAATAAGCATGTTCAAGGTGCTTGTTTATGAGGCATACTAACTAGGAATGATATGAGGTGATGGAGTACATGTGTGTATGATAAATGTGAGGTTGGTGCGAGAATGGGTAATATGAGTATTATGTGCGAGACACTCACAAGTATCTTACAATGTGGGTTTAGGTGTTTGAGTTGGTTTTATGTTTGTTCCTAGACCTAACCTTTAAGAAAGTAGGTCTTGGTGTGGTGGATTTATATAAAAGTGAGAATTGGAGATTGTTTGGAAGGTTGATATGAAGGATTTGTCCATGTTTTAGGTTCAAATGATGAATTTTTTGAAAGATATTGCATTTGGACCAAAACCGAGTTCCTAAGTGTGATATTTTTAGCTAATTTTGACTTTCTCGATGCTCATCAAAGAGTGTATAATTTTCATGGGGACCCAAGATCCTCGGAATATTTGAATAGGTATATTATGAATATTTTTCAAGTGGAATGATGTTTTTTTGATCATCACATTTTTATGAACAATAGTTAAGAAGGTAAACTTTTTTAAACCCTCTCAAAACCTTAGTGAGTATTGACTTAGGAGAAATTATTTGTAGTGTCCAAAATTTATTCCTTTTCAAAATGTGATGATTGGATATTTTAGAGGACTCTTATAGATTTTTGTTGATGTAATTTAGAGGTTGTGACAATATGTGTCCACCACTTAAAGAATCTAATGTTTGAATATTTTCATTTTGTGCTAAAGTTATCCATTGGACTTGATGACTAATTTAGCATTTATTAAAGCATGGAAATTTTTATTCATTTCCATGATGGTTTATAATCATTTTGGAGAACTTAAGAGTTCAAGTGTGCCCTATTTTTCAAGACTGGGTTTTGGGTTGTTTTTGGTAGTTTGAAGTAGTCCTGGGAGCATAGTAGTTTTGGATGTGTTACAGTTATATTTTTGGCATGGTTTGAGTTTGGTGATTACCTTGAGGTCAAGATATTTCCATTAGTATATCACACTTTCGTTTTTGATGAGTTTTGAGGATGTTATGGTCTATTCTCTGAAGGCTAATTTTGAGAGTGTTTGGTTGTGCATGAACTCGAGTAGATTTATGGCTTGAGATCTTGTTCTAGTATGTTGCGTATGATGGATGGAGTTTGTTGAAGGATTATAAAACATTTCTAAGTGTGATCCATGTTTTTTTGAATTTTTTTCTCTATAATATTCCATGTTTGGAAAATTTCTTGTGTTGGTGTTTTAGGACTTCTTTTGTCCTAATGGAGGCCTAGATGGTTCTAGGTGATGGTGGTGACCTACATGGTCTTATGGATTATTTTTCTAGGATTTTATAATTATTTTTTAAGTTTTTTTTCTATATGAAGGCCGACCTACATTTATTATGATCATGAGAAGGGTATAAATGAAAATTAGAAATCTAATTTGAGTTAGTTGTGTATGTGGAAGAAAGGTGTTACGTAGAGGGAAATTTATGAAGGTGTGGGAGGTCTTTGTGACCTAAAAGAGAGGGAAATGAAGATGTGTAAATTTTCTAGAGTGACAGATGATGTATGGGGTACCTAGGGAAGATGGTGAATTCAGTTTGAAAGAAGAAGTTCTTGTGCATATATGCTATAGAGATGTTTTGAGAGAGATAGAAGGAGAAGTGTGCTTCATTGAGTCATCATCAGTTATGTGAGAAAAATTTCAGAGACGACATTCATTTCAGATGGCTTTTTTTGTGATGAGTCATCTAGGGGTTGGTGCCCTTTTATGGGGTTGGTTGTCTACTAAACTAGGGGTTGGTGGTCCTTATTGGGTTGGTGCCTCACTAAACCGAGGGTTTTGTGCTCTTTGTTGAGTTGATGCTCAATTAAATTTGAAACAATGGCTTTATAAAGTTTTGTTTCCATTTTTTTCTTCCCCGAGGCTTTTCCACTTAAATTTGGTGTACTTGTGTTATTGTGTTCTTGTGGTGCATACTTATGTGGTTGATTATTCATTAAAATCTATATTTTTTAGATGGGATATTATTAATAATTGTTAAATATATATGTTTCTAATGGATGTCAATGTTTAAGAGAATGAAAATTTTAATGGCTCACTACTTAACGACACCCCTCCCTAGTGAGTGTGCTTCCAATAGGTAGTCTTTTAATAAATCTGAAATAATTGACACTATAACGCTGGAAAATATGTAAACCAAAGGTATATAAGTCATTAAACTATTGCAAAATTTCCATTTAACAAATAAGGGTGGTTGTCAAATTTCATGCTTGATTAAGCCAAAGTGGAATATAACTAGTGCAATATGTTAAATTCATCTAGTATTAGTCTCAAGATTCTTACCTTGTATTTTTAACATATTACAATTATTAAAAATTGTATTACTTATGTTCATTTGTCTCTCTAATTTAAAATCTATGATTGTAGTTTGTATATATTGTAAATAATAAAATTCAAACATTCTTATTATTAAAATTTGCATCTATATATGACCTTATTATTAATAATATTTAAAAAACTACCTCTATATATATATATATATTAAAATTCAAAAAATAAGGTTTAATTCTTATTTTTTTTTTTTTATTTTAATAGCTTTTTGCAAAATTCTTCTTCTCTATAATTTTTACTATTTTAATTTTTAATTTTATTATTTATATTTATTTGATTTTATTTGTTAGTTATAAATATATATTTAATTTTGTCTATACATATATAAGTTTAATCATTATTCTTTTAATTGTTTATATCAACAATTAGAATTGAATGCACTCTCAACATGTAATTAAATTCTTTGAAATTATTTTTTAATTGACTAAAATATATTCAAAGTGTGAAAGTGTGGAAAAACTATCCTATGGTAATTTTGAATGAAACTAATATATGCCTTAAAAGGAATATACTCTTTCAAACTTCTAAATTATATATTTTATTCTATTTTAACTCATTTTAATAGTGTTATTTTATGAGTAGTGTATTCATTTGGGCACTAGATTATATAGATTGTCGGCATCTTTACTCATGCTTCAGAGGAAGTATATAGCATATTTATAATTACGAGTAAGTGTACAACTAGACTAGTGATCACCTTCAATTTAAGCAACTACAAGTAAGGGGAATCCACACCATCAAAGTCACCTAGGGTATGATTCTTGCCTCAACCATTTTTACTCTTCGTGTCAGGTATCTCCAGGCCTTACACTCAACAAGACTTGATCCCTGATGATCTCATTGAAAGCCTAACAACATCACCAATAGACCAAGGGCGCTTTGATAATATTATATTTTAGAATACATATAATTATTATTATTTAATATCAGAATAAACTAATTTTTTGATCAATGTATTGGAATTTTAAGAGGTTTCTTGTGATAATACATTTTTAACAACTTAATAAATGGACACAAAAATAAATATAACTAAAACAAATTTACCCCTATTCAAATGGGAAATCCTAAAGAAATTAGAGTTCAAAAGCATGAAAATAATTCAAAATGGATCCTTCTAACAAAATTAATTTCATTCACATGTGTACAAATTTGAAGAACTCTATTGTTTTAAGGTGTCCGAATATGGACTCCTCATGACTACACATGGAAGGATTTTGAAGAACTCTCTGTTGATGGTGAATCATAAGACACCCTCGAATGTCTCGTAACTCGATGGGTTGAGACTCTTAGTGTGATTGCATAACATGGAGATTTTCCCAAGTGTGGGACCTTGTGAATTGGGAAAGCTCTCCAGATGAAGGCCGGTTCCTATTCCTCTTTTTAGATGCACACATAAAAATGCAAAGGGTTTACTCAAAACCTAATCTAGCTTTCCAAGCAAACAGGTAAGAAGATGCATAAAATAAACTTAAACTAACAAAGGTGATGCACTAAGGAATGAAGAACACTTGTCTTGCCAATAAACACAAACCATTAAAATGCAATGCAAGATCATGCACAAATAACTAGATTTGTAGTGAAAGATCAAGAGGATGCAAATGAACACAGAGAGAGGTTGAGAATCATGCACAAACATGCATTATTTGCTCCAAAGATTGACACAATACACTACAAAAATGCCAAGAGGCAAAGTTGCATTACGCTTTTAGATGGGAGGTTTGAAACTCCACAAATTCACCTACCAAAGAGAAGAAGGAGGGGCAAAACAAGAATGTCCAACCTTTAGAAAGAATCCCCTTCTTACAATTTATAGGAATAATGAGAGAGGGAAGAGAGAGGAATTCCAAACCTACCCCAACCACCTCCGGGATGCATTTAATTCATCTCATTATGGAAGTAGGTGAGAACCCTAACAAACCCAAAAATGGTGAATTGTATTTTGCATTTTGAATATCTCAACTGTGGTTTTCTTTTCAATCGGGTTGTGTCAATGCTCAAAATGTTGCGCCTCGTGAATATGCACCTCATGAAGATGCACCTCGGCGCATCCATCCTCATGTCAACATAATCTTAAGTGCGCCATAGCGCTAAAATTCCATGTTGACATTTCCCGCTCCCAGTGCCTCCAACCCGCACCTTGGGTGTGAATTTTGTCATGTCACAACTCGTGTTGTGCACCTCCAACCTACGCCTTGGGCACGAATTTTGTCATGTTGACACTCCGTGTCAGTGTGCCTCCAACTTGTGCCTTGGGTGTAAATTTTTTCATGTCGACACTCTGTGTTGTGTGCCTCCAACCTACGCCTTGGGCACAAATTTTGTCATGTCGACACTCTGTATTATGCGCCTCCAACCTGCACTTTGGGCGTGAATTTTGTTATGTCGACACTCTGTGTTGTGCGCCTCCAACTGCGCCTTGGGTGCAAATTTTGTCATGTCAACACTTTGTGTTGTGCACCTCCAACCTGCACCTTGGGCACAAATTTTTTCATGTCGACACTCTGTGTTGTGTGCCTCCAACCTACACCTTGGGTGTGAATTTTGGTGGCGTAATAAATATCAGGCTTTGAGTTTCTTTGATTTCCATATTCTTCCGTTTGTCTATATTTACCTCGAGGGGAGATATATACAACAATTTTGTGACTCAATGGGATCACCTACCTACTAGGTAGAAGATCAGTGGCCTTTTAGCAATCCATTGGGCATGGAGTCATAAGCAATAACCTGAAACCAACTTGATATCTGATCCCGAGCCTGATACCGCAACTCCTTCTCCGAGAGCATGCTGAACTATAAAAATTCAACCTGAGAGCAAAAAAACTTGTGCCAAAGCACTTAGGGAAATTGAAACCTAACTACAACAAGATGATGTGCATCCGCACTTAGAGGAATTGAAAACTAGGCTAATATTTACAAGGGTAAACCTTTTCCTTTTAGTAGCAATGTTTAAGGTAGATTCCGTTAACTAGAATCGGGAGTTCTTCTCCATCCAAAGGTAGACAATTGGAAGGAATTATTAATTTTACATCACGTGAACATGTAGGGGCCACTCCAAATGGCATCAAACTTGACATGCCTTCCTGGTTTTGCCCGATCTCGCATCCCATTTCGTAACTAGGTCCCCTTCCCGAAAGGTCTTTGTTCTTGCCTTCTTATCAAACCATCTTTTTACTAAGGCCTGATCTTTTCAATCGTTTGAAATGCATGCTCTATGATTTCCTCCAATTCCATCAACTCTCCATACCTGGCCTCCATTGGTTCAAACTCACCAACCGCAACTACTTCATGAGCTTTAATGCAGTAGGTTCTAATGATATAGGCAATCACGCCTCTTTTCCATAGACCAACTTGTAAGGGGAATTAGCTGTAGACCTCTTTGGTGTTATTCTATCAACCCATAATGCTGATTTTAGCTTGGTATGCCATGTCCTTTGGTTTTCATCCAGAGTTCTTCTGATGATACTTAGTAAATTCTTGTTCGTGGACTCCGTCTTTCCATTACCCTGCGGGTAATAATTTGAAGAGGTGTTCAAATAGATTCCATTCTTGACAGCCCATTCTGTAATCTTGGAACCTATGAATGCCAATGCATTTTCTGATATGATAGTGGCTGGCACACCGAACCTGGTCATTATTCCTTCATAAAAGTCTAGTATGTTAGACTCATTTGCTTCTTTGACCGCTACTGCTTCGGTCCACTTGGTGAAATAGTCCGTTGCCGTGAGAATCCACTTGTGGCCTTGGCTTGAGTTTGGATTGATGACCTCGATGAAGTCTAATCCCCATTGCATAAATGGTTGGTCAACCAAAATTGGGTGTAATGGAAGCATTGCTAGTCTTTCTTTTCCCGTGAAGAGTGCACATTTCTTACACTTTCTTATCCATGCATAGCAGTCACTGAACAATGTGGGCCAATAATACCCTACCTTCATTATCTTGATAGCCGTTACTAGTGGGAAAAATGTCCTCCTAATCTCCATCATGAAAATCTCATAACGCCCTCTCAATTTGACCTATCTCAATGCATCTCAATAGAACTCCATTGATGTCTTTCTTAAACAAAACACCATCAACAAGCACATATGGAATGGATTGTAATCTAAAACTTATCTCCTCTTTGCTTTTCTCATTTCTAGAGAACATAGGCCTTCCCGTAGGAAGTGTATCATATTCGAGTCTAACAAGGAGTGGGCACATCATCATTTTCCCCTTTCTTGACCATCCTGTAGTACCAAGATAGTCTCTTTTTCATCACTTACTTCAAATTTCTGACTCAAAGCTAGCTATTCACATAGTCCTTTTCCATGTACTAGTTTTGTGACCTTGATCTCGATGTCATATTCCATGACACGGGTTATCCATCCCGCACGCTTTCTCATTCGTGATCCTTGTTTAGAAGGAATTCCTTGACTCGTGTATGAGAGACCAACAATTGGATCTTGTTATTTGAGACTAGGTGCTTCAATTTCTTTAAGCTCCTAATCACTTCAAGGACATGCTTTTCAATGAAAGAGTACCTAGTTTCGTATTCCTCCAAGCCTTGAATCAAGAAAGACACTAGTTGTTCTAATCCTTCTTTGTTTTGCTGTACTAGGATTACATAAATTGTGTCTCCACCCCTAAAGGCATATAAAGACGAAGTCCTTGGAGAATTCTCGGATTGAGAGTCGAGCTTGAGATATAGCCTCTTTTATTGCCTCAAAACATGCCTTGCCTTTAGATCTCCACTTAAATGACATGCTCTTCTATTGGAACAAACTGTGGACAAAATTGATCCTTCGTAAGAAGCTTTGAAGAGCCTTCTTGTGACTTGGCAATGGCAACGCTCGAATTGCTTCAACTCTTTCTAGGTCAATCGTCAATCCCTCTTTTGAAACAATATGGCCTAGAAGTTTTCCCTCGTGAGCCAAGAATATGCATTTTTTTGGATTTAGTGATACCCCAAATCTTCTACACCTTTGAAATACTTGCCTCAAATGAAAGAGGTGATCTGCTGCATTTTGGAGAATACAGTGATGTCATCAAGATATATCAAAACTATTTTATTGATCAACCCCTTGAATGCCATATCCATTGCCTTTTGGAAAGTGGCTCCAGCGTTTGATAGCCCAAATGGCATATTGTTGTAGGCATAGGTGCCCAATTTGGTGGTGAAATCCATCTTGAACTGGTCATCTTATTTTACCATTATCTGATTATACCCTAAGTAGCCATCGAGGAGAGAGAATCTCTCTGAACTAGATACTACTTGCAATATTTGTTCCATTAAAGGAAGTGGGTAATGGTATTTGAGAGATGCCCTGTTTAGATCTCGTAATTCCACACACAACCTGATTTCTCTACTCTTCTTCCTAATCGAACCAAGTTTGCAACCCATCTTGAGTTCTTGATTGGGACTATAATTCTTGCCTCTATTAGCTTGTTTAGCTCTTTCTTCATTAGAGGCTCGATGTGAGGGTTGACCGGTCTCTCGCTTCGCCCGATGGGCTTAGCATCTGGATCCAATTCTATGGTATGTTGTGCCAACTTGGATCAATCCTCTCAAGTCTTTATAGCTCCAAGCGAGGACATCTAGAAATTCTTGGAAAAGCTGTATGAAATCTGATTTCTCCTACTCAATGGCCACTTTACCAATTTGAAGTGTTTTTCCTTCTCCAACCAGAATTGTTTCTAAATCTTCTCTCTTGACATGTATGTTAGCCTTTTCCTTATGGAACTAGTCATTAGGGATGAAGATAGACTCCAATTTTACTAAACTCTTAGGAAGCTTGTTTGTTTGCAGCTGCACTACTTGATCCCCGTACTGCTGCTCTAGTCTGTCCTGATTCCTAGCTGATAATTCAGCCTCTTCTTGTAAAAAAATGATGATTTGTTGATCATTCTCAAACACCTGCTAGCTTGTGTTATTATCTGAACTCGCTAGCCTCAAAATCACATGCATATGTGGTTGTGTTTTTTCCCTTTTGATGTTATCAACCACATCAAATGTTGCTCCAACTATTGCGAGCCTATCTACGGCTTCATTTTTCTTCCTGGGTATGGACACGATGTTGAAAGCTTCGAAATCCTCAACGAGGTCCCATACCCTGTTCTTGTAGTTCTTCAGCAAGTCATTCTTTGTAGCATGTTATCCCCTAACTTGGTTGACGATTAGCTCACTATCTCCAAACACCTGCAAGTTCTTTATGGCCTTTTCCTTGCCCAATGAAGTCCATGAATCAAGGCCTCATATTCAGATGTGTTGTTTGAACAGGAAAACTGAAATGAAAAGTTGAATAATATTTGATGCCTTGAGGTGAAACCAACATTGCACCACCTCCAGCACCTTGCCTACTCCTTGATCCATCGAAAAATAACTACCATACCTCATTGTCATCCTTATGGTCTGGTTTGGTGATGCTAGGAATAGGATGGTTTTCTTCATGTATGCAATAGACTCCTAGCTCAGATTCTTCTACTTCTTGGTAGGGATCAAAAGCATGTACCTTGCTTGCCCATTCATCAAGAGTCAAATCAGGATGCTTCCAACTTTGGTGTCAACTTCATCTGTGCTTGGATAATCTTCTTGATCAAATGCTGAATAGTTGGCATTGATTTGGCTTGGAGTATGAGGCTCAATGTGAAAGTTTGCAATTGGTTCGGATCTGATTGTGACCTTAGTACCATATCTTGTTCTGAACAACATGTGTGACCAATCAGCAAATAAGTAGCCTCCAATTCTAGCTGTGAAATCCGTTGATAAGCATAGGCAAAGAGTGGTGGAAAATCTATCACTAACACATCTTACAAAATGGTAACGTTGGGGCATGTATGCAAGGTAAGATTGAAACATTTAATCACTCCCACCATTCTTTACTATTTTCCCATCCAATTTCACTACCCCCTTTGATATGACTTCGTATTGGAGACCCAGGTTGATCAGCTATTTTGTTGGGCATGACAGAACTACTTGCCCCGAATGAATCATGCAATTGTGTACTAATTTATCCTCAATGATTAATGAAACATAGAATGAAGGGGGCTTCAAAACTTTACCTTGTTTTCCTCCATGATTCCCTTCAGTGAGCAAAGCATTTGTGAGGACATTTTCTTGCATATGGACTCTGCTTGGTTTGAAGTTGACCAATTCTTCATGGCAGCTTGTAGAAGATCTCTTTGGCACTCGGGATGGATAAAGATTCCCACATTGATAAATTCACATTTATATTCTTTATTTGATCAATGATGCTAAATGGGGATGAAAGATCTCTTTTTTGTCCTTTAGCCTACACATTCCTTTCTTGCGCATGGGCAACAACAGGTGGCATTTCAGTTGGCTTAGAAGGTGGTTTGGGTTTTCCTTGCGTGTTCGGAACTTTATTTTGCTTACCAACACCTTGAGGAGTGATGGACGATTGTAGATCACTTGGAGCCAATGACTTCCCTTTACCAATATTTCTCTTCTTTGATCTTGTGTTAGCTGCTACACTCTGAGAAATTGTTTGATTCATGCCACAAAAATCCTCAGCTTGCCAATTCACAAGTGCGGTATCATTTGGAGTTGTGTTTTGTTGAGATGTCCCTTGTTGCTGATTTGTTTCTTGACTCACTTCACCCTCTACACTAGTATTTGTCACCATCAAGCCTTGGTTCAAAGCACCATTGAAGCACATAGATTGGTTGTGAGGTTCATTGCATGGGAAACACCAATCATACTCTTGAGTTGTTGTTTTTGACCGCACTAATGCTTTAGAAGTAGACGTAACATTGGGGTTATAGGGCTGAAATGGTCTATTAGCGGGAGGCCTTACTTGGCTTTGATTTAAAGTTGGATTGGGCAGCCTATTGGGATGGTATGGTGGCCTATTAGGTTGAGCTTGAGGCTGATAAGGTCTAAAGCTTTGGGCTCTTGCCTCTTGAGTGTAACCACTCATTTCCCAAATTTTGCAATTGTTTCATGCCCTCTTGGAGTTCATTTGAAGCACTAGAGGATGAAGTAGAAGTTTCATTTGAACTTTGATTTCTATGAGTGGGAATAGGAGCCAAAGTGGGTGCTTGACTAGTGCTTGGATTTTATAAGTTTGGATACAAGGGCATGTGAGGCTAGGAGCCGACTTACCACTTGAATAAGATAGTTTTCAGCCCTAATGGAAATGCTATAAGCAGCAGTAAGGTTATGCCTCCCATAGATTGAATTAACATAGAAATATCAAAATTAAAAGCCTAAGATAATATAGAAAAGAACCTTTAGCTATTGACCTAACAGCCACCGAAACCTATCCCAAGACCTTTAAAATCTGAAGTTGAATTCATCGGTTGCTCATTGGGAGCTCTCTTGATAGTTGTCAATTGTTCTAGTAGAGACAAATTGTCTCCCTTTTCTCCAAACCTCTCATGGAGAACTATGCGTAATTGATTCCAATTTTGGATAGAGCCAACTCCAAGGCTCCTAAACCATTGCAATGCCTTCCCTTTGAACGAAGATGCCAAAGCAATTTGACAAAGAACATCCATTTCATTTATCTCATGGATTACACAAACGTTAACAATGTCTTTAACATGATCACCAGGAGTGGTATGATTTTCTCTAGTGAAAAATGGAATGTTCTTCAATGCCGCAATTGGAATTGGATTCTGTCCATTGAGGGCAAGTGGGTCTGCCCAGTGAAGTTGACAAAAGGGTTTTGTTGCGCCATTCTGATTGGCCTGAGAACCCTTGTTGATTGGATGAAAGGTCTATCAGGTGGAGGTGTAGACAAAGTATGGTTAGGTGGAGATGGTGATCTTTGTGGTCTTCTTCCTCTCCTTCCTCTGCCTAGTGATAGTTGCAAGTAGACAAATAGCCCCTCTTCTCGAGTATCAGACCTGGTTTGAATTCTTCTCATATGCCTGGGCAACTTTTGCTACTATACCATTGAATTATATCCCCTCAGAGTCACCAGATGTGTTGGGGAATGAGCCTCAAAAGGCTAGATTCTGTCAAGTTACACACCAAACCTGAAAATATTAAAAAGAATTTAAAACTTTGAAGGACCCGAAGATACAGTTCTTCAATTCAATTATCGGGTCTTGTTTTTCAGCTACTAATCCTCGAAAGTTACAGGTAAAACTCAGGTCATGCAAGACAACTTACAAGACTTGAAATATGGTGTGTCGGAACTTGGGACAGGCTTGACACCTGGGAAAACCTGAAATACAAAAAACTATGAAATTTGAAAGTCAAAATCTCAAAAATCTAAGAATACCCTTTTGAATATTATGCTCCGATCTATCAACTGGAGAAATTTTAACTTGTTTTGAGCAAGTTAAGCCCTTGAAAATCGATTTCAAAGTTCAGCCTGGAAGGTGAAAAAATATGAAATTGTAAAACCTGCAATTTCTAAGTCCAAATTTTTGAAAATTCCTTCAAATCTTGTGAAATGACCTCTTGGTCCCACCGGGCATGCCAAAACTATTGATGGTGAATCACAGCACCCCTAAATGTCTATAACTTGATGGGTTGAGACTCTTAGTGCGATTGCATAACATGGACCTTTTCCCAAGTGTGGGACCTTGTGAATCGGAAAGCTCTCCGGATGAAGGCCGGTTCCTATTCCTCTGTTCAGATGCACACATAAAAATGCAGAGGGTTTACTCAAAAACCTAATCTAACTTTCCAAGGAAATAGGGTAAGAAGATGCATAAAATAAACTTAAACTAACAAAGGTGATGCACCAAGGAATGAAGAACACCTGTCTTGCCAATAAACACAAACCATTAAAATGCAATGCAAGATCATGCACAGATAACCAGATTTGCAGTGAAAGATCAAGAGGATGCAAATGAACACAGAGAGGGTTGAGAATCATCCACAGACATGCATTATTTGCTCCAAAGATTGACACAATACACTACAAAATGCCAAGAGGAAAAGTTACATTACAGTTTTAGATGGGAGGTTTGAACTCCACAAATTCACCTGCCAAAGAGAAGAAGGGAGGGGAAAAACAAGAATGTCCAACCTTTAGAAAGAATCCCCTCCTTACAATTTATAGGAAGAATGAGAGAGGGAAGAGAGAGGAATTCCAAATCTACCCCAACCACCTCCAGGCTGCATTTAATTCATCTCATTATGGTGCTAGGTGAGAACCCTAGCAAACCCAAAAAATGGCGAATTGTATTTTGCATTTTTGAAGAAATTTTTCTCACCCAATTAAAGATATCCAGTTGTAGTTGGATAGAGGAGCTGATAATATTTCCAAAAATTCTAACCTTGCGTGAATCCGAGCTCCCTGTGAAAAGTTATGGCCATTGAATATCTCGCGTCGGGTTTACTTTCTCATGCCGTGGTGTCAACGCTCAAAATGTTGCACCTCCTAAAGATGCGCCTCCTGAAGATGTACCTCGGTGCATCCATCCTCATGTCAACATACTCTTAAGTGTGCCATAGGCACTAAAAATTCCATGTCGACATTTCCTGCTCTGTGCCTCCAACCTACGCCTTGGGTGCGAATTTTGTCATGTCGACACTCTATGTTGTGCACCTCCAACCTGCACCTTGGGCGTGAATTTTTCATGTCGACACTTTGTGTTGTGCACCTCTAACCTATGCCTTGGGCGCAAATTTTTCATGTTGAAACTTTGTGTTGTGCGCCTCCAACCTATGCCTTGGGCGCGAATTTTTTCATGTCTACACTCTATGTTGTGCACCTCTAACTGCGCCTTGGGCGCGAATTTTTTCATGTCGACACTCTGTGTTGTGCGCCTCCAACCTGCGCCTTGGGTGAAAATTTTGTCATGTTGACACTCTGTGTTGTGTGCCTCCAACCTGTGCCTTGAGTGCGAATTTTGGTGACGCAATAAATATCGGGCTTTGAGTTTCTTTGATTTCCATATTCTTCTATTTGTCTATATTTACCTAGGGGGAGTTATATACAATACTCTCCTATTTAACATTTTGTTTTTGTTAGAGTTATAGTTATTGTAACACCCACTAAAACAACCCACTTGAGAGCCAAGAACAACCTAGCATTAGTTAGGAAAAATTGTGGAATATTTTTTTTTTTATTAAAAGAGTCTACAAGCAAATTACAAGAAAACAATGATTATGCTAACAAGTTCTAAAACAATTCTTGTCCACTAGAATATAATTTTATCTTATTAAAAATTATTAGAGGTGATAAGGTCCAAAATTTAGGGTTAGAAGGTTCAATTACGTTTAGAGGCTAATTCCTCACCATACCCATTCTCTAACAAGATTAAGGATTCAACTTGATTTTTCTCAAACTTAATGCATTCAAAATTTCCCTAAATCATTCCCATTGGATAGAAAATTTCCTCACCTTTCGAATTATATAAATAAGTCTTCCTATCTCCTCATATTTCTCAAGTTATGGGCAGCGGGCCTGTGGGCCCAAGGGATAAAATTTTCCCCAAGGGTGGGTCTATGAGCCGTGAGGAGAAAAATTTCCCAAAGGAGTTGGTTAATCAATGGGAATATTTGGAAAATTTTCCCGTGTGGGGAAAAAAATACAACTTTGTGCCCACGCTCCCGCAAGTGTGCAAGGGAAACATGGTGCCTCCTAAGCCACGCAGGGAAAAGCGGGGCAATGGGAACATTTTAGAAAATTTCCCGCACAGGGTGAAAATCCCACTTTGCGCTCATGCTCCCGTGAGTCCGCAAGGGACACGTGGCATCTCCTAAGCCAACGCAGGGAAAGCGGGGTGGTGGGGAGATTTTTTTAATGCAAGGAGAATAACATTCACCCGTGCCTCTGCCGGCACCTCGCGGTGCCACGTGGTAGCTCCTGATTGATTGCGTCGGCAGGGTGGCGGGAAAATTTGGAAAAATTTCCCAAAATTTTCTGAAACACAAAAAGGAAAAAAGGGACCCACTCCTTCGCCGACACCTTGTGGTGCAACATGGCAGCTTCTTATTGGCTACGGCTCAGCCAAGGCATGGGGAAAGTTTGGAAAATTTTCCCAAAATTTTCTAGATGCGCTAAGTTAAAAAGGGATCTTCCCCTCCGCTGACATCTCGTGGGGCCACGTGGCAGCCTCTCGATTGTCATGAAGCGAGCATGGCGGGAAAATTTGAAAAAAATTACAAATTTTTTTCGAAGCTCTAAGGGAAAAATTCGGGCTCTGCCAAGGAAAATTTTCCCGAATTTTATTTTTTTGACGCCAAGTGAAGAAAAACTTTAGAAGGCCATAAATTTTGATAAAGAGCTCAGTTTTGGGAAAATAAGGAATTTCTGGAAATCTCTCGACGTCCTCTTTACTCATGAATCATTAATTTTTATTTTGATAAAGATTAAGGGTTCAATTTTGTGAAAACATTCTGTAATCTTTTACAGTGCAAACTGGTAAAATGAACTTATTAAATTTGTTCAATTTGTTCTTGTTCCTCTCTCAACATGTCAAATAGACATGGAGAATTGTTCTTAGGTGGATTTAGGATAAGTTTGTGAGGTAGATCTATTTGATTGAATTCCAATTTGAAATTTTACAATTTTGATAGCAAACGATCATGTGAAAGCTTTGAACTCGGTTTTGCCAAGTTTTGAAAGATTTCCTTTAATTATTTTTGTCTAATTGGATTCGTTTAGGGAAAACTACTTCAATTTAATTGTTTAGTTTTTATTTCATTGTTGCAGGTTTGGTCTATGCATTTTGGATTAAATAATTTTCATTTTCTTCTTCCAAGTATTATAATGTGTTCCAATCCTAATCTAATACATTTAGTTGATTCAATCCAACTATTCAAAACTAAAATACATCTCTGATTTCCAATTTTCACATATTTCAAAAGACAGAGTATTACACTTCCTTTATACACATTTCTTCCTTTCAAACAAAGATTACAACTCACATCTAGATGATTAAATTCAATACAATGACACAATTTGAGGAAGGTTATGCAATCCTTTATTTATGCCAAAAGAATATATTATATAGAGGGCGAATAATACATTCTCTTCACATGTGTTTCACTTTTTCACTTTCCAAACATGGATTTCATAGTGTATGCTAAACACGATTTCCAATGGAATAATGTCATATGGACAAGACAAAATTGCTTCCATTAATTCAAATGAAACTTTTTACATTTCAAATTTTAACTTTTCATTATCAATACAAGATATCTTTCTATTACAATTAATACACATGATCGTCCACTTCAAGTGGGAAAGGGGATACAATAGGATTTCATTTTACAAGATATCAAACCGTCTTTATCTCAGCTCCGTAATAATAACATGCAGATCTCTCATTCTTCCAATTTGATCACAACAAGAGTAGGGAAAAGGAAAATCTCTCCACCCAACCAAGACATCCAATGAAAAGGAGAAGCCATCCTTCTTCATAGGCCCCTGAGCCCCAACCATAGTGCAATAAAAGATGTGATCCAACTCATGGCAATAACAAGCATCCACAAACACACAAGAAGCATTTTCACAATAAAACACAGTCTAAAACAGGATGTAATTTACAACTACAAGAAAGCATGAGAAACATTACGAGGTTTCATCTAGCAAGCCAAAGGAGCAAGAAACTATGGGGGATGTTGCTTATGCCTCCTAAAGGGGAAATGGGTATCACCACCTGAGAAAAAAACACCAAAATATATATATTTATCATTTCAAATCCCCGACATGCCCTTATGCCTCCCCCAAGTACCCCTTATTCCTCTCATTTCGTTATACCTCCCAACCTCTTATGGCACCTCATAACGAGTAAAGAAATTCAAGCTATTTCTTTGTAAGGTGGAACCCAAATCCCAACTCCCTCCACCCTTATACCTCCCTAAAACATACTTTTGCCTCCCACAAAATAATCCCATATTCTTCTCCTACACCATTCCTAGGCCATCTACCCAACATCCCACAAACATGCCAAAACATTCACACATTAACATTTACATTTATAAAACAAGAGCAGTTCAAGAGCCAAGATCCTACCTCTCCATGATGGAGTTGTTCGAAGTTCCAAAACAACAAGCTTTATCCCAATGCAATAAATCCAAATCAATCAAGCACAAGAATGAAAAAATCCTCCAAAAACTCCTTCAAGCAAGAGCTCCCAAAATAGCAAGAAATTCACCTAAGAATGAATTCTCCCAAAAATGAAGCAACCCCAAAACAAGGCAAGGAATTCGAATTTAATAAGAGGGAAGGGAAGAAGATGAGTTAGATCCACGTAGGATACCATATCACACATCTTAAACTCCTACCCAAAATTCAACTTCATTCTTCGATGCATAATAAATAGGTGGGTGAAAAAAATGGCAGTTTACTTACACACTCAAACCCAACCCACACCCCAAAGGACTAAAATTAAATCAAGTAAGAAAAATGCAATTAAAACCTATAATTTTCCTTCTCAAAACGTATTATAAAAGTAAAATTTCAACTTTCCAACCATAGGTATGGTTTGTAAATAAATTTAAGAGGTATGTGATAAGTTTAACTTGTCCCACAAGCCTCCAAAATCAGCCTCCAAGGATAAATCCAAATTTCTAAGAAGGTGGAGTGTTTCACACTCAAAAGTTAACTTACACATCACTTACACATCTCTTACAACACTTTAATTCAAGGCCAACAACTCTATTAATTACTTTCTTATGACATATTTGATTTATTTATTTTAACAATATGATTACTCACAATATTTACACACCATTTAATAATTAATGAAAGGGGTAAAAGGAACCACAAAATAAACACATGCAAACATAAACAAAGGGACCAAATAAAAGAAATACATAAAACCCCTTGGTCACAATTAAAGGTGATCCCCCATGGGAATCCCTAACACACACAAACATGCACAAACAAATACTAGTTTCCATGGTGACCTTGTTGAATTCATCTAGAATTCCAATGTGGTTGGTCTCCAATCCCTTGATGTTTGTTGTGATATTTTAACCTGCAAAACACAAATACCTCCTTTGGCCTCGTGGCCATATCAGAACATCCAAAATAATATAAATATAATTCCCAAAATCATTTAGATATATGAATCACAACAACATCAAAGCAATCTAACAATATCATTTATAGTTTTATCAACAACTATATCATCATCCAATAATTTCCATTTCTAGGTCTACTCACAATATCCAAATATCACAAGTTCGAACAACATCCATAATATAACCATGTCAAACAATATATCATCATCAACATATAAAATGTCTCTAATAATCATCATGCATCATAACTGAATCAAGTCAACAATAATCCATGATCTAACATCTAACATCATACTATAAAAAGTCCATAATCATGTCCATAATATAATCAGTAGTATCATGATTAGTATAAAAAAGGTGTCAAAGGGAAGTGGGCACTACAGCTTATTAAGTTATTTGATCTCATTCAATTCACCATAAATGATAAAAAAATATCCAAATTTTGAGATGTTGTGTATTCTATTATATAGTTAATGTTTCATGCAATAATTTATTCACCTTTGAAAATGTATGTTTTTCAAATTTCTTTTTCTCTTATTAATTAAATAAATAAATTAAAACTTTAAATTTAAATTTATTATAATATTAATTATTAAACTATTTATAAATTAATATTTGTTTTTTCATATAATTTTTTAATCTATATTTAATTTTAATTTTATATTCAATACATGAATAAAATAATAATAACATTTATTTATGAGACCCAATAATATATGGAACCAACAAAAAAAAACCCAACAATTATGAAACATATTTAATATCACATACAATTTGGCCCATTAACTTGCCATTTGTGTTAGTAATATTAGTTTATTTATTGATAGGCAATGTAAATTTTTCAAATACCTAACCATGTACACTTTCTTCTTTACATAAAAATACTATTTTGTTTAATTTCTCTTTTCATACAAAACAAACCTCTCCATTCTTCTTGTACAATCTTGATCGTTGAGTGATAAATGGTGTGGATTAAATGTCGTGAATTAAATAATTATATATACTAAGAATGGAAATTTTAGTTGGAAAAGAATCTTATTTATAAGATTTTATTTCCTATAAATGATTTATGAGATATTTTTACCACATTTTTTATATAGACTTTCATTTTAACTATATTTAGAATAATTACGTTGATAGGCCGATATAACTTCACTCAATGATTTTTGACATTTGTCTTGCAGCTCTTTCCCATATAGCAGTTGACAAGTGTTTTGTTTGATAATTGAAAACTATCCTCCGTATTCATTTAATAATTAGTTAGCAAATAAAAAATAGTTCCAAAATTTAACGATGCCAATCTGTCCTTTATTCATTTAATAATTAGTTAGCAAATAAAAAATAGTTCCAAAATTTAACGGTGATTTGATGACAATGATTGACGATGATTATGAAGATAAATAATGGAAAATGGTTGAATTGTTTGTTGCTCATTTGGGGACCTCGAAATAGGACTAGTATATTGGTTTATTCCATTTCTTATTCACCAAATCTTCTTTCAATTAATGGTAAAACAATAAATGATCACAAATTACCCAAAGGCATCATTACATCCATTTTTCAGGTTGGAGTCTCTTTTTTAATGCTTTTTGCATTTCTTATTCTATTTGTATTGTCTTTGTAATCATAATATCATGTGCAGGTTAAGAAATTCTTCCTTATTATATCATTTAACAGGTTTCACTTCCCTTATTCTAGAATTGTTTTTAGAAACAACTTTCACAGTCAATGAATTTAGAATGTATTATTTTTGTAAAGAGAAAATCATTTTAATAAATATGTTGTTGTGCGTGCTCGTAACAAAAGTGCATAATGCCAATCTTCGTGTGGAGAACCAAGTGCTGAAACATGCACCAGAGAAATCTAAAAATGTGTGTCAAGAAGAGTCGCTTACAAAGAATATGTGCATCGTTCATGTTTAGAGAGCTTAGGCTTAAATGAGGTCCATGTCATAATTATGGTTTTTTAAAAAGCTGATTTGTTTTTTATTTATTTATCAAATTTTATTGCTTTGCTTAAAATATTTTGTTATAGGTGGTTCTTTATTTTACCAAAATACGCTTTAATTCAAATTAGACGTTTGTTTATATCTTTACGGAAATAATTTGTCTATGTTGTGAGTTAAATGGTTCCTTAGGGTTTAGGGCCTTCATTTATGAAACTTTTCTGAAACCATAAAGAAAATAAAAAATATTTTTACCGATCTTTTTCGGTGTGGTAAGTTAGGATTAGATATTGTTTTTTTCTTAAAATTTATTTTTATGTATAAATAAATATAAAATACAATTAGTAATAGGAAAACATAAATAAATGTAAACAATCTTTTTTTACGCTGATTTAATACTCTTATTATAGACATTGGTTCATGTTTTTCAGGTTGGTTTTGGAGGAAAATAGTTACTAGAAGCTCTTTTCTAGAATAATATGGAATTTCATGTTAATTTTTTTGTTTATTTAATATAAGAAACAAACTATTACATAAATCCGAAGATGCCATTAATCATTTTTATATATTTGAAGAAACATACTAGCAGGAGATCATATATTTGACATGCTTGGTACATAGATTGAAATTTTCCTATCTCAAGCCAAAACGTAGGTGCACTATCTCCTCTTATGACATTATTTTAGATAACATTTTTAATTTCTATAGTAATAGTGTTTTGTATTTATATTAAGACAACCCATTTCTGTAACTAGTTCAAAAAAGAGGACAATCCCTGTGCATACCAGATACAAACAAAATGTGTCTTCAATTGCAGAAAATTTAGAATAAGCGGTATAAAATAAAACTAGTAATTATAAATCCGTATATTTTAGTGTGAAATGGATGTCTAAGGTTTTATTATGGATAATGTGTAGGTGACAAAGAGGGAAGATATTGCAGAAATTTTATGAAAACTTACTTATTGGAGGTCACGGGAGAGTTAATTCTAGGTGGGTCTTTTTCACTCCATTGGGTGCGGCTTCATATTTTCTCATATTTCTCGAGAGAATTGGAATATTTTCAATATGGTTATATGAGGATACCAACAATGTTCATAGTTGTTAGGGCATTGACAAAGTAGCGGACTTGCTAGATAGTGCGTAAACTCAATTTCTATTTTCAGAAAACTTTGTTTATGTATAGGATTGCAATTTAAAATCATTATTATATATATTCAATAACATTAAAAAAAAAATTGTGACTACATCGTTGTCTTATTTTGATAGATTCTGTGTTCGCATGCCATTGTCAAAGACAACTCCATCTGCATTTGATCGTTAAGAATACATTTCTTAATTTCTTTCGATTGTAAATTTTGAAACTGTTTACGTTTCTTGGTATTTTAATTAATTTTAATTAATTTTTTCATAATGTTCCCTTTGGAGTGACCCATTTTTTCTCATTGTTACTACTTTTTAACTATTAGTCTTCCTCAGGGCATTAAGATTAATATTAAAATTTTAATTTTAATTTTGGGAGGCTTTGTGTAGGAAAGTGGTCTTATGGTTTATTATATATTTTTAATATTAATTGTAATACAGATATTTAAGTTTTATAAAATAGAATTAATATAGTTAATGAGCAGTTATGATTTTGTACAGGAAAAAACCTTCCATTTATATGAAGTTATCAATGCAAATCCTTAACCACAATTAATTGGGGCTTATTCTTATCTTCCTAAAATGCTATTTTAATATTTCACTTTTAATTTTTTTATTTGTGTCATTTGAGGTCTTTTTTTAATTTATTCTCAATTTTATTTTATTTTTATAAAAATTTCTCTAAGTAAAATGATCACCATAAGATTTCTTAGTTAGACTGAGTTGGACATCTTAATTAGAATGACAACTTTATTAAATAATAATTTCTTTCGACCACCTCTCGATTATGGAGGAATTTTTATTTTTATTTTTAAAGTTATTAAACTTTCTATTATTTTTTAGAGTTATTAGACTTTCTTTTATTTTTAGAGTTATTAGTATTGCTCTAAATAAGTAACACTTAAAAGTAATTTGCAGGTGTAGTACACATCCAGGGCATTTTGAATTATGGCCACTCACACCTTTTTTTTATTCAAAGATTATAATATTTTAATGTTTTCAATAATAATTTTAAAAGTTTTAAGTTGTGTTATTATAATTAAGGTGGAAGACATCTAAACATTTGGATTTTGAATTCCAACTATATTGATATTTTTAAATTATTTTCATGGATTTATGTAATGCTATTCATTTTGAAGTATTGACATTTGTGCTTTATGAATTATAGCATTGTTTTTATGGTACATGCAAAAATTGACTTTGTAGTTTTGAATTATTATGCATTGATATGAATAGTATGCTTCTTTGATGTAGATATTATATTTATTAATTAAATTAAAATAAAATAAATTATAAAATAAAAATGTTATGTTGTTTCAATTAATTAAAAATTAATTTAATTATACAATAAAAGTTGTTATGTACTAAATAGAATGTTTTAAGTACTACAAATTAATTTAATTCAATTATACAAAATTATTTAATGAAAATGTTATAGGAAGTAGGGTTTTTAAAAGTATTATTGAGAAAGTTTAATTGATTTCTTCCTTTAGTATTTTATTAACTTAATTAAACTATATCAAAGATAATTATAAATACCATACATAATAAAGAATAATTATAATTTTATTTGGTTTTTGGATATTTTATTACAAATTATATTAAATTATCAAAAATATAATTTTATGATTTATATTTTGAATTATTTGAAAAGTGATTTTTAATTTTTTATTGAGTAGTTTTATAATTGATATCCTTGTATTTATTTTTATTAAAATTAGATAAAAATTCACCGACATTTTTTTGAAAGTTCTTAAATTGTTGACTCTCTCCTTATAAATCATTTGTTGGGTTGTTGCAGCTTTCTATTGGTATAATGAAGACACGGAGTCAATTGAATGTTCCTATTCCTCCTGAGACTCCTACATGGATAGTATGCATAAGAAACATTCAGTGCGAGGAAGAATTTTGTAGAAAATAGTTTGTTGTCCATGTTCTTCACCATAGAAGACCAAATTTGAGTCGTGATGAAATAAAGGAAGAGCTCTATAAAAAGTTTAAAGTCTCGTGATATGAGGACTATTTTCCTTTCCTCGTTTAGGACAAAGAAAACACATTCTAGGGGATTCGGCCTGATCTATGACATTGTGGAGGATGCAATTAGGTTTGAACCTAGAAGTAAATTGGTGAAGAATGGAATTGAAGTCCCAAATCCAAGAGCTAAAAAGGATTGTTCAAATAGGGAAAAAAAATAAGGGGTGTTAAGAAATTCGAGGGTTCAAGATGAATATATGGGAGTTGGACTTGTTTTGATTTTAAAAAATTAGTATTTTAATTTTAGAATAGGCTTTGCGGAATGACATTATGTTGATTTTGTTATACGAACAACACACAATAATTTCAATAACTAATTTAAAATTATTGATGGCTTGTTTAAATGTGTTTTCTTGTGTTAAAAACACTTAAGAGTTTCAATGCTTACTAGCATAATTGAAAATGGTTTTACATTAGAAAATACACTAAAATAATAACACATTGCAAGTAGATCTAATCAAATAAAAATGAAAAATACAAACCTTTTCCATAAATAACCGTCTAATCTAGACGACAACGATGAGAATGATGATGATGATGATAATAACAACCATAACCACAATTACCACAAAAATTATAATGAAAATGGCATTGAAGATGATGAATATGATAGAGATGATGACAATGACAATGATGACAATCTTGATGATGACAATGATGGTGATCACAAAAATAAACCCTCCTCACTGAATGGTTTACAAAAAACATTGAAACCTTAATAACATGATGAATGCACCATAAAAAATAGTTTAACAACTTAATCGGTCATAGGAGATTTTAAATGTTAAATCATGGACCATGAATCCCAAGTGTGTGACCCTGAACACATTTCATAAATGTTAATAATACATGCTTAACTTCAAACCATAAACACTAACCTTAAATAATAGTGGATCAATGTGGGTAACGAAACAATGATGACAATGATGGTGATGAAAATAATGAAAATGATGATGACATGGATGATGATGAAAATGATGACGACGATGTTAATGATGATGATGATGACCATGAAAACCATGCAAATGATGGTGGTGATGAAGATGATGTCATTGATGATGACAATGATGAGGAAAATGTGGACGACAATGATGATGAAAATGGTCAACAATGCTAGTGATGATAACACTTACGACAATGAGCGGCGGCGGTGGTGATGAAAATGATGATGAGAATGATCGATGATGGTTGTGATGATGATTACAATGACAATGATCAATGATGGTGGTGATGATCATGACGATGACAATGATCGATGATGGTGGTGATGTTAATGATGATGAAAATGATCCATAATGGTGGTGATGTTAATGATGATGACAATGATCGATGATGGTGGTGATGATAATGATGACAATAATGATCATGATGTTGGTGACTATAATGACAACGATAGTGACCAATGATGGTGGTGATGATAATGATGATGATATTGATAATGAAGATGATGATGAAGATGATGATGATGATGATGATGATGATGATGAAAATGATGATGATTGATTATTATGAAGATTAAAATGATGAAAATGATTAATGATGGTGGTGATGATGATGATGACAATAATGATCAGCAATGGTGGTGATGACAATGATCAACGATGTTGGTGATGATAATGATCAATGATGTTGGTGATGACAATGATCAACGATGTTGGTGATGATAATGACAAAGACAATGATCAATGATGATGGTGATGATAATGATGATGACAATGATCAACAATGGTGGTGATGATAATGATGATGAAAATGATCAACAATGGTGGTGATGATAATGACATTCATAATAATATTAATATTAGTAATAACATTAATATTATTAATTTTCATAACATTAAACTTTGTATTTAGAATATTAAAATAAATAAGAGTAGCAATAATATTTTTAAAATATTAATTTTATCACAATGAATTTCAGATTTCAACATTAAATAATGGACCATGAATCCCAAGTACGTGACCCTGAACACATTTCATAAATGTTAATAGTACATATTTAATTTTAAACCATAAACACTAACCTTAAATAATAGTGGATAAGTGTGAGTAACGATGACACTTAAAGCATATTGTAAACCAAATTCCCTGAACACTCAATCAAAAACCTAAACTGTTGATAATGACGATCACGATCACGATTGACAATGATGAAAAAATTGATGATGATGATGATGATCATCATGAAAAAAATGAAGCAATGATGATGTTGATGACAATAAAAGCGTGATGATAGGGATGATGATGAAAATGATGACAATGTTGACAATGATGATGACTACGACCATGAAAACCATGCAAATGATGATGGTGACAATGATGACACCATTGATGATGAAAATGATGAGGAAAATATGGACGATAATAATGATGAAAATGAAAAGAACATAATGATAACAATGACACTATGATGATAATATGATAATTTAGTTTTTGATAATTTATAATTTTAATTTAATTTTATAACTATTATTAATATTAAACTTTAAATAATTTATTTTATTTTTTATTCTTGTGAGTTTTATAATTTTTAGTAATTTGTAATATTCTATTATTTTTTTATTTATAATTTTTATTAATTTGATTTTTTTAATTAATTTTAATTTTTAATTTTTATTAATCATAGTGTTTAAATTTGTATGTTTAGTATTTAATTTTTTAATTTTAACTAATTTTAATTATTAGCATCTTTATACTTTTTATTAATTCTCAAAAAAATTAATTAATTTAAAATATTAAATATTATTATTAATTTTATTATTTTACACAATTTTTATGAATAAATTTTAATCAATGTTTAAGTTCTATTAATTTTAATTTATAAATTTAATATTTTATTTTTCTAATTAATTTTAATATGTAAATCTAATTTTTATAATTTTAATTATTTTATTAATTTTGATTTTTTATTTTTAAATATTTTATTTTGTTTAATTTTAGTAATTTTTTATTAATATTTATTAATTTCATTTGTTCTTACTTTTAATTTCTAATTTTCATTAATTATAATTTTTAATTTTTAATATTTATTATTTAATAATTTTAATTCTCGAATTTTAATTCTTTTTTATCTTTTATTAATTTTTAAATTATTTTTAATATATAATTTTTCTTACTTTTAATGTTTATCAATTTTAATTATTAATTTTCATCAATTTTTAAATATAATTGAATTTTAATTATGAACAGGCCTATCGACCTGTTAATATCACCAAAGGTGATATCATGCGAGTATTGTTTATTTGAATTTTATTTTTGCAGTTGGGCCATTATCAAAGACTACAATGTATATCTAAAAATGTCTCAATATGTTTGGTCACATGATACACAAGATTAAGAGCAACGAGATTATTAAGAGCAATAATAAATGCTTATGAGAATACCAAAATAATGGAAGCTATAAATATAGAAAAAAAAACAATTGATTTTCCACTATGTTTACCCTGTTATGAGAAGTCGATGGGAGAAAATTAAGAGGATTTTTAAATCTTCTAATTGTTTCTCACTTCAAAGTGTGGGGCCTCTTTACTGCTGACTTTTTAGAACAGTCGTTGGGCCCTCCTAGGTAATAAATTACATCACTATTTTGATATTGCTTTTTTATTTTATCAAACAACATGATGAACTAATATATGTATATGTATATGTATGCATACTCTCTTTCTAAAGTTAGTATGGATAAATTATTGAGTTTTGAGAAATTTTCAGCATATGCTTGGGTGAAATACGAGAGGGAGGAAGAGGAGAAGTGTGCAACTATGTTGGAGAGTAGTGGAATCATTGGGCGAGGTGGACAAGAATTTGGAGTAAATAAGCGTTACGTTCGTCTCACTTGCTCAAACGAGATGATAACTTTATATTGTTAGAGTGTCACCTTCAAGATATTATTTGGTATAACAAGATCCAACAAGAATTCATACAAAAGTTTAAACAACAATAGTTATAATAAATTATTATATAATAAGCATGTTCATGTTAGTTGGATAAGTCAACATGAGTTGACTCACTCAAATAATATAATGATTATTTGAATATATTTAAGTTAAGAGTATTCAACAATAGTTGAAAATCTTAATTATTATATTGGTTGTTTAAGCGAACAAGGACACCCACACACAAACCTTCGCTTAGTTAATGTATTGAGAATTTTACTAGCTTTGAGTTGAGATTAGTCAATGAGAGTTTAATGTCTCATTGAGTGAGGGTAGAAACCAAGAAATACATACCTTTTGTACATTAAAAATTGATTGGCTTAATTAATCTAATGTTTAATGGCTTAGCCAATGTCCATTGATTGTTACAAGAATGTATTCATTATTCATGTAACATCATGACATAATGTAATAAGTGTCATATAATAATTTTAAATAAAGTGGGATTAAAAGTAGTAGTAGAAGTCTAATACTATGACACTTGTATTTAATAATAATAAAGTGATTACAAAATTTGTCAATTAAAAATTAAAATTATGTAAAAATGACAAAATAAATATTTAGATTTTTACTTATATTTTGCAGTTCTCTTTGAAAAAAATTAATGTATGTTCAAGTTATTAAAAATGATGTTATTTTGATTGTTGAATGGTGTTATATTTTTTACATTGTGCAAACAAAAACTAGTTAGTTAGTGAAAAATTAATTAGACTATTCGTCGTTTGAATGGAATTTCTAAAATGAACATTATGATTAACACCATTTTTTATATGTTGATGGTTATAATTAATAGATACAATTAGTTATAAGCCTATTTAGTAAACACTTAAATTTGGTATGGGAATTGATAATTGCTTCAAGTGTTAGCATTTTATTTGTGTTGAATTGTTCAAGAATATTTGTATGGCGTTTGTTCCATCATGTCGGTTTCTCTCCTTTATATTCCTTATCACTTTTTCTTCATGTAGGCTCCATGCATTCCTATAATTATATTTATCTATAATGATCTTGGAACATTGTCTCCTTCTTTTGCTTCTTGATTTTAACCAATTCTTAAATATATGTAGAAATTTTTTATCTACATTTCTAATCATATTTTTATGAATGTGATCTCTTGCACACACTTTCTAGGACATGTTGACCCCAATCTTCATTTATCTCTAGTTTTGTGCCTCTTTTGTTCAATTTGCATTCCCATTATATATGTCAACATATAGACCAATGTGGTCCTAATTTGAATTCAATAATTCTGTGTGTGTGTGTGTGTGTGTGTGTGTGTGTGTGTGTGTGTGTGTGTGTGTGTGTGTGTGTGTGTGTGTGTGTGTGTGTGTGTGTGTGTGTGAGTGAGCTTGTGTGCATTAGTGCACTTAAGATATACAACATACAATTATACATTGAGTTATTCCTTTATACAACAGTTATATTTATGATATAAGTGTATAATTTATTATTATTATGAAGTATTCTTGCACCAAATATCTAATTACTCAAGGAAGGAAGCTCTAAGAAACTTCTAATTAACTATTCCCACCCCAGAAACCACCACTATTGTCCAACCAAAATATTCACACCATATAGTTTATCATTCCAATAACTCCAATAAGGAAGGGTCTCAACAGAGGGATTAACGCATCATACAAATAAATCAAGTTTTAGGACTTGTAAAACAACACATTTTCAAAGGGGAACCAAGTTTCAACTACACTAGAAGTTCACAAAAATCAATTTAATTTGACATTCTTAGTTACCCAGTTAAGAAAAAAACATCATTGAGCGAGTACAAAAATTCAAACAACTTATTATTTTAATTTTGGTAGTTCAAATGAACAGAGTAATGTAATATTTTTTTATACGCATTTATTTTTCAATTTTCAAACAAGTTTTTTTCTTAGATTCAAAAGTGTGCTAGGTTTATAGTTCATGTCTCAAGTTTTCTAGTGTGCCCAAGGGTCCAAGCTTTGAACCCACGACTCTGATACCAAGTGTAACGCCCGCTAAAACAACCCACTTGAGACCCATGAACAACCTAGGTTTAGTTAGAAAATTATGGAATAATTTTTTTTTAAGTGTTAACAACCAAAGTCTCAAGGACAATTAAATTCAACTGATAACTTTTCCCATTATAATAATTAATAATTCCATAATATAAAGCAACAAGTGTAATAAGTCCACACCTAGCTCAAATATCCTTAGGGATTAATTTAATCACTGATTACATTGAAATTTTAGCTAAATATTCCCTGATTAAAATTTTATGGTTAAGGGATCAAAACAATTACATACACAAGGTATTTAATTCCACAAGATCTAAGACAAGAGTAAGGTTTAATTACAGTGGGGAAAAGAATACATATTTAAAATCATCAGAGTAATTTCTTACTTACCCACTCCTAAAACTCGGTTAAATATTTAATTTGATTTATCCCATGATTAATGCAATTAAAATTTCCTAAAAACATTCCCATTAGGTAGGGAATTTTCTCTCCTTTCCTAGGTGATATAAAGAAGTCCTCCTAACTCCTCATATTTCTCAAGCTATGGACCAGGGGAACTTGGGGTGAAATTTTTCCCAAGACGGGGCCTCTAGGCCTGGGAGGAAAAGTTTCCCCAACTTGGGCTTGCGGACTTCAGAAAGAAAATTTTTCCAGAGGATAAAATCGAGACCCGGCGAGCACGGAAGCAAAATTTTCTCGAGACGTGGGCCGACAGAGTGGGAAGACATTTAGCACTTTTTTCCTTTTAGGGAAAAAGGTGCAATTTGCCTCCATGCTCCCATGAGTCCATAAGGAAACATGTGTCGGCATTTCCAAATTCTAGTCGAAAGTCGGGACGTCAGAGAATTTTAAGGCTTTTATCCTTTTGTTTTCCGAAGCCCAACGAAGGCGTGTGTTGGTCAATGATTGGCTGTGGGGCGGTGGGAAACTTCATGAATTTGCATGTTTTAAACAAAAAGTAAAAAAATGGAAAGTTTTAGCCCACGGGTCCGTCCAAGAATTTTTTATTCATTTAAAATTTCACAGTTAGATTATTTTGAGCCTGAAATGAGGTAAAAACTTCAAAAGGCCATAACTTTTGATTGGGAACTTAGTTTTTACCAAAATAGGACTTTCTCGGAAAGCTCTCGATGTTCTCTTTTAACAAGAACCTTAGGAATTCAGTTTTGATAAAGTTTAAAGAGTAAATTTTAAGAAAACATATTTCTGTCACTTAGAAAGTGATCTCGGTATTTTTAACTTATCAATTTTGTTCAAAATGTCGTTAATTATTTTTCCACTTGCCAAATAGGCATGGAGGATTTTACCTGGAAGATTTTAGAATAGATTTCAAGGGTTAAATTTTTTAATTGAAGATCAATTCAAATTTCCCCAATTTAACAGCAAAAACAAAAGAGAAATTGTTTGAGCCCGATTTTGAAAGGTTCTATGAAAATTTCTTAAGTATTATAGTTTGTGTGGGATCGTTTTGATCTTTCTTAGCTTGTATTAATGTTTCAAATGTCTTTCCTAGTCTGTAGGGTCGTTCTGTACATTTTCTGATAATTATTTGCCAGTTTGAAAATGTCTAATAGAGATCTAATTCGAAAGGATCTATTTTCCATTTTCTTCTTCCAAGTATTAGGATACGTTCCAATTCCAATCTAATACATTTAGTTGATTCAAATCAAACTATTCAAAACCAAAATGTAATTCTGATTTCTAATTTTACACATTTCAAAAGACAGAGCTTTGTGTTTTCCTCACATGCATTTCTTCCTTTCAAACAGAGATTTTAAATACATTTAAATGATCAGATTCAATACCACAATGTAATTTGAGAAAGGTAATACAATCATTTATTGGTTCCCAAAAGACAACTTACAACTTATTTCTTTCATTCTTCAAATTCATCATACAGAATACAATTATTTCTTTCAAAAGAATAGAAATGGAGTATATCTCTTTCACATTTCAATCTTACAACTTTCATATTCAATACAACATATTTCCATTACAAAACATATACAAGTTCATCCACTTCAAGTGGGAAGGTTACAATAAGATTTATCTCAACAAGGGACTGTCAACTATTTTATTTCATTTTCCTTTGCTCCAGAACAACAACATGTAGATTTATCATTCTTCCAATTCTGATCACAACAAGAGCAGGGGAAAGGAAACACTCTCCACCCAACCAAGACATCTAATGACAAGGAGAAGCCATCCTTCTTCATTGGCCCCTGAGCCCCAACCACAAAGCAATGGAAGATGTGATTCAACTCATGGCAACAACAGGATTCCACAAACACACATGCAAATTTCACATTCAAAACATAGTCCAAAACAAAACTATAGTTTTCCACCACAGAACAAAACAACAAACAACACTCAAGCTTCACCATACAAGCCAAAAGAGAAAGAAACTATGGGGGATGTTGTTTATGCCTCCCAAAGGGGAAATGGGTTTCACCACCCGAGAATAAACCACCAAAATATATATTATTTCAAATTCCCGACATGCCCTTATGCCTCCCCAAATACCCCTTATTCCTCACATTTCCTTATGGCACCCCATAACGAGTAAAGAAATGCAAGCTATTTCTTTGTAAGGTGGAACCCAAATCCCAACTCCCTCCACACTTATACCTCCCCAAAACACTTATGCCTCCCACAAAATTCCCCATAGTCTTCTCCTACACCATCCCTAGGCCATCTACCAAACCAGCCAACAAACAAAAAAACACATTCAAACATTCAACCATTCACATATGCATACAAATAAAAGGAGAGTATTTCCAAGAGCTAAGCTCTTACCTCTCCATGATGGAGTTTGTTCCAAGTTCAAAAAAAGCTCTCTCTAATGATACACAAACCAAGAGATGAACAATAAAAAAAGTACGCAATAATCTCCAAATTTCTCCCAATTTGCAAGAGCTGCAAAACCCAAAGCAAGTCGCCAAAAATGAACGATAAAAGTGAAGAAAAAAAAAACCCCCAAAAACAAGCTAAGGAATTCAAATATATAGAAAAGGAAAGAGAAGAGGATGAGGTGGATCCATGTGGGATGCCACATCACACATCCTCAACTATGCAACTCATAAGTGAACTTCAATCTCCAAGGCACAATAAATAAGCAAGTGAATAAATGACAGTTTACTTACACACTCAAATCAAACCCACACCTCATAAGGACTGAAATTGAAAGAATGTAAGAAAGTGAAATTAAATCATACAACTTGACTTACAAAAATGCATAATGAAGGTTAGATTTAAACTCTCCAACCATAGGTAAGGTTGGCATGCAAATTTAAGAGATATGGGACAAGTTTAACTTGTCCCATAAGCTTCCAAAATCAGCCTCCAAGGACAAATTCAAATTTCAAAAGGAGGTGGAGTGTTTCATACTCCAAAATTAATTTACACATTTCTTACAACACTTTAATTTTAGGCCAACAACTCTAATAATTACTTTCTTATGTCCCAATTTGATTAATTAATTTTAACAACATGTTTACTCACATTAATTTACCACAATTAATAAATAATGAAAGGGGTAAACACATCACTTATTAAACACATAAAAACATCAATAAAAAAGAACCAAATAAATAAATACACATAACCCTTTGTCACATTTAAAGGTGATCCCCCCATTAGAATCCCTAACAATCAAACACACACACATGAACAATACAAGTTGCCATGGTGACCTTATTGAATTCATCTAGAATTCCAATGTGGTTGGTCTCCAATCCCCGATGTTTGTTGTGATATTTTTAACTTGCACAATACAAATACCCCTTCGGCCTCGTGGCCATATCAAAACATCCAAATGAATATAATATAATTTCAAAATCATCAATATATATGAATCACAACAACATCCAGACAATCAACAATATCACTTACAATTTCATCAACAACTATATAATCATCAATTTTAAATTCAATTTTCTCGGTCTACTCAATATATCCAAATATCACATGTCCTAACAACATCCATATATATATATATATATATATATATATATATATATATATATATATATATATATATATATATATATATAACCATGTACAACAAACATGTCAACATCTATATAAAATGTCTCTAACAATCATCATGCATCATATATGAATTAGATTCAACAATAATCCATGATCTGACATCTAACACCATACTAAATCAAAACTATAATAATGTCCATAATATAGTCAGCAATATCATGATCAATATCAAAAGTGTTGAAGGGAAGTGGGCACTACACATTCTAGCTTATTGTAGCTTATATCTATATTGAATATTGACTTGCATGGAGTGTTGTTTGGTATTTTTTCAAACCATGAGAGAAATCATGGTAATGGAGTGATAGCATGTTCCACCACTAATAACCACATTCACTACTACATGATTAGAGTCGCATATAGGGTGGATTTTTCTCTGATGGAAAATTTTCAATTTTCATTATTGAATGAATTTGTGATGAAAATATTTTTTCAAACCAACAAAAATATGCACTAATGTCGATCGCAATTTTCTTCCACTTTAGACCACAAATTTTATGCAAATTTAGGATATATCTAGATAATATATTGTCAATAAATTCTAATTGGTGATTGTACATGTTCTCTTTTCACTTAGATTTCATGCATATTTTGTTGATATCTTCCAACCTTGGCATTCACCATATTTTTGTTTAAAATTCACCAACCATGAGAAAACTTGGTTTATGCTTGGATGGTCATCTATTATTTCTCTCATATACAAAAATGATATCTTTGATAAATCATACTTTTCACCTTCACTATATATATATATATATATATATGTGTGTGTGTGTGTGTTGGGGGCTGTGGATTAACAAACATAATTATGGTTCCACCATTAATACCATTATCTACCCATCAACACAAGTTTATTATTTCGTAACTTTTAAAGGAAATATTAAGTGTTATTTTCTCCCAATGCACAACTCCATCATGATTATCTAAAATCTAAAGATGAATGATCTAGAAATGACACTCATCCTAACTCCAAGATCTATAAATTCCAGGTGAATATAAATATCTAATCTATGAAATACAATTACTTTTTACATTTATCGCTCATGTTATTAACTACCATCTTACTAGTACTATGTAGCTGATGGTACTATCAACAAAACAAGATGAAGTTATACGTTATTGTTGTAGATAAAAAAACCTATTAGAGACGTGCTACTATCCAATTGTTAAAACAATATCCCCCAAAGCTACCCCGACATCTATCCTTTTTCTATTGAGGTCCCACCATGAAGATATGAATTTTATGTTTATGTTTAAGGTGAAATATTTCATTATAGTCTAATATAACATCATTATGATAGGTCTACTTTGAATATTTATTTCATTTATCAATTGGTTCAAAGAGGAGGCTAAGTAAGGCTTCTTTCAATTTATCAATATAGTTTGAAACACTTTCCATTAGTTTTTATGTAAATCTAGAAGTAGTTTGAAGTAAGACTCAAAGTTTCAAGCCTTTGGAAATGAGTGAAAAAAACTTTATTTAATCACATATATGAAGTAAGAGAGGCGGGGGTGATGAAATGACCCCCACTAAACCCCTCTGGTGATGTCATTAGGGATATTATAATCTTTTAAGTACGAATTCATCATTATTAAGATACTACTTTAAGGATTCTTAAATTTTTGCTATGTGAAGGCCTAGATTGATGTTTGGTAGAAATTTAAGTAGTTAACTATGTTGATAATTCTTAGTAAAAAGAGAATTATATATATGGGGATGAAGAGGTGACTATGGAAAATACAATTCCAATGATTCATGATCAATCCCATCAAGATGTCAATTTTATCAAAACAATAATATATCGTAGAAAATACTTTGATTTGGGAGAGAAAATCATTCCTTATGAAGTGATCATGGATATTCGTCATGTGGTATATGTTTGATGTTGAATGATATGCATCATATTTATGAATATCCTTCTTGATTTAAGTTCCAAGTTCAACTAAGATAGGGCGGTCAAAATGATCATATGAGCCATTGATATTAGTCATGGATTATAGAAAACCCTAAATGATAGCTATGGTATTATTGATAAGATTTTAGGAATCTAAAGCTCTAGAGGTGAGGAAAAAATCCTTAGGTTACATATAAAATTAAATAAATTGGTTTACCAAAATGTAATAAAAAATTCAAGGATTAATCTAATTAAGATAACTAGTAAATATTATATATGTAATAAATATATAAATCCTAGAGCACATGTTGATCAAGTACAAAAATAAATAGGTTATAAATAAGCTCTATTAGTAGTTAGGAATAGGTTTAGGAACATTTTCACCCAAAATAGGTTGTGACATGTTAATAGTGATCTAAATATGAAGGAATGAGACATGCATAGTTTCAAAATGTACCTATAAAATCTAGAATAGTAAAATTAAATGTAGGTAGGTCAACCCAAACTAGTCAATTATTTTTGGTAATTTCTACCTTCGTGACCAATTCTTCCCTTTACCAGGTTATTGTTGATTTTGGACTCATTACCTGGAATATCTATGTATTTAGGTTCTAGATCTATGTTTATATTCTTGCGATATTTCTTCTATAACACAATATAATATTTTTCTTCATCAAACCCTAGCCCTTTCGACTTGAAGTACCTAAAAAGGGGTTAATTTAGTTGTGGCCAACCTTCCTCAACCTTATGTAGAGTTTAGTGCTACCTATATATTAATACTTTGATGATGCCTTGGACTAATGTAGTTCTCCCAATTGATGAATTTCTGTAAAATTTCAATAGGAGTGTGTTTGGAAAGGAGAACCCAAATAAGACCTCTAAAAAATTGGAATTGATCTTTGTTGTGAGTTGTAGCATTAAATAGTGATCTAGGAAAATAAAAATTATAGATGTATTCAAACTTAGTAGCTCGTTGGTGAACTTAAAGAAGTAATATGAAAATGATATTCCTTCTCTTGGGGTCCTTGTATGTGTGATCCCTAGATATCCAAATATGTGAGAACCTATTTAGTAAGGTGTATGTTATTTAATATGTTGCTTGTGTAAATCATTATTCCAATAAATTTACCCTAATTTGACCTGAGTAGCTTGTGCATTTAGACAATTGACCATTGGAAAGTTTGTGTTTGTGATAAAAATAGAATCTAATATCAAAACTATTGGCTAATTCTCCCCCTTCCAAGATATTGTTTTCTTAATTATAGCTCAAGCCCTAATCAAAACTTAGAGATACACAACAATTAGTTTGAATTTATTTTCTATATACAATATAAATATTCTTGATGAGCTAAATTTGAGTAAAAATTATCACCTTTTAGCTACAAAATACCAAATTGAGAAATATACATGTAGGAATGCATCAATTAGTTGTAAAAATAGGAATGGGATGGGATAAATTCAAAATGATTATCGTCAAGTTCCTTTAGTCCAAATTTAGGTCTCTAAATTTATAAATAGAGGAAGTGATGAGGGTGTAACAAAATTGGATCAATCAAGAGAGCCATATGAAAATTTAGAAGTAAGCACTTTTGAAATCAAGGTCGGAGTATCATGCTTTGAGCTATGTTATAGTCGAAATTTAAGGAGTTGAGTATGGTTGCATCTAATATTTTTAATTCTATAAACATGGTTAAGATTATGTCCTAGGATTTTAATTCCTTTTTGATAATGTCTGTAAAGTCTTCATTTTAAGGTTGCAACAATATTATAATGCTTTGTACTTGAGTCCGTAATTTTCCACATCGAGTTAATAGAAGAATATTATATTCTTCCTAGGTTTTTTCAAAGGATATTTATTGTATGAGGTTTTACTTTAATAAATTTGGTCTAAGGAATCTCTTCATCAAATCCCCTACCCATGACTACATTAAAAATATTATTACACAATTTCTTTTTATAATGCCAACATATTGTTTTCTATATAAGGTAAATTATTAAAGTATTCTTCTATAGTAGGTCCTTTACCTCATGGATGCTCATGTAAAATAATCTATTGAATGAATTTAAAATATAATAATATAATTTTTTAAAAAGGAATGAAAGAGATAAGAAATGAAAAAATACATGTTTTTATATTGGAAGGGAGTTGATTTTTGTGGTGGTAATGATGTCATTATTAACTTAAATAACAAGGATATTGATTATCGGTTATGAATTTTAAATTTGTGTTCATCCATGAATCATCACTTGCTTTGTACACATCTTTATTGTATGCTAATATCTCGTTCTCTTCATTATCATCAACAATTTTAGGGGAAAAAGATCCCATTCTTTATTTAGTTGTACTTTACCCATGTGATATAAAATTTTTATATAGATTCATTTTAATGCTTTCATGATGACATTTGGAGGAAAATTTCCTAGTTGATATGCATATTTTTATTGAAAACGAAGTTTGTGCTGAATGAAAATAGTATTTATTTATTCTACTTCCTTCAAGTGCCCTTTCTATTATATCCACATCTAAAGGCATGTTTATTATGCCTCCTTTTAAGGTAAATCAGGGTTTTCTATGTGTACAGTTCCTATTTTTCAAAATTGTTCTCATTGCAACTAGTCTCTCATCAAGATTTGTAAGTATTTTTATTGATAATATTTGGAAAGGCTCCAAGGTCCATTACAAAAAGATATTACAATTAAGATCATACCTATCGACAATCAAACATAAAAGAGCCAAAATATCTTGGCTCATACAACAACAAAAAAGGAAAACAACCCATCAAATAAAAAAACCTCAACCAAAAGAAAAGGATTGAGATCTTAATGTCATATGTGTTGGAGTTGAAATTTGATTTGAAGAAATTATTTTGTTATTCTGGACAAAATTCCTTTCACCCTTATTTTAATGTTCACCATCCTGTCCACACGAGATGATAACATCGATGGAATAAATAGGTTGAAACATCAATTTGGGAGGGGATGAAGGATCCCTCTCTAAAACCACTTGTTCTAAATCTTGCAAAATTTCCTTCAAAGATACCAACCGAGACTCCTAAGAATATTTTTCAACTATCGAGTAGATTTGACCCTCGAAATGATCTTCTTAAAAGAAAAATCTTCCTCAAAATCTAAAGGGGCTTGATGATACGGTGAGAAGGAAGGGAATCATTCCACCAAGACAAGTTTTCTCTATTTTACATTTGAGAAGCCCACACTCATCAATCAAATGTCCTATTTGGAAACATCTATGGCAGCAAAAGGATAATCTTTCATAATCTAATATTTGAATCCAAACCCTTTCTCCAATTTGCATCTCAATATTATCTCATATATCAAGGGGAAAATCCATATCTACAAATATACGATTAAAAGAAGGATGCACTGGTTGAGTGGATGCCTCATCAATAGCATCATAGTCACCTAATGCATCACTAATAGCTCTGAGACATGATTCGGACCCGAGTTGTAAGGATCAACTTGAAAGCATAACCCAAACAAGCATAGAGTCAAAAGAATCTCTCAAAGGGTCAAATGTTGGGAACCATGGTTAATTCATAAGACCATAATTGTCCCATACCTAGTAGGATTTATTGATAGAATCTCTATCTTTAATAGATTCAAATACAATTATAAAAAAAGATTTCGAGTAGGTAAAATGTTTAGACTCTAGGTTTTTGAAATCCATTCATGAAGTTGATAAATCTTAGACCATAGATGTTGGAAGTGATAGATGAGACCACATTTGCAAAAATCCTCATGTTTCGAACTTGAAAAATAAGGTCCTCTTCGAACTTAAGAACAAGAATTTTGGTTGAGGGTTTGAGGGACTTCCTCTCACCACTCTCACCATTCATAGCCCCAACAATTGCATCCATGAAACAATTTTCCTTTCTAAGCTCGATTTTTATTCCATCGGTCTTCATTCTCCTTACCCCCTTATAGTCAAATCTAAAAGAGGGAGGATGAGACCCTACCTCGCCACCTGCTAACCATTAAGGCTCAAAAACTCCTACCTCTAACCTGGCCGCTACCTTTTCTAATCTCCTATGCATTAGGGTTAGGGCACGAGACAAATTTCATCACTTTAATGAGGTGTATAATATTAATATATAGGATTTTTAAACATAGGGTTCAAGTAAAAGTAATATGGTCATGAAATGTTTAGGTAGCAATTATGACATGTGCTTATTTTTTCTTTTATTGTATCGTGTTTAGTGAATTTGAAATATGATTCTTTTTATAATTATTTGAACATAGTCACGTTGAAATTAAATTGCAATTGCTTGTAGATAAGAGAAGAGTGTATTGGTGTGTCACTTTTTTGTTTTTTATTATTGGTAAATAGTTTTTTGAAAGGGACTATACCCTTGTACAATATGACTCAAAAGCCAGATATATCCAAAGTAGCATAAAAGGGATCAGAATCCAGATATGAACAAAAATCCCATCAGCAGAGAACAATCTGCCAAGAGAAAAGCCTGCAACCAACAATCCAATAGCTGAAAAATAGCTAATAAACAACAACTAAGCATCAGAACAACTACCCAACAGCTGCATAATAGACCAACAACCGGATATAATGATAAGAGCTAGCAAAAAGACAAGAATCATGCCTTGTCCAAGATGGTGGGGGATTTAGGTTTCCCGTATCCCTTCTTTTTCCTATCCACTACCTTCCATTCTTCATTTCTTTCTTCCATTGATATTGGAATAACCACTTCAATTAGTTTGAGCGGGGTGAGATTTTCAGTAAGTGGAGTCGAAGCAGAGTTGATTCTTGTATTAGTGTTCTGAAAAGTAGAATCCGGGGATAACTTCTCTGCATTATTCGAAGAGACTTCCATGATGGGTGAGTTATCTTGCATGTGGACGCTAACTTTCGTAACTGGAGTTTCCTGGGGATCGATTGTTAGATGCTCTGGCAGAGAATATTTCCACCATGTGGGCTTGATTTTCCGTTGGGAATGTTCACAATCTTTTGTAATATGACCAGTGTTAAAACAACATCGACATCTGAAGGCAAGTCCTTCATAGTCTAATCTTTGTATCCAGAGTCTTTCACCAATCTGCAGCTTAATTTCTGCTGGTAAGGCTTTGGATAGATCAAGATCCACAAGGATCCATGCATAAGTAGTGTGGGTTTGAATGGAGGTTTTCTCATCAACAGCTGCACATGAGCCTAGAGTATCCCCTATTGCAACCAAACAAGATCTGTTCCAAAGCTGGAGTGGGAGTCTAGGTAAACGAACCCAAACCGGGTAGGTGTCAAAAGAGTCTTTTGAGGGATCAAAAGATGGAAACCAGGGCTTAGCCATGAGTCCATGTTCACCCCAAACCCAGTGTTGCATAAGAATTAAATCCCTATCTTCAGGGGTTTCAAAAACAGCAATGAAATATGCTTTTGCACAAGGATAAAGTTCAATCTTACCTTGAATCTTTTCTCTCCATCTCTGCACAATCCAGTCATGTAGTTGAGAAAGTTTTGGCCAAAATTTATGAAATCTACAGATGAGACCCAGTTGGGAGAGATTTTCTTCCTCCTTACGCACCTTTAGAAGTAGATCCGCCTCAAGCTTCAGCGTCGGGGTCTCCTCCGAGGGTTTCAATGGCATATCATAGTTCCTTGTAGAGATCTTTGCTTGCTTGCAGACCACATCAACAAAGGAGTTTACAGTCTTCTTACCGCCACAAGCAGGGTATAGATTTGTTTTTAGGTCCTTTTCCACATCTCCACTTCCCTCGCTGCCATAGGAATTCCTAGGAGATCTATCATCCCCAAATCTTGACCATTCTCCTCTATCAAAGGAGAGAGCAGAGGTGATTCACAAACCTGTCCGCCACCGCCACCGCCGTCAAGTTTTTTACAGTGTAAAGGAGGAACAAAGACATCCCTCCCTTCTACTTCTATGCCATTTCCAAGTTGTCTCATGCCTTTATCCACCAACTGGAGCAGAGACTTCTGAAGAGGTGACTGTGTATCAGTGCAGTCGATAGAAAAAGATTTGGGGTTCGAATCCACGTTCTTTGAATGTAGAATTTTTAGGGTTCGAGCGAGTAAAATGAGTTTTACCATCACAACGAGTTTTAGTGATGTATTAGGTAAGTAACCTCGGTGTATAAAACCACATTTTTGTGTTTTGAAATTCTATATATAATGGTAATATTTTAATTTCTTTTTTATATTATGTTGAAATTTATTTTTAAGGCATAATAGTGACACCCAAGAGTGTTATATTGTGTTTTTATATTAGTTAATGGAATTGTTTGAAGTTTGTGTGGATGTGTTTTTATTAGATTAGGTAAAACAGGGGATTATGGATCCCGAGGCCGTCTGAAGGAGGATACATCGTGAGAGAACCAGAAAAGGGACAAGAAGAAGAACAATACCTCAAAGAGAGTTAAAACGAATTAACTCAAAAAAACCAAAGTCCAAAAGAGACACCAACAAAAAAATGAACAGCGGTCCAACCCGGAAAACTACAACAAGACAACAACACCGCAAAACCATTATTTGGTATGACCTTTCTTTTTCCTTTCCACCACTATCCATTCTTTTGTTCCAACATCCTCTGAAAATGGAAGAACAACAACAATGGACTCGATAGGAATGTGACCCACTAAAGGGGGTATCAAGACATCCATGAACACAGAATCAACACCATGAAGATCAAAAACTAGAGGTAGCTTATTCTACACGTCCATCCCATCAGGAGAATCAGGGACACTGTGACCTGCAACCGGTTCAGAATCAATAGTAAGATGTTCTGTTTGGGAATCCTTCCAACATGCAGGTTTGGATTTACATTTCGAAAGTACACAAATCTCTGAAACATGACTAGTTTTAAAGTAATGCCGACATTTGAAAGAGAGTCCCTCATAGTTAAGCCTCTACACCTAGATCTTGTCACCTATTTGTAAATTAATATCTTTTGGTAAGGATTTGGAGGTATCGAGATCCAAAAGGACTCGACCATAAGTTGTATGGGTTTGATTGGTGGTTTTTTCATCCACTACGTCACAAGAACCAATGGCATCTCCTATGGAAATGAGACAAGATCTATTCCAAAGATGAAGCGAAAGACCAGTAAATGAGCCCAAATCAGGTAGGTATCAAAAGAATCATTTAAGGGATTAAAGATGGATACCATGGCTTGTACATAAGCCCATGATCTCCCAGACCCAATTCTCGCTTAAAATTAAATCCCTATCTTCAGGGGTTTCAAATACAACAATGAAATAAGCTTTAGCACAAGGATAAAGATCAATCTTACCATGTATCTTTTCTCTCCATCTTTGGGTTATCCAGTCATGAAGCTAAGACAGAGTAATCCATAGTTTGTGAAATCTATAAATGAGGCCAAGTTGAGAAATATTTTCCTCCTCTTTAAGAACATCAGAAGCAAATCCTCATCAATTTTCAGGGTTGGAGAAACCTGGGAAGGAGATAGGAACTCATTTATGGTATTTTCTACTGACTGGAAACCACTGCTGTAAAAGATCTGGATCGACTATCATGTTTTGGAGACAGGCCATCCCATGTTTCATGCTCTAGAGCTCTAAATCTTGTAGAGGGGATTTATTTGTGAAAATTCAGCTGTGATCAAACCTCGAGGATATGGGAATCACATTTTCCTTACCCATAGGACCTCTGTTTGCACTCAAGGATTTCTTTATTACAGAGCAAACATTCCCTAGAACACCCGTGGTTTTACCCTATACCACCTGATCCACAATATTGCCAGACACCAGGGATCCACCAGGTCCATGACAAGGACACAATCCATCAGAAACGCACCGAGCAACATCTAGGGAAAGAGGGATCTCGAGACAAGAGCCGCCCCGGAGGGTGAATCGGTAGAAAGTTTACCTCGTGGCTAGGGTTAGGGATAGAGCTCATAGTGGCTAAAAATATTTTTGTCAATATGATTATAACGCTCACATTCCTCCCACTTAAATCCTCGAGAAAACTTGATAGCAAACATGAAAAATTATGGAATAATTTTTTTTGACAGGTTATAAGGCCTTAGTTAGGATTTTAATTAAATCCCATTTATAAAATTTTAAACAATTATATGGTAGTCGGGACTAACATAATGACTAATATTTTTAACCCAATTTCAAAATAAAGTTACAATTTAATTCTTTCTCTTCTAGAATTAAATATTTTATTTAAATAATACTCATTTATCTTTTCATTACTTAACTCCATTAATCATTTTTAAAATAATTTATTTAAGGTCCAAAATCATTTGTATATTAAAACACACTAGGATAATAATCTTGCATTGCTAAATGCATGCAATTTATAATAAGTTCATTATTCTCCAAGGGGCAAGGTGCACAACTTAGTCTAACCCCTTAGGCCCCATTTAACATTACACACACACATCTTTTATTTATTTCACTCCCACCTAAATACCCCATCACTTAAGTGATGTAGGGTTCATCCTACACCATTGGATTTAATCTATCTAAGCCATTAGATCTAGGTTAAAGTAAGGAAACCCTAGATATCCTTATGGGTTCTCTTGTATTCATTTTTTAGATCTAATCTCTCATTTCTCTTGTTTTGTTTTGCAGGTCAAGGAAGGAGGAGAAGAAAATGAAGCCATGGAGGCCATTAGAGAGATTGGAAGTTCTCCTTTGTTTAGTTTTCGTGATTAGGGCAAGAATATAGCCATTTCCTTTGTGGGTTTTTTTTTTTTACTCTTCTCTATTTATTTTTGAATGGTCTTCTTGCAAGTTAAATGTATATACAATGAGTATATACTCATTTGGGTAAAACCTGAATATATTTATATAGATATATATATATATATATATATATATATATATATATATATATTTATATAGATATATATATTGTGTATAAATTCTCCTTTTTTATATACAAAAATATACACATATATACATCTATACCCGTTTGTATAAATATATGTACTTATTTTTTCAAAAAAGAAATTAAAAAAACAACCCGAAATAAAAATTTATATATATATATATATATATATATATATATATATATATTTTACACAGAATCGAAAGTAATGGTCATGGGGAAAAAAAAAAATTCATAGGCCTCATTTTATTAAAGGAATGGCCGCATTTTCTCTTGTCAAAGTTTGCTTACCTTTTCAATAAAAAAGGGTTTAAAGTATATATTTAAAATGGTAAAACCAAACATATATTTTAAACAATAAAACAAAACAAGTGGCCGCAACCCAAAGCCATTCCAACACAATTTCTCCCTTATTTTATTTTATTAAAAAAAAACTACCCTAACCGATTCATATTTGATTTTCTTTTTGTGTTTGTTTGCTTTTTTAATAAACAAAAAAAATCCTTTCCCACTTAACACATTCACACGGTTTTTGGTTTTTTTGTAAGGAAAACTTTATAACTTTTATTATATATATATATATATATATATATATATACTTGTTAATATTAGGTAATTACTAATATTGAGTAAAAAAATGTAAGTATCTTAACATTGTAAATTTATAATATAATCAATATAAGTTATTAATATATATTTATTGTATAATAATAATATATATCTGTTTATTGGTTATGTTTCCAATTAATTTAGGAGTTTGCAATTTAGTTTGGAAGAGTAGATTGCAATTATGAAATTTATATAGATATAGATTTACATGCACCTAAGTAATTATAGTATAAACTATCTTTGTATTTATCAAGTTTAAACAAATTATCCCTTTCGAATTTAAAGATTCTAAAGGTAAAATCAATTGTGGTTCATCCATTTTCTTAATTCAATCTTAGTGAAACAAGTTGAGAAGTATTCTATAAAACAATTTCATGTATTCCCTCTTATACATCATTTGAGTAGGAATATTAAATATACCCAAATGAAATTTATCGCATTCAACCGGATTATCACTAGTGCTAATATAATCAACACTCCATTTTCATTCAACTTAAATGACATTCATATTTAGAGGATATTTATTTGCATTTGTAAATAGTTACAAGGTTCCTATTTCGATAAAGGAATGCAAGTTATAATAAACCATTTCCAAGAATAAAAGGGATTACATTCAATAAACTTTTGATACTATTTACAAGTAGTAGGATCATAATAACACAAGATGCAACTCTACATATATTTCTCCAACAAGAGAACTTTCTCCATTGAGCTCACCATCTTCATCAAGTCATGCACACAACAAAAATGGGGGAGTAGGCAACACTCTCCACCCAACCAAAAATATCCAATGAGGAAGAGAAGCCTTCTTCCTCATTGGCCCCCTTGAGCCCCAACAAGGAAGCAATGAGGGCTATTTAGACAACCATGACAACTCAAGAATGGCTTCCACACACACATTCAATCAAGGAAACAATGAAATAACACAATACCAATTTCTTTACAACCAATCAACAAATATCAAAACACAAAGGCTTCATGCTAAAGCCATGGAGGAGAAAGGAACATGGGGGTTCTTCTTATGCCTCCCAAGGGCTTAGGTGTCCACCTATGAGCCTCCAAAAAATTTCATCACAATACACACAACACTCTTATGCCTCCCTCCAAGAAGATACACCACTCTTATGCCTCCCTCACTCTTATGCCTCCCTCAAGAAAATAACAAGATAAATACAAAACATATTTATCAACAAGGTGGACATCCCAACCCAACTCCCTCCTAAAATCCCAATAACATTTCTCTTATGCCTCCCTCAATTTTTACCCCCATTTCCATTTCTCCCACAACCTAAGAATCAAATCTATTTCCCATAATCATAAGCAATACAACCACCATCATCCACACATATGAGTACCACAAATAACAAAGTAAATACAAGGGTGAAGATCTACCTTCCAAATGAAGAGGATCAAGCACAAACAAGTTCCAAGCCTTCCAAAATCCTAACCAAGCACCATCCATTCCAAGCTCAAACACCATTCTCAAGAAAGCTCTCCAAAATTTCAAACATTCCCAAAAATTAAAAAAGTAACCCCCAAATCCTCACACAAAATGAAATAAATAGAAAAGAGGGAGAGAGGGGTGATGTGGCTCCATGTAGGATGCCACATCATCTATCCTCCAACCCACATCACCAAGGTCAAACCCAAACCCCAAAGCATAATAAATTGGTGGTTGGGGAAAAGACCACCCTCTTACACACTCAACCCAACCCACACCCCTCAAGGACAAAATTAAATACCTATGTAAGAAAAGTGCACATAATTTCTCTTTTCCTCCATAAAAACATAAAATAGGACCTAAAATAAGTCCCTCACATCATAGGCCTAGTGGGTGGGTCACTTTAAGAGGTGTGGGACAAGCTTAACTTGTCCCACAAGTCACCAAAATGGCCTAGAAGGTCAAAATCCGAATTTCACATGAGATATTGAGTACACACTACTTCAAAACAATTTAATTCATTCTCATCCAATACACATAAAAAGCTACCAAATCACATTTATTTCTCCCTTTGTCACATCCTAATTAACACTAGTTAAACAATTGTAATAACCTAATAGGGGTGTTAAACAACAATAAAAAAGTGACTCCACATACTAATAAAAATACAAAACTCACAAATAAAATAACATCAACAAGACAAAATCACAAACTTACCCAAGGTCACTATTGAGGTCACCCCCAATGGGGACCTCCAAAAAAATCAACAATACACAACATACGAATACACGAGTTGCCATGATGACCTATTGCCAATACCCCACATTCCTTCATTGTTGGTCTCCTATCCCCTATAGTTTGTTGTGTTATAATTTCCTGCAAAATCCAACAATACCTTTTTGGCCTCATGGCCATATTAATGACATCGAAATAATGAAACACATGCATGTATACATAACAATTTACATCATTGAATATCATAATTAAACCAATGTTAGAATCAAGTAATTCACCAATTGTTTAATTTTCTAACATTTCAATTATAACAATCCATCAATTTGCACTAAGATCACAACATCAACAATCATCTAGAAATATCTATAATTCACGTCCAATACATCCATACAATAGTAACAATTAGAACATCAAATACTGATATAGGAATCAAGCATATAAATTTACCGCAATAGTCACATCATGTCGCAAGTCTAACATGTATGTACTTGTCTATCTAATAAGTAAAATAAGTGTATCAATGTCCATCTAAAAATGTCTAATTTTTATTACGATATCAAGGTCTAGGGATCCAATAAAGAGTGACCAGAGCCAAAACAATACAAAAATAGTAATGACATAACAATCAGTCTGTAACAAGGAAACTATTCTAGATCATCATCATCATATCCTTAAATTCCCATCAAGGTCCACAATACGACATAGAGTCAAGGTAATAATAATAATCAAAACACAATAGAAATCTTGGTGTCCACACCTTTTTATTTTCATGCTAACTAGAACACAACAGTCATGTTTACGATTATAAACAATTTGGAAAAGATACTCATGGTTCATTTAGTGTCGAAGGGAAGTGGGTGTTACAATGATGGAAGACTTTGAGATCGAATTTGAGGATGTGTACATAAAATTGATTGTGTGGATGTGTTGCATGTTCTCAACTTATTTACTTCTTTTGTGTTGTTTTCTTTATTTTGTGTAGCATTTTTAATCTTTCACAAGTATATATTTGATGATGTTTTTGTCATTTTCTCATGTACAAGTGAATTACAAACACTATATGTAATTAAGGATAGTTCATTCAAATCTTTGTAATGAGCATGACGTGTGAAAAGAACTAATTATAAAATATTGTGTGTTCTTATAGGTTCTAGATATGTTAGAAAATATATGGTGAGTTCTCTCATGGTGATTTATAATTTATGTATGGTAAATTATTATTAGTAAAATGTAAAAGATTGGTTATTTGGTTATTTGGTTATAACCTATATTATTTTATTATATCATGAAGTTTGGTGGTTGTAAAAAACTCACGTAGAAACAAAAGAGGTTTCATAAATAATAGGAAATCCTCTCCCTATATATATGAATGCATCTGTAATAAATTTCTATTGAAGCATATAGAATATCAATATAGAGAATATAGATTATTGTGTGTAAATTTCTAGTATCTATCACCATAATATACTTTAACAATATTCATTATTTATGCATCCCAAACTTATAATTTTATATTGAGAATGATCACCAACCATTGTAAGATTTTTTTTTCTTTAATTCTTCCATTATTATGGGTAATGGTTATGTTTATAGTAAATCCTTCCAATTTTAAAACATTCAATATTCTCTTAATGACATCAATATCAAGATAATGTTGTAAACAAGACATCACGTTTGCATTTTGAGACATATACAAATTCCAAAAATATTGTGTAACTTATCAGTTTAGACATTAAATGTTAAATTATTGATTGCACGATTCACAAATAAAGTTGAATTAACTCTTACAATAGTTTGTAATAGTAAGTATGAGCCTATGGAGGCTGTATTTTCTAGATTGCATGCAATTTTTTTCCAATTTTTATCAATTGCACCACAAAAATATGAAACTAATTTTTTTTCTATTACATGAATTTAAGAAAAAAAATTCTTGCAATACAAGGGCTCATAATGACCACAACAAGGATTGGTATCATGAAACAAAAATTAGAATGGAAGTATATAGGTTTTGTCATTATATTGAAAATAGTTATTACCTTTTATCTTTAAAAAAAAAACATATTGGTATGTTTAGCCACTTTTCTAACCAATTTATGTAGAACTTGTTTCCCCATAAACCAGAGTTTAGTTTCATTTTCGAGAGGTTATTAAAAGAATCCTCATTTAGTTGAAATATGTCTCCACATCATGACTACAATGTAGAGTGTAAAACCTGTCATGGTCTAATTGTAGTTAGAACATTTTTTGTAGGAAACGAAACTCACTACATTACAATAAGGTAAAGTAACTCAAATGTATACCTTCTTGTTTGTGTCTCCTATGCAAACCTTGGATCCAGAAAATTTTTGGATAGGCCCAAGATGATTGGAATATAGGTGCCTCTCCAACACAAGATATATTCACTACAAAGATAATTGACGACACAATTTTTCACACTCAAATAGAGGACAAGAGACTTGGGAATGGAAGATTTGTAGAATTATGCGAGGCATTAGGAAAATATAAATTTTTGAATGTTCTTCGCAAGGATAATGAAAAATCTTAGGCTAGATATCTCAATCCTTGTATGTGAAGAAGGGGGTAAGGCTCTATTTATAGCCTAGAAACTAGATTAATTTGAAAGGTTTAATTAATCACAATTTGAAAAAGTAAGTATGATTTGGTGAGTGGGGGACATGGAGAGTGGATGAGAATTAAAATTGAATTTTTAATTCACAGGTGGGGAGACATGGAGAATAATGGTATGTGAGGTAGATTAATTAGGTAATGACAAGGATTAATTAATCAACTAATGTTAATTAATTTTTCATGGATTTTGTGGGAATATTGTGGGGGAATTAATTGATTTAAGAGGGGTGTAAATTTGAGATGTCTACGTTTTCCCCTCTTTAGAAGGGTACTATGAAAGTAGTTTCCTCTTAAATAAAGTTGAAAAAATGGATGAATATGCTCTAGGTAGCGGGATTATGGGGTTTTAAGACATTCTTCTTAGTAGGCAGGTGTTCCTTCGATAAGATGATATTAGAGGAAGAAAAGAGAGAGTATTCTCTAATAAAAATGTAGCACAAAATCCTATTTTTAGAATAGAATAAATTATTGGAAGAGGAAAAGAGTGCATTTGATGAGTGGGGAAGAATTCAATCTACCTTCTCTAAGAAAAAAGTAGAACAAAATCTTTCTTGTGAAAATAGAATATTGTGGATGATGAATGTTATGGAATCTTCGAGAGACAAAATACCATGCAAAGATGTGATTAGGGATGGATATGATTATGCCCCCTCAAGATGGTTGACAAGAATGGAAGAGTCGAAATATCTCTTGAAAAGATAAGAAGTCAATGCTTCATAGATTTGAGGCAGTGAGAATTGGGTGGAATGAAATGTAGTAGAAAAAGTGCAAAAATGGGGAAATAATTCAATCAGCCTTGAATGTTAAGTGTGATGATGTGTTGAAGGACTTAACGAGTGAGAAAGGAAAGAGAAAAATGAGTGGACATGAGTAGTGGTTAATTATGAGTATGTGATGAATGAAAAGGAAAGGGATATTGAACATACCATATGGAGATGTAGGAAGATAAAAAGGGATTGAAAGATGTTTAAGAAGCAAGAGGATGAGAGAGAAGGATGCTAGGGGAAAAATTTAATTAGGAAGGATGAACATAGAGGTAGAAGAGGAGATAAAAGGAGTGGATAGAATATGACAGAGAATATAAAATAAACATGATGATAGGAGAAAGAGAGTGAAGATGAATTGGGGATGAGGGTGAAATCATAAAAAGGAGAAAGAGGTGAAAAATGAAGGTAATATAAAAATGTTGTATGGGGTGGGATGTATACTATGAAGGGAGATAAATGATGGAGAAATGAAAGAGATGAGGAAGATGAAGAATTATGAGGAAATAAGAGATGATAGAGAAGATAAAGGAAGAAGACATAATAGACTACGATATAATGGAAAATACCATAAAAAGGAAGATGTGGCACATAATGGATGGAAATGTTAGATGGGGAACATAAAATGAGGGGAAATAAGGAGGAAGGTGAAAAATGATGGGGGAAGAAGAGATGATAGAGAGGATACATGGAGAATATTGAAGGAACCAAGATGTTTTGGAAAAAACCATAGTGGGAAGAGAATATGGAACAAATTACATGGAGATGCATGTGGAGGATGAAAGGATAAAAGGATGGAGGAGTGGTAAAGAGAAAAGTTAACGATAGGAAAGTAAGAAGAACAAGGGAAAAGGAGGAATAATATATAAAGAGAAAGAGAGACAATAAGGAAAAGTGGGAGGGAGGAGAGGAAAAGAGAGGAAATGGTGTAGAAGAAAGGGAGTCAAGATGGAGGATATTCTATTGAGTGTGGATAGCGTCATGAATGTAGATATAAAAAGAGGAGAGGAATGATGTGGAGTGTAAGGATTGTGGAAATTCTTGAGATGAGGATAAGAATGTTATGAATAAATATACAAAGAATGTATGATGAAGACAATAAAGATATTGACAAGGAAGGACAGAAGATGGAGAGGTGGGGAAGAAAGGACAAGAATCCAATTTAATTAATTTGAAATGTTTAATTAATTGGGGGAAAGAGAGTGAAGGATAGAAGGGGAAATGAAAATGAAAGAATGTTAGGGGGAGACCAACAATAATTATTTTTGGGGAAGGAGGGTGGAAAGAGTGGAGAGAATGTGAAGAAGGAAAAAGAGAGTGAAAAAGGCAATGTAAGATGATGATGAGCGAATATTAGGGGAGACCAACAATAATTATAGGTGGGAAACATAAGTAGAAATGTGGGAGAATTTGATAAGATGTAGATGGAGAAGTAAAGAGAAGGTGAGTGATGATTTGTGAAAATATGAAGGAGAAGAAACGATGTGGAGGAAGAGTATTAACAAGATGAATGTGAAGAAATGATATATGGAAAGAGTTTTAGATATCATGGATGAAGAAAGAAAGAAAGAAAGAGGAGGGGAAAATGTGGAAAATGAAAATGGTCAAACAAGGAGTGACCAAGTAGGATTCGCAAGGTGAAGATGGTGGACGCACTTTTTGATATGATAGGTTGATAAAGGGTAATGTTGGTAGTAAAAGTGTCTTTGGTAGGGAGATCGAGAAGAAGAAATGATAATTAATGGAGGGAATGAAGAGTGAGTGGAAAGTATAGAATGACCAATCCATCTTAAGGGTAACCCTTTAGTAAGACTTTCAAATGGCAAAAGTGTTAAAGTAATACTACCAAGAGGATGGTGGAGACAAAGAATGAGATTTATAAGGTGATGCTTATGAGAAAGGGAGAGATGTTGAGAGTATGTGATAATGGATAAGGGTGGGAAAATGGTATGGAGAGAATTTTTTGATGGGGAAGCAAAAGATGACAAATCATCCTTGGTAGGAATTATTAAGTGAGATTTTCATGTTGTACAAATGGTTAAGTAAGATTGCAAAACTGACAATGATGATGAACGGAGGATGAGAGACAATAATGGATTGTGCATATGGGAAGAATGGTTGGTTAGAGTAGATGATGATGGCGAGGTGTGGGAAAAATGCTATGGATGAAACTTGTTTGGATGGGTGAGTGTAAGATGAAAAATACACCCTAAGAGAACTCATAAGTAAGATTGTCATGTCACATGAATTATTAAGTAGGATTTCCAATCAAAAAATGAGGAAGAAGAATAATGGAAAGAAGATATAAAAGGTATTTGGTGACATGAGTGATTGAAGGAGATGGGGAAGGTGGTATAAGAATATGGAATTAAGGGTAACCCTCAAGAAAATTTTCCATTTTCAGATAATATGTAAATAAGATTACCGATTAGGAGATATATACTAGTAAGAATGATAAAAGAAGAGACAATGTTTGCAATTATAGAACAATGTTGGCATGTGGTCCTATTAGGCATTTTCATTGATGAAAAATACATTAATACAAATTTTAATGATTTATCGGGGTCATCGATGATTTACATGATGTTGTGGTTTTGGTTCGAGATATGTTTGTCTTTGGTACAATGAGGTGTGTTTGCTCTTACAAGCCTATTGAAGAGAAAAAGAGTGTAGTTTGAATCGGTGTAGGGATTTAACACACAATATTTTACAAACGGTGGATCTTGGCAACAAAATACCTGTGCTAGCATCTAAGTTTCCTAGTAAACACTTTTCAAGGCTTTGTTTCAAGTCTTTGCGTGGAGCCGATGCTTTTGGGCTACTTCATGCGAATGTAGTCCCCTAAAAGCCCGGAGACCCAAAAAGGCTATAACTTTGACGAGTGATATATTAGTCTCCATGGCACCTAGAGACCTCTCATTTAATCCTACACCATTGCTTGGGACCCTCTACAAAATAATATCTCAGTTTTATCCATCTCCTTTCGGTTCTCTCGGTGTTCTATTATTTGCAAAAGTGCAAAATAGTGTAGTTTGAGTCAGTGTAAGGCTGTTAAATGTAATATTTTGCAAAAATGGATCTTGGCACCAAACCAACTATTCCAACACGTCCATGTCACATATTAAACACATATGGAGGCTTATTTTTGGTTTCATACAATTTTTTTTTCTTGTGGCTATTTCGTCCGAACGTAGTCCCTTAAGAGCCCGGAGATAAAAAAATGCTATAACTTCGATGGGTTATATCTCAATCTTAGTAGCACCTAGAGACCTCTCATTTGATCCTACACTTCCATGTCGAAACCCTCTATAGAATCCTATCTTGGTTTTCTCCATATCCTTTTAGTTCTCTTTGTGTTCTATTGTTTGCGAAAGCACAAAATAGTGTAGTTTGAGTTAGTGTAAAGCTATCAAACATAATATTTTGTAAATGGTGGCTCTTGGCACCAAACAGACTATTCCAACACATCTGCGTGGCCTTGTAAAAACTTATGGAAGATTTTTTTGGTGCCGGATAGTGTCATTCCTTCAAAGTTACTTCGTCCGACGTAGTCCCTTAAGAGCCCGAGACCAAAAAGATCATTTTTTCCTTGAAACTATTAAGCAACAACATTGACTCCTTCCTACATTGTTAAGGATGATTAGAAGGTGATTTTTGATAATATGAATGCATGAACCAACCAATGGACTAACATTTTTAGTTATCCTGTCTCTCTCTCTATCTCTCTCTTTCATACCCAAGGCCTATGGGTATGCACCAGGATTTTGGAGTGCACGTGCCCGGGCTGTGGGTACATATGCGGGGCCTGTGGGTGCGTACTCGGGGCTGTGGGTATGTACTCAAGGCCTTAGGGTATGTACGCGGGGCCTTTGGGTATGTCTCTACATAGTCAATTTTTCTAATAGGCTCAAAGGGTCAAGAGAGACAAAAAGGACTTCATTTGGTTGACTTACTATTTAGTTGCTCTCTTGTTTCTCTTCATGGGTATTTTATTCTTTATTCAATTTGTAACTATCTTCAATTGAAAAAAATCCCAAGTAATTTCAGTATATTGCAAACCCATAAGTATATGGAGATGGATTTCCATGTGGGGAGAAATACCAAGTATTGAAAAAGTCGAGAAGACTCTAGGCTATGTGCTAAATTGTTGAATACAAGAAGGACATAACACCAGTCATCGCTAAAGAAATGAAGATTGGAAATCAATAATAAATATTCCCTTTCAAGTTAGTATTGTAATGACCATCCAAATAGGGTGTCATATAGATATGTTTTAATGTATTTGACTTGTTAATTATTTATTTTATTCCTATTATTAAAGGTGACACATAGTCGTGGTGTTAGAAACTTGAAAAGGTATATCATAAAATGTGAATATCTCCTTGTTCCAATAAGTTTATGTGAATAACTATCTCGTATGGCCTGAAAATATTGCTCTATCATTTGAATTGAATAAGGCCACATCAAGGATATTGCAACAAGGTAAACACACTACCATGTTGTGTGAACGGTTGAATTTAGAATATCCTATCTTCATCCACCACATGTAAAGAGAAACAAAGACACTGATTACATGAAGCATATATATGTGTGTGACAAAATGAAACAAAGATGATTATGATTACATATCAAGAATGTCCATTGTTATGCAATCTTCTAAAGCACAAGATTTATTATTCACGACACCAATAGTGAACTTCATATATGACAAGCCTTCAAGGAGATCGAATAAGGGCATAAAAAGACATGATTATGCATGAAGCATATAAAGAGAAAAAAACATGATTACATGAACATATGAAGAGAAACAAAGACATGATTACATGAAGCATATATATATGAAATTACAAAGACATTTCATATGTGTGAAAAAGTGAAACAAAGATAATTTTGATGTCATATCAATAATTTTTCCATTATTATGCAATCTTCCAAAGAATAAGATAATTACATTATGTCATATCAAGAAACAAAGATGATTATGATGTCATATCAGTTGAATGGAAACATTGTTTTGTGTAAACTCCATATCTTCATCCACCACAAAGAGAAACAAATATGATTATGAATCATATATATGTGTGTGGTCTAGAAAGAGTGCAACAAAGATGCCAGATCATGTCATTACATCATCACAATACATGTCATTTAATGAAATCATGTTGTCACACATCATCATACTTCATCAAGTCACACGTATATACAAAAATGTCACATATCATCAAATATGATCATATGTCAAATATTAGTACGGAAAAATATCAACACATGAGATCGCAAGAACATCATAATTATTATATAATAATGGTATAGGAACAAAATCCACACACACACACACACACACACACACACACATATATACATATATCTAGTACACATGAAATACATGCACATGTGTTCGAGCCAATGGCACGTCTCTGAAAATATAAGAATAATGTATCAAACAAAGCTTTTCATATATATAGGACCACACAGTCACATAATACTGTATACAAGTTTCCATGGAATGTCCAACACAATATCATATATATCAAGCCGTATATAGGCATATAAAAATGTATATATCACATGTCGAGATGGCATATATATCTATACATCCTATGAATAATTATGAAACATCCTCCCTCTCTTGGCCCTGCTAGTAGAAGCATGTCCATAGCTTGTGGACGTAGTGGAGGTAGATGGCGTGCGGATTTCATCTATGTGGTCCTAAGTGTAAATCTCACCTAAAACATAGCCTACACATTCATAAACCCCAATTTTTAACACCCAAATTTTTAAGAAGTGGATATATTGAAAATAAATTCATAATTTAAAAACATAGAAATTTTAATGCATGTGAAATATTACTGCAATCTCATGATCCATATCAATTTATCATTGATGTTATCCGAGGTTCAAGGGTAGACTAATGAGGTGGAGTGTCTAAGGGTCATGGAAGTGCACTCTAACTCGTACCAAGCTGCATACAAATAAATAGTTAAAATTAAATATTTCATGTACAATTTGATATTGTATATTTAGTAAGAAAACATTTGTCCAAAATTTAACAAATTTGAAAAATTGTACCTATGTGAGTGGATCTGCACAGACACTATGGCAACATCAACAATAGCCTCCATAGTTTACATAAAGGGAGGAGTCTATGTGGTAGTCATAAGTTATAAAAACAACATGTAGATCAAAATTAATTGAAAATTATCCAGGAGAATGGTGTAAGGAACTAAGGCTCATGCATATATATTAAATTCTAGAACACGTATAGATATGTATGTTAATAATATTTAAACAATCTTGAACATTAACTAGTAAAATCTATGAAACTAATCTATGTAAAAGTATAGTGGGGAGTTTCGATAGTCTTAGTGCCCACAACAGATGATGTCCTGCCTGACTTCTTCTTAAAAAAGATAAACATATTAATATGTATGTATACGTGAAACACATACACAAACATTAATGTGTATTTAATAATAAATGTGCAATCAAATGAACTTTGAAATTCCAAAGAACTTGAAGCTTACGTCACATTAGCTAATTAATACATCTATTTGTTATTTGTTAATGAACAAGTTCATAACCGTTTCTTCCACAGCTTCCTCCCTCTCAGCCTATATAATGGCGTGAACTCTGTATCATTGAATATAGCAATATATACAATCTATTTGGAGCTCTATCATTGGTATCGAGCAAGTTTGAGTGTACATCCCGTATTTTTGCTTGTGCGTGCGTGAAGGAGGAGAGAGAGACTGACCGCTATCCTGTTTTTGCTTTGTGTGTGCATGAAGGAGGAGAGGAGACTGTCCCATTTTTGTTGTGCGTGCGTGAAGGAGGAGAGGAGATTATCCCATTTTTGCTGTGCGTGGAGTGTTCTTTGTTGTGCGTGGAGAGGAATGAGACTGTTTTTACGTGGCGTTTTTGTTTGACACTCAGAAACGTGTGGAGAGGCGACCAAGGAACCCTGCGAGGAAGGCTGTGGCCATGGAGGGACAGTGGAGGAGCCGCTGAGCGTGAAAGATCTTTGCTTGCTGTGAGTGAAGATTCAGAACCCGTGCGTGACCTCTGCCTGCAAGGAAGTTGCTTGCTGTGCGTGGAGAATCAGAACCCATGCGTGAACTCTGCCTGCGAGCAAGCTGTGTGCTTTGTCCTTGGAGCGTGGAAGACAAGAAGAATCATACTTGCCTGTAGAACCACGTGAAAGACCATCCAAACCCCTGTATGTGTAAGCAAAGTGGGAAATTGCAAAGCAGTGTGTGCGCGTATGTCTCAAATTTCGATGCACAAAGCACCGCGAGCAATGCACCAAATATTTGGGCATTGAATGACAATGAAGACACCACTGGAATGTTCTTTTCCTTGATCAACGAGCTACACAACACTGGGAACATTCTCTTTGACGAGATTGTGCGCCGAGGACTGTTGGAATACTTTTGGTTCGACGTTCGATGTCAAGCACGGCGGATTCGTGCAGAACTTGAATGTGGTTATGATGCAGATGACGAACGCGAAATAGAACACCCATAGGAGCGTCGGTGTCTCACTGCACGAGCCTATAGAGCCCATCTTCGGATAGATTCCTTCAGTAAGCATTGTAGCCATTTTTGAAAAATAAATAAATAAATAAAATACATTTTTGAGTTTTTGAAAATGTCTACTCCAAAAATATTGCTATCCGATGCCCAACTCTTGAAAGGGCCAAATTTCACCGCATGGAAAACCAAAATGCGGACGATTCTTCAATTCGAAGATCTTTGGGGGATTGTCTCTGGCAAAGACGCCCCTCCCACAGACGCTGATCTGTTGGAAAAATATGAAAAGGCTGATGCGAAAGTGCTAATGCTCATCACCCTGAGTCTTTCTGATGAGGTGTAGCCATACATTCGGGAAGCAACCGCTTCTTCTCAGGCATGGAGCGCATTGTGTACCATCTACGAAGCTAAGAATCTGACGACAAAGTTGCAACTTTAGACAAATCTTCATACGATGAGTATGCATGACGGCGAATCAATAGAAGCATTCTTGCGGTGTGTAGCTGAGTTACGTGCAAAACTCTCTGCACTCGATGAACCAGTGGACGATAGGTTGCTAGTCCCGCTCACCCTGCGAGCTCTTCCTTCACGGTTTTGGACACTGATCACCATGTTGACAATCACTCAACAGGAGGTGAGTTTTGCAACCCTGGTGAATTATCTCCAGCAGGAAGAAACCATGCAAAATGTACAAGAATCCTTTGAAGACAAGGCTCTTATCACGAGGCAAAAACATAAGCCTCGAAAGGGAAATTTTCCCCCAAAATCGAAGCGGCATGCTCAATGACCATCTTCACAAATGGCCACCACAAATGCCACCCTGAAGCGATAATCACAAGGTGGATCGGTGGTGCCACATTTGCTCCATGGATACGCACACAACTGCGAACTGTTATTACAATGGTCACAAGTATGGAAATTCTGGCGAAGAGAGCACTTCTGGCCGAGGATATTCCAAGAAATCCCGATGGCATGCTCGTAATCAGAGGCAGAAGGGCCACATTGCTGCTCAGCAGGATGCCACCTCCGATGAAGAGGTACCAGATACAACTCATTCTGACATTGTTCTAGTCTCACAGACTTCACAGCCATCAGAAGATGTCTGGTTGATTGATTCAGGCGCCAGCAAACACATGACTGGCAACAAGAAGTTGTTCCATACTCTGAGTGACCGGCCCACTGGAGATCAGATCACCATTGCAGACAATCAAGAGTATATTGTACCAGGGATTGGTGATGTCATCATTCCTCTTGGAACACGAAGATGTACACTCATAAAGGCGCTATATGTTCCAGGTTTGACTTCAAATCTTTTTTTTGTAAGTCAACTTCTTAACCATAGAATGCAGGTTGAATTCTTTGTTGAAAAAGGGGTCAAGTCCTGCATCATTTCCCAGGGAGAGTCAGTCATTGCTCAAGCATTTCTGAAGGGCCGTCTATTTGCACTGGATGCGGTCACTTCATCTAGCGTTTCTCTCTGCATCAACGGTAGAGTCCACTGCACTTTGGCACTTTCGATATGGTCATCTTTCTCGGGGCTCTACATCAACTCAGTGCGAAGGAAATGGTAAGAGGGCTTCCTCCACTCTCCCATTCCTTACCTGTTTGCTCGGGATGTCTTGCGGGCAAACAACATAGAGGTCCATTCAAACAGAGCTCTTATCATTCTACAGAGCATCTTCAGGTCATTCACACCGATCTGTGTGGACCCCTGCCAGCTAGCTTCCAAGGTTTTACGTACTTTCAGCTCATCATTGATGATTACTCACGGAAAATGTGGGTATATTTCCTTCGGAAGAAGACGAGGAACTTGTGAATTTCCAAACCTTCTACCAAAGAAGCCACCAGGGAAGTCCTGGGAAGCCTCTTCTTCTCCTCTCGCCAGATCGAAGGGGGAATTTGTGTCAAAGAAGTTCTTAGCATACCTGAAGCAGCATGGCATTCAACAACATTTGACTGCTCCCTACACGCCCCAACAGAACGGGATTTCCGAGTGCCACAACAGGACTGTCATGGAGATGGCTCGTTGTATGCTCTCGACCGCCAAGTTGGAGGATCAGTTTTGGGTAGAAGCAGTCTAGACAGCAGTGTATCTACTCAACCGGGCACCCATAAAGATCTTGCAGAACAAGACACCGAAGAGGTATGGACTGGTCGTAAACCTTCTATTCATCATTTGAGAGTTTTTGGTTGTACTGCATATATGCATGTTCCAGATAAAAGAAGGAAGAAGATCGATCCAAAGACACTGCCATGTCTTTTCTTGGGGTATAGTACTACCTCAAAGGCATATCGTCTCATGGATCCTGAGATGAAGAAGATCTACGAGAGTTGAGATGTGGTATGTGATGAATCGTCCTTTGACTCCCTGCCACACAATGGAGATCCAGTACCGACCTCATCACATAGATTGCTCACACATCTAGATAATGAGCAAGATGATTCTTCTCAGAGAGAAGAAGAGCTGAGTGGAGACTTGTTCGTTGATCTTGGCACACTGGAAAACACATCTTCACATCAGCAACACCAACGTCTGAAATGGGTCTAGAGTACTATCAGGGATGCACACCTGAACTCACTTCCTAGTACTTCTACGGGAGTTAGAACACGAAGTCAAGCTAGACATGAGGTAAATTTTGCACTCATGAGTTCAGTTGTTGAGAGCACCGAACCTGACATTGTTCCGAAATTTGTAGGCTTTCTTCACTTGCACAGTTTTAATGGAGCAAAGAAGAACAAAACCGTCACTGAGGGCTCCTTGAGGGCTCCTACCTACCACGCAAAGTTTTTCGGGAGTTAGAACACGAAGTCAAGCTAGACATGAGGTAAATTTTGCACTCATGAGTTCAGTTGTTGAGAGCACCGAACCTGACATTGTTCGTGAGGCATTAGACCAACCACAGTGGAAACAGGATATGGATGCTGAATATGATTCCCTAGTTCAAAATCAGACGTGGGAACTTGTCGATCTGCCTCCAGGTAAGAAATCCATTGGCTGAAAATGGATTTTCAAAACAAAATATAAGGCGAGATGGTTCAATCGATAAACACAAAGCACGACTTGTTGCAAAGGGTTATGCTCAGCAAGAAGGAATTGACTATGACGAGACCTTTGCACCTGCGCAAAGATCAAAACCATCAGAGTTGTATGTGCACCTTTGGCAAAGCACAAAATGGATGGAAACTTCAGCAGATGGATGTCAAGAGTGCTTTTCTAAACGGTGATCTACAAGAAGAAGTGTACATGGCCCAACCTGAAGGGTTTGTAGACGAGCATCAACCACACAAGGTATGTCGTCTGATAAAGTCTCTTTATGGACTTAAACAAGCACCTAGGGCATGGTATATAAAAATTGATGATCACCTATTGCAGCATGGATTCACTCGTAGCCCCTCAGATACAAATTTGTATATCAAGAAGGTAGGAACAGAGATTGTCATTCTGGTTTTGTACGTAGATGATCTTGTGATCACAGGAAGTTCTGACAATCTTGTAGATGATGTAAAGAATGATCTAAAGAAATCCTTCGACATGACTGATTTGGGGCTACTTCACTATTGTCTTGGCTTAGAGATATGGCAGAAGAAGAATCATATCTTCATCTCCCAGATGAAATATGCCAAGACACTCCTGGAAAAGTATGGGATGTTAGATTGTAAACCAATGTCCACACCTATGGAAAAAGGTTTGCAACTATCTAGATTCCAAGATTCACCACAGGTAGATGGCACTCACTATAGGCAACTTGTGGGGAGTCTCATTTACTTGACTTATACTAGACCAGATCTTTGCTTTGTTGTGAGCTATCTCGCCAGATTTATGCAGGAGCTGAAGAAATGTCATTGGATAGTAGCAAAGCATGTGTTGAGATATGTCTGAGGTACAGTTGACTTTGGTGCAGGTATCGAAGAACACTCAGTTCTTCTTACAGGGATATACAGACTCGGACTATGCAGGATCCGTTGATGACAGGAAATCCACTTCAGGATATGTTTTTCATCTCGGATCTGGACCTATCTCGTGGATCAGCAAGAAGCAAACTGTTGTTGCTCTCTCATCCACTGAGGCTGAATACCACGCTGCATGAGGAGCTATGTGCGAAGCAATTTGGTTACGTCGCATTCTTGCAGATATAGGGATTCCTGAAGAGAAACCTCCCATCATTCACTGCGACAATCAAGGTGTGTTGAAGCTTGTGAAGAATCCTGTTTTCCATGAATGAACAAAGCATATTGAGGTTGAATGTCACTACATTCGTGAACAGGTCTTGAACCACCAAATTCAGCTCCAGTACTGCCCTACTGATTTTCAGGTTGCAGATATTCTCACCAAGCCTCTTGGCAAGGTGAAGTTTGATTTGTTTAGGGGGTACATTTGTAAGAGCAATGTATTAAGGGGGGGAATGTTAGCTAATTAATACATCTGTTCGTTATTTGTTAATGAACAGTTTCATAACCGTTTCTTCCACGGCTTCCTCCCTCTCAGCCTATATAATGGTGTGAGCTCTGTATCATTGAATATAGCAATATATACAATCTATTTGGAGCTCTATCAACGTCTGCACACACAATTTAACATAGGTTATAGTAGCTAGGATGTCCACACCGGATGTGTCCTTGATTTGAATCTTGCTATTTAAAATCAAAAAATATTAGTTTTTATGATGTAATCAAGTATATTTATTAAAATCTCAAATAAAATAAACATTTTTATAGATATTGTTTATGTGAAATTTACCTTTGAAAGACTAGGAACATTTTCAACACTTCCAAAAATATCTTCCCCATCAAATTTGTCAAAAAGAGATCATGTGGCCCAAAGAAAGGATGTCTCACCAGTAGTGCATATGGCACCACATGACCCACGTGATGGTGTGGTGTGCTAGAACTAGAACTTCCACCAACATTGCTAGATGTAATCTGGCTAAAATGTCGATTGAGACCTCAACACGGGTAATGTGTTGATCTTCATAACCTCCCCTTGTAATGCCCTCTAAAATCTCCACTTGAGACCCATGAACAACCTAGGTCTAGTTACAAAATTATGGAATAATTTTTTTTAAGGTGATAACAACCAAAGTCTCAAGGACAATTAAATTCAACTGACAACTTTTCCCATTATAATAATTACTAATTCCACATTATAAAGCAACAAGTGTAATAAGTCCACACCTAGCTCAAATCTTCTTAGGGTTTAATTTAATCACTCGATTACATTGACATTTTAGATAAATATTCCCGATTAAAATTTCGGGTTAAAGAACCAAAACAAGTAAATACCCAAGGTATTTAATTCCACAAGATCTAAGACGATAGCAGGTTTAAATTACGGTGGGGAAAAGAATACATATTTAAAAACATCAAAATAAATTCTTAATTACCCACTCCTAGAACTCGATTAACGATTCAATTTGATTTCTCCTATAATTAACACAATTAAAACTTCCTAAAAATATTCCCATTAGGTAGGGAGTTTCCTCACATTTCTAGTGATATAAGGAAGTCCTCCTAACTCCTTATATTTATCAAGTTATGGACGAGGCGAGAACTTGGGGTGAAAATTTTCCCAAGAGCGGGCCTACCGCCTGAAGGAAAATTTTCCCCAACTTGGGCTTGCGGATGTAACAACCCAAAAAATCCACACATGAACAACACAGTGAAATACAGGATAATTTTTTTTTTTGACTTGCTTGACACATAACATGACGCAACATGTCGTCACCAAGTATACAACTAACACTGTAAACAACTTGATACAAGGATGGCCATAAAGGCAGCACGGAAACGTTCACACAAATCAAGGACAATTTACTTTTCTTTTTGACAAGACAACATAGAAGTCCATTCATAGAACACACTTACAGTTAGGGCCAACCACAAAGAGTTATTCTTGAGGGTTATTTATTTTAATAAGATATCTTGCAATTCTTAGCTTATGTTTTCCAAGGAGGCTCAAGATATGATCCGTATAATTCAACTTGCCAAGCCAAGATTATTCCTTTGACATTGAGTAATTATCTTTAAATCTACTCTATTATGACATTTATTTACTTAATTCGTTTATCAAGAAAAAGGAGTATTTAAATTCCACAAGGCCATCTGCTCACCACTAATGCTACTAAGATTTGTTCTTGCTCACAAGACAACATGGTTTTAAGTTCAACACACTTAAGAGAAGAGATACAAGGTGCCTTGAAAAAGGGTTAGAGGGAGAAGGTCGAGATGAAACATTTTTTAGGACCTCATTAGTTATTGCCAGTATTAAATTGAAGCTAGGGCTCTTAACTAAAATTAACAATAACTTTACTTAGGCTTCGTTAAAAGTATTAACAAGAAGTAAAAATTTACATTCCAAATGGCGGTGAGAAAGATGGTGAGGTCTCCAATTTGTTTTCTCTGGCTTATTAAATATTATCATCTTCAAACAACTAATAGTTCATTTCACCTTAGGGTCATTTTACAAATTTCACCATAAAAGGAAATAATGTTCACTAGAGGAGCTAGGGTTATCATGATATAAAGTTTACTTGCAATGATAGTCTTGCCCTTGTTTACTTAGAGAATTTCTTGCTCTCAAGTTGGTGAGCCCTACGTTACTTTATTTGAATGCAACTTTTAATTTAACTTCTAGAAGTATTAAACAATCCCATGTTAGTTTACTTATGACACCTTATTACTAAGTCATGTCAAGGTTTAACTCAAAATTTATTCTCAAGGCAAGGTTGTAGCAACACTCATTTACATGAACAAAACAAGATTACATCAATTCTTAAATTACTGATACTCCAACAATGTCACTCAACAACAATAACCAAATTTTCTTAAAATTTCAATGATGGTCAAACAATACAAGGTTTCCAAAGTTCAGATGACAAAGTCCACAATAATTTATACTAAGACATTAATCCTCTTTTAAACTTTCCACTGGACGTTAACAAAAGTTGAACAACATAAAAAGGTTTCGAGCAAAGGATCTTCTCAACTGAGGTTGATGACAAAAGTCTACAAATATATCCCTCATCTACACGCAAAATCCATCTGCAGCAAATTTTCTACAAGAGTCAGTTCACGAGAACTGAGCAAGATAAGGCTACACAAAACCACCATAACTATTATCTAACAATATCATGAAAAGAAGCACCTTATTACAAGAATTTGGGTCAAACCTCTAAACACTATGAGCACATCAAGTTATAATAAAGTCTATAACATGTCGATCAAAGAAGGAGAAGACCTTGTACTTCAGTTAGGAGCAAATGCAACGAAAGTAACAATCATATGAGAATGGCCCTTGGCCCTATAAGGAGAAAACAAACAATCTAGCAAAAACAGAATCCCCATCAAGTAAGTGATTAAACAATAATTACAAGATTGAGATTTGATACATATACCAGTCATCTAGAAATTTATCAAAGGTACCAAACGCATAGGCTAAAATAATATTTTTCCAAAAGAACAAGAGTTGATCGGCCCAAGAAGGGGGAAACACGGGTTTTAGAAATTAACACAAAAGCCATGCATAAATGAGTTTCAAACCGGAAATCAATTAGAGTATACACACAACATAAGTTTCGAAGCGAAGGAAAAGTATACTAGTTTTGACCATTAACTACAAGGAGATTTGCCAATCATCGAGGAAGGGTCAAAGTCTTACAGGCTAGTAGCAAACATGCAAGAGAAGAAGGGGGTTCCATCCAACAAGAGTATATAATAATGTCATCAACAAATTTTTATAACACTAAAGGTTTGCAAACCTCCACTACAGTACTAATGTTTGGTTAATTTAAAATAAATTGCCCACATCCCAAAACAACCATATTTTACGGCAACCCTGGGTAACACAGTCAACCGTCGCACAAAGATACAAACATAACTTCAAAGTGACACTATCAAAACAAAACCTTCCGCTATGAATCCATAAGACTATCAAATGAAAGCTGAGTTTTTCCCGAAGGTTAATCACATTTAAGGAAATTTCCATCACAAACTATTACGGTAATTATGTGCATAAAAACTGATCAATATTAATTAATAGCGTTAACATTACAAGGGAGAAAATAATGCAAGTTAGGAAAAATAGAAGAGCGCCATCAGCAATGATTCTGAGAGGGGATTAGACCAACTATTCTAGTGTCAACGAGGTACGTGCGATTCACACAATGAAAGCTTAGTTGATCCGAAAAGCTAGTTATGGTTCAAGTTGATAGGGATGGTCAAGGCACTTCCTGAGGATGGCCTTAAAAGCATAGAAACAAGATGAAAGATAGTATAAGAGTCTAAACACGTGAGACGGCAAAACACGTTGTAAACAAACCTTTTCATTCTACCAGTTTTAATACCAAAACTCTAAGCTGACTAGCCCACGCATTGCTCACACAATCCTACAACCTTTCTTTCTCGATGCCAAAAGGTTATCAAAGGGACTTGTGAAGGAGATAACAAAGAACGTCAAGGACAAACTTGGGTGCTAGGAAGTGGGTTTCATAGTTATCATAAACTTACTTCCATGATATCGAAAATACTAGATTGATCAACATAATAACTTGCAACTCAATCACCGAGAAGAATTAATACATAAACAAACAAACGAAGGTCTATCATTCGAGTAAGAGAAACATAACATTCAGAGGAGAGGGCACATGCATCCTTTCGACCCACATACAGTCAACGATAAAAGCTAAAACAAGAAGAAACAAGCGAAAAGGGAAATCTCCCATCATGACATCCAACTGACAAATCAATGCAAGGAAAAGTGGTTCGATTTCACAATATTTTTAAATAAAATAATAGTAGAAAAGTGTAGAAATATCTTTCCTGTTTCTCCAGCTTCAACAGGTCGTATAGACTCCACACGGTCAGCATAAGAACTGTAGGTACTGGAATCCGGGTGCACCAGTTCTAAGCGGTCCACATTCACGATCCGTGAGACCATGCAATTGAAGAGGATTTTTGTCAAACAGTTCATGAGCATTGTTGTATTCGAAGTGACTCCATGCACTTGTGCTCAACTATTGATTTCCTTGAGCTTCTACTTCTTGTGGGATTCGACAACCAACACACATACCCTATACGCGCTACCACAAACACAAGTGATCTACACAAGGCTAGAGGAGATGGATTTACCCAAGTTATTCATATTTGTTTCAACTTCCTATGCCTCCTCCACAAATCCATTCCAAAACATATCCTGCAATCCTTGCTTTGTCCTTTGGCCATATTTCACTCAGGCATTTTGTCAAGTAGTTTGGGTGTTTTATGCTTGCTTCCACTTTGCATATGTATCTACCAACGCACCGGCAAACAAAGCATTTGACCCAGCCTTGTCCCTTCTCCATTATTTTCCAAGTTTCCAAGGTGTCTCAACCCACCCAAAATTGTCCACAACCAACAATCATTGCTGTCCAAAAGACCACATTTCTTTCAAGTTTTGCCCAAACCATCCGAACACTTCGTTGAGCATCCAGATCAGGAGTAAAAATCCATCTTAAGACAGTTATGCACCCAGGACACTAACAGATACAACAAGCAACAAAAATCTCTTTTTCAAAAGCATTGGAGAATATCCATGCCCTGCTCAAACAATCCCACTTTGGTAAAGGCGTGGAGATGCTATCAAAGGTTGTGGAGTTTGGATTTACACTTGCTCTTTGCATTTGCTTGTAAGTTTATAAAGCCATTTCAACATATCCATAAAACAGTCCTTAGACTCAACATCTTCAAATAAGGCTGACCAGTCACTAGATTGCTTCACCAGGCATTACCAGAAATCTCTACAAGAACATTTCCCTTTTTTTTAAAGTAATGGAACTGCTTTGCCTCTCTCACAACAATTTGCGTTGCAACAATCCTGGACAAACCTGATGCAGTGTGGCAGAGGAATACTTTTACTTTCCCTGTTCACTCAGCACATGTTCTGAATCTGACAAATATCCTGCTACCTTCATCTCCCAAGACATTTTCTCCAACATTGCATAGACCTCCCGTGCCTCTGTGGATACAACCCGTATTGAATGAAGCAGCAGTAGGTAAACTGGTCGCCGCAGCAATGGTGCCCCCAAATCGAGTCCCAGGACCCACATTCCACACTCCATGGAAGGCTTCCGACCACCATTCATATTTAAAAAAAACGAAAATTGACAGAGAAGATGGATGAGAATATCACTAAAATTTATCTCACAAATCAGCCTTCAGAATCTCTCCACCCTGTGACTGCCTCCTTCAAACACCAATGGAGTTTATCACGTTGAATCTGTAAACACCACGGACAATCTGTGAAGGCCTCGCTTCTGGCCGGAGTTACACGGCTTCCAAATGCCAATACATGTTGCGTTGCATTCCTCTCTGCCTCACTCGCAAAACTTGCCTCAAGATTTGATCGAGCTTTTTCCATGTTAAATTCACCACCTAGACGGAAGCGACTTTCCAAAATGAAAAGGCAAGACAGCTCAACTAAAACTTTATCTCGTTCTTCTACTACAGCTGCAAGATTTTGCAACAACTGATCACGACTGTGGTCGCGTGCAACCAGAACATCAGGATCAACACCAACGGTTCCTTGGGATCACCCTGCGGTAGCTGTCGCACTTATCTCTCTTTGGAGGCCACTGATTTTCTGAGATAAGCTTACTTCTCTACCCTGTAGCTGCTGCATATAGCCAATCACTTCCTCACGGCACTTTCCTAGGAGAATTTCAGTTCTACGCTCCACTGAAACTGCCTGTACAGCACGATTTTGAGACCCACACCCACCCACGCAACATCAGGGTGATAGACCTTCATTTCACCATCAATGAATCCACTATCTAGAACACGCCAATGCAAGCTACGCGGCCACCAAGGTTTCTTTGCGTGAGCAGGTCAAAATGAGGTGACAGGGTTATAAATTATGGTAGATTGGTGAACCAGTAGGTCTGTCAAACAATGAATATAGTTGGTGGAGGCACCCAACCACACACCACTTGCCAAAAGGACAAAACAACAACAACAACTCATGGGACAGCTTCTCCCTCACGCCAGGCAGGTCGCATAGATGGCCATAAAGGATGGCAGTGGAGGCAGGTAGAAAAGGAATCCGATGCCCAGTGGGGCATTACATTCTGCTCTCACAAATTTTCTGCCTTCACTTGCGTTGCGGGGATATCTAGTAATAAATGATTTATGTGCTACCCACATAGTTCCTGGTGTTAAATAATACTCTCGTGATGCTGCCATGCACATCCCTTCTTTTCATTAAACACTATATCTGAAATATATTATTAATTTGTTACCCAAATATATTGCTTATCTTGCACGAAATTCTAGTATTGTTTACTAAAATTCCAAAGATTATAGCGAGACTTCGGAGAGAAAATTTTCCCGAAGGAGAAAATCAGACCAGCGGAGTGGGGAAGCAAAATTTTCCCAAACGCGGGCTGGTGGAGTGGGGAAGACATTTAGCGCTTTTGCCCTTTTGGGACAAAAGGCGCAATTTACCTCCACGCTCCCGCGAGTCTGTAAGGGAACACATGTCGGCATTTCCAAATTCTAGTGGAAAGTCAAGCCATTGGAGATTTTAAAGGTTTTTATCCTTTTTTTTTTTTTGCAACACGTAACAAAGGCATGTGTCGATCAATGATTGGTTGCGGGGTAGCGGAATCACGGAGGCAAAATTGCCAAATTAACCTTTTGGACTTAAATCAGTTTTAGATAAAATGAAGGCTTGCATGGATTAGCGTAGTGGCGGAAACTTCATGAATTTGCACATTTTAGGAAAAAGGAAAAAAGGAAAGTTTTAGCTTCAGTAGTCTGCCCAAGAATATTTTATTCATTTAAAATTTGGAAATTAGAATATTTTGAGCCCGAAATGAGGTACAAACTTGAAAGGCCATAATTTTTGATTGGGAACTCGTTTTGGAAAACGAAGACTTTATAGAAAGCTCTCGATGTCCTATTTTCAAAAAAACCTTAAGAACTTGATTTTGATTTTAGTAAAGATAAAAGGTCAATTTTGAGAAAACATCTTTCTGTCACTTAGAAAGTGATCTGGTATTTTTAACTTATCAATTTTGTTCAAATTTGTCCTTAATTCTTTTTCCACTTGCCAAATAGGCATGGAGTATTTTACTTAGAATATTTTAGAATAGATTTTAAGGGTTAAATTGTTTAATTGAAGATCAATTTGAATTTCCCCAATTTAACAGCAAAAATGACTGAGAAATTGTTTGAGCCCAATTTTGAAAGGTTCTATGAAAATTTCTTAAGTATTATAGTTTTTGTGGGATCATTTTGATCTTTCTTAGCTTGTATTAATGTTTCAAATGTCTTCCTAGTCTGCAGGATTGTTGTGTACATTTTTTGATAATTATTTGCTAGTTTGAAAATGTCTAACAGAGATCTAATTCAAAAGGATCTATTTTCCATTTTCTTCTTCCAAGTATTAGGATACGTTCCAATTCCAATCTAATACATTTAGTTGATTCAAATCAAACTATTCAAAACCAAAATGTAATTCTGATTTCTAATTTTACACATTTCAAAAGACAGAGCTCTGTGTTTTCCTCACACGCATTTCTTCCTTTCAAATAGAGATTTCAAATACATTTAAATGATCAGATTCAATACCACAATGCAATTTGAGAAAGGTAATACAATCATTTATTGGTTCCCAAAAGACAACTTACAACTTCTTTCTTTCATTCTTCAAATTCATCATACATAATACAATTATTTCTTTCAAAAGAACAAAAACGGAGTATATCTCTTTCACATTTCAATCTTACAACTTTCGTATTCAATACAACATATTTCCATTACAAAACATATACAAGTTCATCCACTTCAAGTGGGAAGGTTACAATAAGATTTATCTCAACAAGGGACTGTCAACTATTTTATTTCATTTTCCTTTTCTCCAGAACAACAACATGTAGATTTATCATTCTTCCAATTCTGATCACAACAAGAGCAGGGGAAAGGCAACGCTCTCCACCCAACCAAGATATTCAATGACAAGGAGAATCCATCCTTATACATTAGCCTCTGAGCCCCAACCATAAAGCAATGGAAGATGTGATTCAACTCATGACAACAACATGCTTCCACAAACACACATTTAAATTTAACATTCAAAACATAGTCCAAAACAAAACCGTAGTTTGCAACCACGTAAAAAAAAGAGACAACACTCGGGCTTCATATATATATGCCTCCCAAAGGGGAAAATTGGTTATCACCACCTGAGAAGAACCCACCAATATATATATGGAAAAGATTTCAAAACCTTGTCATGCCCTTATGCCTCCCCAAGTACCCCTTATTCTTTAAATTTTCTTATGTCTCCCAACCTCTTATGGCACCCCATAACAAGTAAAGAAATGCAAGCAAACTCTTTGTAAGTTGGAACCCAAATCTCAACTCCTCCACACTTATACCTACCCAAAACACTTGTTCCTCCCACAAAATTCCCCATAGTCTTCTCCTACACCATCCCTAAGCCATCTACCCAACAGCCCAAAATAAATACCAAAACATTCATACAAGAACATTTACATATATACAAGAAGAGCATTTCAAGAGCCAAGGTCCTACCTCTCCATGATGGAGTTGTTCCAAGTTCCAAAATAGCAAGCTTTATCCCAATGCAAGCAATCCAAAATAGCCAAGCACAAGCATGCAACAATATTCCAAAAACTTCTCCAAGCAAGAGCTCCCAAAACAACAAGAAAAATTCACCCAAAATGAAGTCTCCAAAAGTGAAGCAACCAAAAGAGTGTAACCCCCAATCAATAAAATGAATTTGAATATATAGAGAGGGAAGAGAAGAGGATGAGGTGGATCCAAGTGGAATGCCCCATCACACATCCTCAACTCCAACTCATAAGTCAACTTCAATCTCCAAGGCACAATAAATAAGCAGGTGAATAAATGACAATTTTACTTACACACTCAAATCAAACCCACACCTCATAAGGACTAAAATTGAAAGCATGTAAGAAAGTGCAATTAAAGCATACAACTTGACTTACAAAAATGCATAATGAAGGCTAGATTTAAACCCTCCAACCATAGGTAAGGTTGGCATGTAAATTTAAGAGGTATGGGACAAGTTTAACTTGTCCCATAAGCTTCCAAAATCAGCCTCCAAGGACAAATTCGAATTTCAAAAGGAGGTGGAGTGTTTCATACTCAAAAATTAATTTACACATCACTTACACATTTCTTACAACACTTTAATTTTAGGCCAACAACTCTAATAATTACTTTCTTATGTCCCAATTTGATTAATTAATTTTAACAACATGTTTACTCACATTAATTTACCACAATTAATAAATAATGAAAGGGTAAACACATCACTTAATAAACACATACAAAAATCAATAAAAGGAACCAAATAAATAAATACACATAACCCTTGGTCACATTTAAAGGTGATTCCCCCATTGGAATCCCTAACAATCAAACACACACATATGAACAATACAAGTTGTCATGGTGACCTTGTTGAATTCATCTAGAATTCCAATGTGGTTGGTCTCTAATCCCCCAATGTTTGTTGTGATATTTTTAACCTACACAATACAAATACCCCTTCAACCTCGTGGCCATATCAGAACATCCAAATGAATATAATATAATTTCAAAATCATCAATATATATATGAATCACAACAACATTCGACAATCAACAATATCACTTACAATTTCATCAACAACTATATAATCATCAATTTTAAATTCAATTTTCTCAGTCTACTCAATATATCCAAATATCACATGTCCTAACAACATCCATAAATATATATAACCATGTCCAACAACATGTCAACATCTATATAAAATGTCTCTAACAATCATCATGCATCATATATGAATCAGAGTAAAAATAATCTATGATCTGACATCTAACACCATACTAAATCAAAACTATAATAATGTCCATAATATAGTCAACAGTATCATGATCAATATCAAAAGTGTCGAAGGGAAGTGGGTACTACACTCTTTCACTGTAGGATGGATAATTGAATGTTGTGAGGGTTTTTGTAAGTGGGGCATCCTAGGTTGACCAACTCTTATACGTGCATTTGTTCTGAGTTTGTGTCAGATCCACCTCCTGATGGTAAAACCTAGAAAATTCAAAATAATTGGGGACCTCATCAAGCAAAAACTCACAATATAATTTCTTTAAAAATATAAAGGAATCTCGTTTTTTTTTCTTGGTGGATAATCAAAAACCATGTACCATCGGTCCCAAAAATTGTTCTTAATTCACACTTCGTGACACCAATGAATAGGAACGGTTTTCAATTAAGCATAAGGGGGCATTGGTTTTGGGGTTCAAGAAATAGTGTACAAATGTGGTCTTTTCCAAAAAAAATTGTCTTTCACGACCGCATGTGATAATTTGTCTCCATATCAATGCCTACAACCAGCTCTAAAATTATTCCATCTATCAATTTGGTTTGTTGGAAATTCGACTTCGCCAATCAATGTTTGAAGTGTGTTGGCTAAATTCATGCAACTTGAATTGTTGGAATGCTTTTGTCTAATAGTGTGAATAAGGTTACGAAATGACAATTTTATTCTCTTGGATTTTTTTAATAATATCGGCTTGGGTTCCTAGTGGTTTTGTGGGGATGGTAGGAACCACACTAAGGACTAGAGGAATGTTTAGAGGAGGGTTTTGAGGAAGTGGAGGAAAATTTTGATGAATTGGAGGATTAACGAGTTGATGAGAATAACATGAAAAACAAAGAAATTTTATACATAAATAAAAGATTGAAAAACCCATGAAAACCATAAAAAAACCTAAAATGAAAGAAAATTGATTAAAAAATGAGGGCTTACCTCTTTTTCTCGATGACATCATGTAAATTATCACGATTTAGAAGCAAAAATTGTAATTTGGGAGGGTAATGTAAAGCGTGAGTGTCAATAATCAAAAAATCCACGGTTTGGAGAAACTTGGGGAAAAATGAGGGTTGTGGTTTTTTTCTTGGTAAAGTATAAAATAAGAGAGTGCCTCTTATTAACTACGCTTAAGAGAAAATGACATGTCCTTAAGGCCATGGGGGATGTGTCCTCTCCATGCTCTACTTTGGGTTTTCAAAAGTGCTTCATGTGATTGCAAGTTTTTCGACATGAGTCTATTTTCCCACTTAATTTTTATTTTGTTGTTAAATATGTGGTTCTTATGGTTTTGCCACTTAATATTATTTTAGTTTTTAATTTTAACATTTGTAACTAAATTTATTCTTAATAAAATTATATTTTATAATTTTTAATAAAATAGATTTAATTGTAATAAGCAAAATGTTGTTATATTGTCTATTTAAAATACAAAATAATTTTAGTTATATATCATTAATAAATAACTATAATATTATTATATATTTATTTATATACATGGGTGTCTTTGTAGTATATTATATATATAAATCTATATAAAAATGATGATCATATTTAAAGTTTACATGTCATATAAAACAATTATTTCAAGTATTTGCAAGTATTTAACGGTTAGAATCATGAAAAATGTGTAGACAACTGTCAAATTTAACCCATAGTGGATATCATATTACCCACTTCATTGATAACTTTCTAAAATAACTCTAATGTCGTGTTGTATAAGTTCAAACATCATCATTTATCCCCAAATATTGTAATGGATAGACCTAATTATATTTGTTATTGTTGACATTGACGTACCCCAAAAGCTTTTAAGATAACAACGAAAAGTTCTTGCTTTGGTGTTCTTTTCCCATAAGAAAATTTTGTTTCGATTGTTCTTTGGATGGTATTGCCTTTAGTTGTACCTCCATAACCTTATGTTTTGAGTGAACCCAAAACTTGAAGCGAGTGGTTTTGTCACCACTGGGCGCTGCCAAACAACCACAAAATCCACCTTCCATTAAGCGTAGATGGATTATTTTTCTCTTATGGACTCCCATTTTACGCAATTGTAGGTGTAACGACCCAAATAATCACACACAAACAACACAAGTGAAATATAGGATAACTTCTTTTTTTTTTTACTTGCTTGACACATAACATGACGTAACATGTCGTCACCAAGGTCACAACTAACACTCGTGAAACAACTTGATACAAGGATGGCCATAAAGGCAGCACGACGGAAACATTCACATCTTTCAAGGACAATTTACTTTTCTTTTAGACATGACAACATAGAAGTCCACCACAAAACACACTTACAGGTTAGGGCAAGTCACAATAAAGATATGATTGAAGGTTATTTACTTTGATAAAACACCCTTTATCTCATGACTTATGTTTTCTTCAGATTCAATATATGATTCACACAATTTCAACTTATAAACCGAGTTAATTCCTTATACAACTGCAGAGTATTTCACTTAAAGTCTTCCCTACTTACTAAATCTTATTATCTTCCAAAAACTAACCATTGTTTTCCCTTAAGCTTGTTTAAGAGTTCACCCAAAAGGGGTAGTGTTCACTAGTTTAGCTAGGGATATCAATTTATAAAATTTTACTTTACAAGGATAGTTTCACCTTTGAGTACTTCAGGAAATCTTGTTCTCAAGTAAGTCATCTCTACATTAATTTATTTGAATATATATATTTTAGTTAACTTTTATAAGGGTTAACCACTCCATTTAATTTTACTTATATCACATCATTACAAAATGTCGTTAGAGTTTTGACTTAACACTTTATTCTCAAAAAAACAAGGTATTACAATATTTATGCCAAGGTAAGGATTGAATATCATTCCTCACCCAAGATAAGTAACTAGTCTAACAACAAAAGGGAAAGAACACTTCACCACGTAGTTTTCCAAACATACCAAGGCAAGAGATCTTCTAAACTCTTGCAAGCAAAGTTACAAAATTTACACCGCATTGAACTTTCTACAAGAACTTCATAATTTGAACTGATGAAACTTTTACACTCTTTTCTTTAATCTACTCGCATAATCCATCTGCACAAATATTATCTAGAGTCAGTTCGCTAGAACTGAGCATGATAAGATATAAACCTCTCCTAATAACTTATGCCATCTAGTATTTAAATAAATGAAAGTTTGCAATACTCTTTATCAAACAATTTCTAACATACATTTAAAACTTAACTGCACATCTCATGATAATGCATTTCATACTCATTAATGTTCACTTTCTTAAGATCTACTTACATAAGAACACCATTCCAAGAGACTAGATATACAACCTTAATCATGTAATTAATCATACTTAAATTACAGTAAATAATAATGATGCTCACCTAATACCCTCGACCTACTTCACATATATAAGTGTCTAACAAGACTATCTTTCAATTAAATAAAAGCACCAACGACATTAAGTTTATATAATAAATACAAGTATCAATCTTACATTGTTCATCGATATTACCCAAGTATCAAACCTTCATAGATAATCAGTGGTATGTAAGTATAGTTTGGATATTTATCCATGATTTTAAGATTATAATTATATTAACAAGGATTCCACCAATCCACGTGTTCATGTATTATTTAGGTGTCCTTTTGGTTGCTTATTCCATGTCTTTATATATTTCTTCTAGTAAAGAGTCCAACTCATAAGAATGAGTTATGACCGAACAATACTTGTCATCTTTTGGTAACATGCCAAAGATACATTTGACTAGCTAAGATATGCAAGCGTGCCAAGCCACTATGAATGCAAGTATCAACATTATCTCAACTCCTAATAAGATGCGAGTATCAATTTTTTTGCTAAACATAATAATCATCGTAAATGCTAAAAATATTCCACTCGTTAACCAAGCATTGAAATAACATATTTATCCTCACTTGGTTACCCGATAACATAATATACCCTATTATCTAATTCAACCTCCACTTGCATACCCCAATCTAGGGTATTAATAATTGTTCTATAAAAATGAAGTTAAATAATTTCAAGTGGACTTATATCCTTCTTGTCATACAAGGTAAGCACAGGTTCCCATTATGGTAGCTATCACGTTCACTTAAGGCTATGCATGACTCCATTTTAGGGTAGTTATCTTAACTTCCCTATTCATCTGTTTTCTTACCAAAAGTCTTTCGACAAGCTTCAAGGTCAAAGTATAAGATAAATTTATAATTTTATATTTCAAGCGTTGCCTGAATTCGTATGCATGAGGGTATCACAAATCAATCAAACTTGAAGAATGTCGATGTATCCAATATTACTTTAACCGATTCAAGGATCCAAGTAGTGCCTCAAAAATTAAGCCAAATAATTATCCACAGAGGATAATGACTTGCGTGCATAGCATATTCGTAAAGGTCATAGAAAACCCATTAACGCATGCTTCAGGAGGGTTCCAATCTAATAATAAGCTCATAGTAATAGTAATAGTAGAGGTCCTGGTGAGGGGTTTTCAATAATCCCCAAGGTAAATGATAATCGAATGACTCAGATGGAGCTATCTAGAAGACCAATTAAACTAGTATGACTCTTCCCAAATGGAAGCCCCAATCCTAGTGGGAGTTTAAATTATTATAAAACCACAGTAAAATCCAAATACAGTCATATCGGAAATTCCCTTTTTCAAGCCATGTTCTACATAATATAAACAATACAACAAAAATTATAAACCTCATTCACGCTCCATACTATTTTCTACAGAAACCATCATTCAAAGGAATAATCAAGGCAAAAGAGAAACCAACATTATAAAATCAGTAGGCAAGAATCGATGTAGAGATTTCTTCTACTTCAAACAGTAAATAAGATAAATTGTAAAGGGGGAGAGATCAGTTCATGCAATTATGATTAAAAGTCATTTGGAAAACTCGTCTCTTTTTAGCATCTCTTTCAAGAAGGAGTCAATATGTGTAAATACATGTTATATGATATCCAGAGTCCAAACGCTATCTATTTAGTAAAACAAAAACACATCCACATTCCAAAAGAAACCCACATCTACAGCATTCGAACAAAGTTGCAGATATTGATTTATCTAAATGCTAAAAGAAATAAATCATTAAGAGAGAGGGTTAGGGCTTATCATGCCTGTTTTAAACGCTATATCTCATGGCCACGCACGAGCAGACCCCTTCTCCCAGCAGTCCCAAAATTATTTCTCCACCAAACGCACGCTTCTCACCCACACGGTGTCCCAATACCATGCAAGAGAAACAATAACCATTCCGGTAAACTTTGCACACATATTACGTGCTATATTCCAGTTTATTTTCTCATAAGGCATTGTATAGAGCTTCTTTCTTAAACACATAACAGTCTCAGTTATAGGTCCCACAAATCTCCGCCCATAAAAATATGACATTGGCAAATAAACCATTCGACAGTGACACCACATCCTCCCTGGATGGATGGGAAGAAAATATGGAAGAAGCCAAATCTCTGGAGGCAATGGATTGTTTCCAGACCAATCAAATACTCAAGTAAAAAGCCACATTTTTCCCCATGAAGGTATAGCGAGCTTACTTTGCCATGGTCCAAAATCCATACACGACCTTTTCCATTGCTTCTTTATCTCCTCCATCGGCACCCTTGGCCAGAAGTCTCAAAGTTACATAGTTCAAGTACTATCCCAAACATTGTGTTGTGACCTTGATGTGTAACCCCATCCACCGTCTTCATTATGCCTCGATGATTGTACAAGTAACGACACATTTCTTTTTGATGCGCTTCTGCTAAAACAGCATTTAGTGCTCCTGTTACATACAAGACAATAACCAGACCTGGCATAAGGAACATAGGGCCACCATAATCACCAGGCCAGTGCCCATCATGTGCTTGAATGTTTGCATAAAACCGTATGGCTCGAATCAGTGCAGTCTTTACTACCTCCTTGGTGATGTCATTGGCACTTTCTATTTTCACTTGAGGTGGGAGAGGGGGGAGTGGATTCTCTCTGGCAAACTGTAATCGCATGAGAAGACCTGCACTGTGACGTCGAGAGAATCTATTTTTGTAAAAATGTGCACGGGCATTTTCTACGTCAAGGTGGCCCTCGGGTGTTCCCGCGTTTTGATCAAACTCCCACACTTGTCTTCCCACGTAATTATTCAGGGTAGTCAGCCAAGGACTTTCCCCCTCCGTGACCTTCAGCTTCCACATTCTACACCTGCCACTTGAATGAATGCTGAAATAATGAGCTAAAATATGGCCCGCTGGTCTGGAATTTTTTAACATTGAAAGTGCCGACCATGTGTAAATCTGTGGTCGCGTGCAACCAGAACATCAGGATCAACACCAACGGTGCCTTGGGATCACCCTGCAGCAGCTGTCGCACTTAACTCTCTCTGGAGGCCACTGATTTTCTGGGATAAGTTTACTTCTCTCCTGTAGCTGCTGCAAATAGCCAGATACTTCCTCACGGCCCTCCCAAGAGAAGATCAGTTCTGCGCTCCACTGAAGCTGCCTGCACAACACGAATTTGAGAATCCACACCCATTTCTCCATCTTCAACTCCCGCGCACAGGAAGGAAGGCAAGGAAGACGCCATGACCGAGAGGTTTGTGTAGCGAACAGGAACAGAATGTAATGTAAAAAGGGACAAGAGACACTCAAACACGTTTTTCTCCCTCCATCAATGCCCGCAGCTCTAGAAAAATGTGCCTCCCAACCATGTGCATTGAATACAGGATCCAAAAGAGATCTAGGTGAGGAAAAATGGGACTCCACCGACTCCCATCTCCCTCACGCAAGGACAAAAACCATAAATTATCACCCACTGCCAGCTACAACCTATTTGACTGCATTTTTACTTCAACTTCCATCCTGATATGCCACGCAATGCTTATGTTTTCATTGAGAGAAAGATACTATTATCTAATTCAGGCCAATCACCCTTGCGGTCAATTAGGGAAATGGTCCTACTTTGACAATTCAAGTATATCTTGTCTTTTAGGAAGATAGCTACAAAGCCAACCCCATGACTTGAAGATCGGACACAAGGCATAATGATTACCTCACGCTCCTGGCTCTGAAAGGCATCTACCGAATGATATAAAAAAACTTTTCCTTCATCAGATTTGAGGACAGCATCAAACTCTCGGTGCAAACATTTCAGTTGTAGCTTGAAAGGTGTGATAATTCCAACAGAAAACTTTATGCCAGCCAACTTAGTGACTCGTTGAAGAAGCTCATATAATTACAAAGCTAGGCAAGGGAAAAAAAATTATAAAGGCGCATAGGCTAGGAGAAGAGCAAGATAAATTTTTTCTTCATTCAGTTGGGTGGAACGCATTAACTACACAAGACTAGCCACAACGACCTCCTCCTTCCAATCTCACGCAAAAGGACAAGGACGTAACCGTGAGAGTCGATGCCGAATGAGGCATTACATTCTCCTCCCCTTAAGAAAAGCATCGTCCTCGATGCGACATAACACAGCAGAGAAAAGAAATGGTTCGCAATCAAGAACAGGTAAAGGGGAAAGTACACCCTATGGTTTAAAATTTTAGTTGATTAAAGCACGGTCACAAGGTAGCCTTAGGAACATTTGGTAGAATTTTTTTTTAACTTTCAATGTTCTGTGAAGATTGGCAGTTCTTTCTTGTTCATCATTTCATGAGTCTCTTTCCATTAGCATTATTCTTAGTTTAATTTCTTTTAAAACTTCATCATTGAAGAGTTTTGGTTTATTCCTTATTGTGGGTGCCCAACATGAACTGCTAACACAACACCCTAATGATTCACAAGACACTACAGATTCACAAGCACGCAAGTATATACTTCAGGATTGGATTACACCACAAAAAGGTTACTCAAATACGGAATAGAATAGGCACAGTCCACATAACATAGTACTTATCACACATCAATGACTGACATACAAAATACTCCACCAAAAGAGTACTACAATCCACCAGACATTTCCTCAATTTGCATCAATGAAAACTCACATAACACCAAACCATGCTACAGGTACATAGTGTCCACTATGGAATCAATGACATATCCACAACATCACAACACATATCCATCGACATGAGTAACACATACATCAAAATACCACTAATAAAACATCACAATAACTCAACATATATCCCGAAACATCAACATACGAGACAAATATCATAAGCCTCCCTCAAACTCTTATGCCTCCCTCAAGTCTCTTATGCCTCCCTCATACTCTTATGCCTCCCTTAAGTCTCTTATGCCTCCCTCATACTCTTATGCCTCCCTCATACTCTTATGCCTCCTCAAACTCTTATGCCTCCCTCAAGGAGGCCTATTGACCCTATGGTCCAAGACACATAGAGTTCGAACACTCCTAACCCAAGTGACATAATAACGCGTGGTTCAACAACCCGCTAGTTATATGTACTCCTTGGGGTATACCCCATACAACGAAGTGGGTCCATAGGTCCAACCAATCTATGGTGCATCGCATGACCCTATTCCACACATCACGACATTAGAACCAAAGACAACAATCCAATCAAAGTGCCAAAGTGGCAAAGTACAAGCCTTGGGCAAGGCGGTAAGAATTCCAAATTTAAAAGAAGACCCCAAATCAAGCTAAAATAAATGGCCAAATAGCCAAAGTTAGTATCAAAATCCCCATGTTAGTGCCACAAACCAAGGAAATGCCCAAAATTTTAAAGCATTGCAATCAAGAAAAGTTGCTGGTCCTTACAAAATAAGGTAAAAAAGCTCAATTTACGAATAAAATCAACTTATAATAATGTCACATTACGATAACTGTGTGGCCTTATCTAGCCACCAAAGGGGTACTCAACGAGTTGCTAGCACTCGGAACATCGAGCCTCAGCTTGTAAAATACATATCAATAATACAACTGTCATCACCTCCATCTGAATCATCCCGCCACCACTTCGACAAGGCTAAACATAGTCATAGATACACTAAGGTTGCATACATACAACCACATAGGGAGAGAGGAAATAATCACATGTTATCTACTAAACCGAGTTTTAGCTCGAGTCATTGACCCATGGTACACCATTCCTCACTCTCAACATACACTTCTACCGATTTCCCTCAGGATCGGTTAGCGTAGGGTTCACAACATAACATACAACAACATCACTAACATAATGGTGGCACACACATAACTACCATAACGTCTCACGTATGGTATGTATACAGGGTAGATCACAATCATACATCCACAGGGCGTAATACATCACTTTACCACATTCTGCACCCAAAGCACAATCACCATACGATAGGGTTCATACACTCACCGTATGACCCCAAATCACAACATGAAGCATTACATATTTGCACAGTCATACATACGATGAACATAGTACATCACAACATAACATCCATTGCTACATAACAAGGTGGTACACCCACATTGCTTCAAAACATGGTAAAAACATCATGATACAACTCATCTTTTTTTTTTAACATCAATCTAGTCATACAACACATTGATACACCCACATATCACAATATGCCAAAATGCTCCAACACTACGTCATTCACTTTATAATTCTTTTCACACATCACAAACAGTAATTCACACGTGAACTCTTCATAGAATCCACAAGAAGGAGAGAGAATACTCCCATCCCCATCATATCAACATGATTACAAACATGCACAAGGTGACATACACATCATGTGCGTTCACAATATCACAATTACGACAATAATCACATCACGCTTGAAGCACATTACTCTTCCAATATCTACCGCCATCATGCAACATCATCATCATCATGCAGTATCATCATGTAACGCCACCACCACCATGTAACATCATCATACAACACCAATCTGGCCCATAGGTTCGAGAGCATGAACCTATGCTCTGATACCAAGTGTAACGACCCAAATAATCACACACGAACAACACAGTGAAATACAGGATAACTTTTTTTTTTTTACTTGCTTGACACATAACATGACGCAACATGTCGTCACCAAGGGTACAACTAACACTGTGAACAACTTGATACAAGGATGGCCATAAAGGCAGCACGGAAACATTCACATCTTTCAAGGACAATTTACTTTTCTTTTAGACATGACAACATAGAAGTCCGACCACAAAACACACTTACAGTTAGGGCAAGTCACAGTAAGATATGATTGAAGGTTATTTACTTTGATAAAACACCCTTTATCTCATGACTTATGTTTTCAGAGAGATTCAATATATGATTCACACAATTTCAACTTATAAACTGAGTTAATTCCTTATACACTGCAGAGTAGTTCACTTAAAGTCTTCCCCTACTTGCTAAATCTTATTATCTTCCAAAAACTAACCATTGTTTTCCCTTAAGCTTGTTTAAGAGTTCACCCAAAAGGGGTAGTGTTCACTAGTTTAGCTAGGGATATCAATTTATAAAATTTTACTTTACAAGGATAGTTTCACCTTTGAGTACTTCAGGAAATCTTGTTCTCAAGTAAGTCATCTCTACATTAATTTATTTGAATATATATATTTTAGTTAACTTCTATAAGGGTTAACCACTCCATTTAATTTTACTTATATCACATCATTACAAGATGTCAGAGAGTTTTGACTTAACACTTTATTCTCAAAAAAACAAGGTATTACAATATTTATGCCAAGGTAAGGATTGAATATCATTCCTCACCCAAGATAAGTAACTAGTCTAACAACAAAAGGAAAGAACACTTCACCACGTAGTTTTCCAAACATACCAAGGCAAGAGATCTTCTAAACTCTTGCAAGAAAGTTACAAAATTTACACCGCATTGAACTTTCTACGAGAACAACATAATTTGAACTGATGAAACTTTTACACTCTTTTCTTTAATCTACTCGCATAATCCATCTGCACAAATATTATCTAGAGTCAGTTCGCTAGAACTGAGCATGATAAGATATAAACCTCTCCTAATAACTTATGCCATCTAGTATTTAAATAAATGAAAGTTTGCAATACTCTTTATCAAACAATTTCTAACATTCTTTTAAAACTTAACTGCACATCTCATGATAATGCATTTCATACTCATTAATGTTCACTTTCTTAAGATCTGCTTACATAAGAACACCATTCCAAGAGACTAGATATCTGACCTTAATCATGCGATTAATCATACTTAAATTACAGATAAATAATAATGATGCTCACCTAATACCATCGACCTACTTCACATATATAAGTGTCTAACAAGACTATCTTTCAATTAAATAAAAGCACCAATGACATTAAGTTTATATAATAAATAAAAGTATCAATCTTACATTGTTCATCGATATTACCCAAGTATCAAACCTTCATAGATAATCAGTGGTATGTAAGTATAGTTTGGATATTTATCCCACAATTTTAAGATTATAATTATATTAACAAGGATTCCACCAATCCACAGGTTCATGTATTATTTAGGTGTCCTTTTGGTTGCTTATTCCATGTCTTTATATATTTCTTCTAGTAAAAGAGTCCAACTCATAAGAATGAGTTATGACCGACAATACTGTCATCTGTTGGTAATATGCCAAAGATACATTTGACTAGCTAAGATATGCAAGCACAGCCCAAGCCACTATGAATGCAAGTATCAACATTATCTCAACTCCTAATAAGATGCGAGTATCAATTTTTTTGCTAAACATAATAATCATCGTAACTAACTGAAATATTCCACTCGTTAACCAAGCATTGAAATAACATATTTATCCTCACTGGTTACCTGATAACATAATATACCCTATTATCTAATTCAACCTCCACTTGCATACCCCAATCTAGGGGTATTAATAATTGTTCTATAAAAATGAAGTTAAATAATTTCAGGTGGACTTATATCCTTACTGTCATACATGGTAAGCACAGTTCCATTATGGTATCTGTCACCTTCGCTTAAGGCTATGCATGACTCCATTTTAGGGTAGTTATCTTAACTTCCCTATTCATCTGTTTTCTTACCAAAAGTCTTTCGACAAGCTTCAAGGTCAAAGTATAAGATAAATTTATAATTTTATATTTCAAGCGTTGCCTGAATTCGTATGCATGAGGGTATCACAAATCAATCAAACTTGAAGAATGTCGATGTATCCAATATTACTTTAACCGATTCGGGATCCAAGTAGTGCCTCAAAATGACTTGCATGCATAGCATATTCGTAAAGGTCATAGAAAACCCATTAAGGCATGCTTGGGAGTGTTCCAATCTAATAATAAGCTCATAGTAATAGTAATAGTAGAGGTCTTGGTGAGGGGTTTTCAATAATCCCCAAGGTAAATGATAATCGAATGACTCGAGATGGAGCTATCTAGAAGACCAATTAAACTAGTATGACTCTTCCCAAATGGAAGCCCCAATCCTAGTGGGAGTTTAAATTATTATAAAACCACGGTAAATCCAAATACTGTCATATCGGAAATTCCCTTTTTCAAGCCATGTTCTACATAATATAAACAATACAACAAAAATTATAAACCTCATTCATGTTCCATACTATTTTCTATAGATTTCTTTTGATGCGCTTCCGCTAAAACAACATTTAGTGCTCTGTTACATACAAGACAATAACCAAACTGGCATAAGGAACATAGGGCCACCATAATCACCGAGGCCAGTGCCCATCATGTGCTTGAATGTTTGCATAAAGCTGTGTGGCTCGAATCAATGCGAGTCTTTCTTGCCTCTTTGGTGATGTCATTGGCACTTTCTATTTTCACTTGAGGTGGGAGAGGGGGATTCTCTCTTCCAAACTATAATCGCATGAGAAGACCTGCATTGTGGCGAGAGAATCTATTTTTGTAAAAATGTGCAAGGGCATTTTCTACATCAAGGTGGCCCTCGGGTGTTCCCGCGTTTTGATCAAACTCCCACACTTGTCTTCCCACGTAATTATTCAGGGTAGTCAGCCAAGGACTTTCCCCCTCCGCGACCTTCAGCTTCCACATTCTACACCCTGCACTTGAATGAATGCTGAAATAATGAGCTAAAATATGGCCCGCTGGTCTGGAATTTTTTAACATTGAAAGTACCGACCATGTGTAAATTTGTGGTCGCGTGCAACGGCGAACATCGGATCAACACCAACGGTGCCTTGGATCCCCCTGCAGCAATCGCGCACTTAACTCTCTCTGGAGGCCACTTTGATTTTCTGGGATAAGTTTACTTCTACCCTGTACTGTAGCTGCAAATAGCCGATACTTCCTCACGGCCCTCCCAGGAGAAGATCGGGTTGCACTCCACTGAAGCTACTGCCCACAAAGCACAAATTTTAGAATCCACACCCATTTCTCCATCTTGACTCCCGCGCACGAGAAGGAACGTAAGGAAGACGCCATGACCGAGAGGTTTGTGTAGCGAGGACAGAACAGAACTGCGAAAAAGGGACAAGAGACACTCAAACACGTTTTTCTCCCTCCATCAATGCCCGCAGCTCCAGAAAAATGTGCCTCCCAACCATGTGCATTGAATACAGGATCCAAAAGAGATCTAGGTGAGGAAAAACGGGACTCCATCGACTCCCATCTCCCTCACGCAAGGACAAAAACCATAAATTATCACCCACTGCCAGCTACAACCTATTTGACTGCATTTTTACTTCAACTTCCATCCTGATATGCCATGCAATGCTTATGTTTTCATTGAGAGAAAGATACTATTATCTAATTCAGGCCAATCACCCTTGCGGTCAATTAGGGAAATGGTCCTACTTTGACAATTCAAGTATATCTTGTCTTTTAGGAAGATAGCTACAAAGCCAACCCCATGACTTGAAGATCGGACACAAGGCATAATGATTACTTCATGCTCCTGGCTCTGAAAGGCATCTACCGAATGATATAAAAAAACTTTTCCTTCATCAGATTTGAGGACAACATCAAACTCTCGGTGCAAACATTTCAGCTGTAGCTTGAAAGGTGTGATAATTCCAACAGAAAACTTTATGCCGGCCAACTTAGTGACTCGTTGAAGAAGCTCATATAATTGCAAAGCTAGGCAAGGAAAAAAAAATATAAAGGCGCATAGGCTAGGAGAAGAGCAAGATAAATGTTTTCTTCATTCAGTTGGGTGGAACGCATTAACTGCACAAGACTAGCCACAACGACCTCCTCCTTCCAATCTCACGCAAAAGGACAAGGACGTAACCGCGAGAGTTGATGCCGAACGAGGCATTACGGTAGGGATGTCAGTGCATGTTCAAAAAGGCTTAGATGCAATCGTTCTCATTTTCAAACGAGTTAGTCTCTAATGTATAACAACATGAAAGACAGACACTACCTCGTAAGCCAATTGTATGGCCTCAAAGAAATCAATGAGATGTTGTTAATGGCCTCGCCAACGTTCCCGCCGATAAGCATAGGCCTTTGCACAATGCACAAGCCTCGTAGAGGAGGAAACATAGTTTCAAAAGTCTTATTTGATTCCAAAAATAAGCTCTACATAGGCCATTGAGGGACCAAAATGACCCCTGTCTAAGGGGGCAAGCCTTGAGCCATTGATTGTGTTGTCCATATTCTCAATGACCTCAAAGGCTTCGATGAGTCTCCTTCACCAACACCTACAGATAGGAAGCTTCATCATGTTTGAGTCTCTCATGTTTTTTACCTTACTCGTCATGCCCTCCAACTCATCCTCGTCATCTAGCTTACCTTCTTCTTTAAGAGATTAAAGAAAACAATAACACAGTCGACATTGTCCTTGGAGTTGTGAACGTCCAACCCCTTGAGTTGGTGTTCCTATGAAATTAGATCTCCAAATTCAACTACTCCCCCATCTCATTGGACAACATTCCCACTACAAATCATAACAAAGAACTTGATCATAAGAAAGCAGGAGACTAAACTAACCATATTTTGATTCCATACTTACTTCTCACTTTAGATTTAATAGTCATTATTCCCTCCTTTTAAAAATAGTGCTCCATTGTTCTTCCTTCTATATATTCATTCAATTAGACTACATGGTGTATTTCCATCTCTCACTTCACTTTCATATCCTTCTCCAAAAATGACACGTTTGCTTCTTTTTCGACTATTGATTACATTGGACCCTTTTGGTGCAATTTATAGTTATTTTTAGTTGAGTCGGTTAAATCGACTCATCTTTTTAATTCATGTTGTCATTAATGTAGCCCTCAAGATCTGCAAAAATTTTCATTAATGCCCTCAAGATCTACAAAAATTTTATACACCATCACCATTAGAAGATTAAGTTTGAGTATGTAGAAACAAAGATACCTGTTGTTCTGGACAAGCGGTGTATAAGCCTGCAAATGTATCATGACCTTCCCAAGGAATTACATGGATTCCTCAGGTATGAAGTGGAAGGCATCGGAGGAGAATAATCTATAGGCCTTCCCAAAGGATACTCATTGTCATTGAAAACTAGCGGTTTACTTGCCGAAGAGACAACCTGGGTCATCGATGGCAGCACATTGGAAGATGATTCAATTAATGTCGGGAAGGATTTTGTAAACGTGGGTGGCATCACCGTTCATGTCCTTAGCCCATAATTCAACAGATTATTGGTAATCTCTTCCACAGGCATGGTTTTCATAGTAGATTTGGAGTCTCAGCAAGCATTACTCCAGTCAATAGATGGCGGTGAATGGATCGACAAGAATGAATCTCTCCAACAGTATCTAGACAAGCTGGCTCAAGAGCAAAAGCAGGCTATATCTGCTTACAGAGAGTGAACGGGCTATGGGCCTGGTGAAAACTCTCCTTCTGCTTGCCTCCTATGCGAAACGTCCTAAAATCAGTACCATTATGGGTTAAATCAGGCCTGCACACAGACATAAATCCGTAACCCTAATATCTCCTCATTTTACCATATACAAATTGATTTATCTGGATCTGTATTTGTATCTGAAGTGGGTTCAATTGTCTCTGAGAGGAAACTACTGCCTGCCGATGTTATTCTTTATTTCCCGATGGAGATGAACTGACAATTAGATGAACTGACAATTGAAGCTTTCAAGTCAAGCCAGATGCCAAAAACTTGAAATCAGTCCATACACAGTTGCTGCAACATCGAAGGATCTACAAATATGTATATGCCATTTTTGTGAATTGAAAATACTGCCAAAAGTGTTCCTACATATTAGCAAGTTGTTGCAGATAGATTTTTCAAGATGCCAATTCACAAATATCCCTGAGAGTTTTGGTCAGTTATATGCACTGCAGAAGCTATTACCAGATTCGATAGAGAAGCTCTGCTCTTTGAAGGAATTGGATTTGAGGTATTGTAGGAATCTGAATAAGTTGCCAGCAGGGTTTGGTGAATTGAAGGATCTCACTAACCTTGATTTAACGTACTGTGAGAGTTTACCAGGCAGTTTTGAGAAGCTGTGCTCATTACGGTCCCTGTCATTAGAACATTGCAGCATTTTACTTGGGCTCCATGAAAGGATTGGAAATTTAGCTACCTGAAGGAATTTGTAAACTTACAATTATGACAAGTATTTCACTGAAGAGGTGTTCTAGTTTAAAGATGCTTCCCAGTCGGTTCATAGAACTCAATTACCTGCAAGAGTTAGACTTACAGGGATGTGAAACATTACAAGAAATAACAAACAACTTCCATCATCTAGTGGCATTAAGAAAATTGAACATGTTCAACTGCTGGAGCTTGTCAAGGCAACCTCAAGGTTTTGGTAAACTTGGATGTTTGGAGGAGTTAGTTTCATCAGGATGCGATAAATTAGAGGAATTGTCCAGTGACTTCCATTGTCTTAGAGCATTAAGAAAGTTAGACTTCTCTGGATGTAATAGTTTGTTGAAACTTCCCAACCGTTTTGGTGATCTTGGTTGCTTGGAAGTGTTGGATCTATCAAGATGCTCTCAATAGGAGCATCTTTCTGCAATTTTTCACTGTCTACCATCATTGATAAGACTGGAACTCTCATTATTGCAAGAGATTGGATGGGAAATGGATGGATAGTGTGGGGTGTATTGAGAACATGTGGCGTGTAGACGTTAGAGGAAGTGAAAGGATGATCCAACGGTGGATGGAAATGCAAAGGGAGAAGGATGAATGGCATTTGGTGGTTGTGATAGGAAAACCACAGGTATAGTTGTGATTCGTGTATAGCTAATACTTATTCAGAGGCGTAAATGCGTATATTGCATTTTCCACAATGCATACAAAGAAATGAAGAACATATTTAATTTTTTTAACCTGTGGATGTTTTTAGTAAATACTAAATTTCATTCAATCCATTCCGTGTTTTAAGGCTATGTATGTGTATTGCAGGTAACATGGAGAGCTTTGTTATTGAAAGCAATCATATCAAAGTTCTTTAGTGAGATGGGGATTCTTGTTGACAGTCATCAACATCCATTCTGCTCATCGTCTCTTCCGCCAGAAATTTCTGTCATCTTGATCATTAGTATGCATGACATTGAACCCTTGATATGGGAATTATTGGAAAAAAATCTCCAGCGGCTGGAATCCAACTGTAAAGTCTTCAAAATCATATATGTTGGCAAAGCATTCAGTGCCTTACTGACTAAGTTGAAAGACAGAATCCTGGCTTGCAAACCCGATAACTCTAGGGCCTCCTCCTTCTTTGACAAATTATTTACTTTGTTTCGTACTTACGAACCACTTGTATTTTATAACACTGATAGTTTACAAGAAAAAGGGCTGAAATGTTTCTCAGTGTGGGAAGACATCTCCTATATACTTAATGAGGCATGTTTCCTCTTAAGAGCTCCAAGAGAGAGCAATATTGAACTGTTGAGAGTGTTGTTGGTGACTGCAGAAACATAATCTCTTCTGCTCAACAACTATCAACAGGTATTTAACTTTTATCAGCTACTATCTAGTGTTTTTTGTTTTCAATTGCATTTCTAAAACATTACAAACACATGTTTGTTAGAATAAGTTTTTTTAATTGATAATGTAGGTGAAGGTCAATGATTTACAAGGAAAATTGATTCTACTTGCTCATTACACCCATCAACATAGCTGAAACACAGACTTCTGCGTTGAAAGATATGTATCCAAAGATACTAGCCAGGCATGAGCATCTACCAGAAGTTGTTTGGATCCCAAGACTGGATTGGGGTAGGCCAACCTGGGTTAAGTATGAGAGACATGCAGAAAATTCTCTATGGCCTTTGGTTCCAAATCCATGGCTGATAAACACGATATCACTATATCATTTGACTAATGCAACAACTGTACTAGTGGTGGTAGATGCAAAGGGAAAAATTTCCTGCAAAGATGCAATGCCGATGATAGAAAGATGGGGAGTGGAGGCATGTCCATTTTGTCAAAGCCATGAAGAGGAACTCAGAAAGGTACAATGGGAGGGACTTAAGGTCCAATTTAGTGTGTAATTTGTCTTTCAAAATCTGGACTTGACTCAGATGAAGGTAAGTTTAAATCACTCGAATTCCATGAATGATCAAGAAATCATGTAAATCTCATTAAACTCCTATCTTTGTGTAGAACAAAAAGAATGTATTCACGTTGACTATAAATTAACAGAATTGGAAATGTGGTGATAGGTGGAGGCCATGTGCCAAGGAGAAACAATGTTCTTGCGCATGGGTTCTGTTGACAAAATGTTACACTTTATGCCTAAGTTGAATCGTGCATTGATGAAATTGGAAACCAAGGTCCAACTCCTCTATCTGGGGAGGAGACCCATTTGCATTTGGATGGATACTCAAGAAGAAGCTGTTTATGAAATGAAGAGAAAGGCAATGTCTACTATTCCAAACCTCTCATTCCTAGATGCATATAAATTTTGGCAGTGCATTGTGTATTTGTATAATGATCTGAGCAGAATGAGAGCTAATGAAAAGACAGTGAGAAAATTGTTGTTGGGCCTCCTGAATCAGACCAATAGAGATGTGTGGCTAATTGTGGTGGGTGAAAACGGGGAGGTGGTGACTGGTAGGGGAAAATAAGTAATAGAGGTGCTGTGAAACGATGGTAAGGATGAAGAGTAAATGCTATGTGATGTTAAACGTGAAGGGCTTAGACAAGTTTTGGAGAGGAGATGGAAAGATGGCAAAGTGTCCAACACTCTTTACCAGTACTTAAGAACTACATTTGTATGACAGTTCTGCCACAGCAGTGTATTTAAGTTTATAAAATGTACCAAAATTGTTTGAATTACAATAAGAACAATGCAAGAGAGGATTTTTAACAGACCCAAGAATTTTAACAAACCCGATTTGAATTCTAGCGTATGAAATCCATATGTACTAAGTACGTTTGATATTTGAAAAATTACACTGCAATATGATTTAGACTGAAATCTTTTACGAGAATTCAGTTTTTGTACCTTTCAGAGACACACTCCTTTTTTTCGGCGATCCCATATTCTCCGGATTTATCCTCTGTCTTATCCCTGGCAAAAGATACAATCTCAAACAATAGAAAAATTGATTTAGCAATGAAATGCTTATTGAACAGTTTGCAGGGCAAATTCATGATCCTATTGATTATTTTTCCACCCTCAAATCATAGGAATAAATACATGTAGAGAAAGCCATATGATGAGTATTCTGATCACTTAATAAACAACCTTTTCTGCTCGATTATTAATGAACAAACCCAAGAGTTACCTGGTCAGGTTTCACTTCAGCCAGTTGCATTTGGGAAAAACAATTAACATATATATTCTGAACATAGCCTGCAATCATTTGCATTCCAAAAACACACCGCACCATCAAGCTTAATATGTCACTTTGCTGAAAAGTGAGTCCATTGGCTTCCATCCCGTCAAAACTAATCACCAGGAACCCGAACCTTGAATTCTTCAGTCATATTACAAAGGAAGGAAGCACGCCCAACAGGGCTTGAACTTGAGTAATCATCATAGCAATCACTCTACCTTACCATTAGAAATAGACATTGATCAAAGTATACAATCTTTCATACGGTGTTGTTAAGTACCCGACATGCATTTTCCATACATCTACATGGGCAAGAGGGTAAATCTCCAAAAATACACGACTCAGAGCCATTTCCAATAATGCAACTTCTAATTTTCCTACCCCCAAATTGCATGCAAAGTGAAAATGAACACGCCGCAGTCTCGCCATCTAGTTCCATTCTGATTGTTTGCATTTCACTAAGCCACTTTTAAGGTTGCGCCTCGTTCCCCAGCTCTCTCCAGTAGGCCGTTGGGGCTCTCTATAGAATAGATCATAACCCCGGCTGTCGGTCCACAATACCCATTACGAGCTTACCTTGACATCATGGTATTCCAATTTCCATGACACCACCTCTCTGTGACATTTTGTCAAACACATTGCAGACATAGTCCGTACTTCTGCATTTTGCGTGCTTGGTCACGGAATCCTTCCCAACATAAGCCACCAATTCAAACCATTCCTGTTTATACATTCATAAAAAAATATTTCCATTTTATAGGATTTGCACGTTTTTAATGAATCATTATTATTGAGTTTAAAGTTGCTTGGATTACTTGCACAGAATTCTTAAGAGCAAAAACAGGTTGTCTGCTTACAGAGAGCGAATGGGCTATGGGCTTGGACGAAGACTCTCCTTCTGCTTGCCTCCTGTGCGGAGCCGTCCTAAAATCAACACCATCATGGGTTAAATCAGGCCACATGGACACAAATCTGTAACCCTAATATTTCCTCATTTTACCATATACAAATTGATTGATCTGGATCTGTATCTGTATCTGACGGGTTCAATTGTTTCCCAGAGGAAACTACTGCCTACCGTTGTTATTTTTATTTCCCCCATGGAGATGAACTGACAATTAGATGAACAGACAATTGATTTAATGTTTTAGTTGCAACATTTATTGTAATGTGTTACTTGTAAGCTGAAGAAGAGTGACGCTTCGATCTCAGTTAGATGGTCATTTCCATTAAGTTGGAGAACCTCAAGATCTGGACAACAATATTCAGAAATTGCAATCCTGCACATTGTTATGCCGAATAGGTTTATCTCCTTGAGGTAAATGGACAGCTCCATATTGTCAGAGTTCGAAGATGAATCAGTTTTCTAAAGACTGTACTTCGGCTACCACTTCGTTTTTCCTGCTCTTTATCTATTATTTCGAGTAGTTGTTGCATTGATTAAGACATTGAATGGACTGAATTTTTGAGAGGCAGCCAGAAAACCAAGGAAGATTTATGCTGCAAAGAGTATGTGTGAAAGTATTATGATGAATGACAGTTCTTGTAAATTCTGTACCTGCATCAGAAGAAATTTATGACATGTCAATGGTTTTGTTAGGTTTAAACTATACAAAAACCAAATATTTGCCACATGTTGCGTCAATATTGGCTAGCTGATTTTTTTTTAGTTTTTACTAATCATAAATTCCAAATATGACTATAAAAAAAGTTCATCCAATCAGAAAATCAGATTAAATATATTATAAAAATTAAATATACATTTATTTTTATAAAACAATAGGTCAAACAAAGCAAATGACACATGTCAAGACATGATTGAAAAACAAAAACAATTAATTGATTTGTTGAAGCAAAAGCAATTAATTGATTTGTTGTGAAGCCTGTGTACATAAAACCTCAACAAGATTCCTTTCATGGCAGGAGAATTTCTTTTCTCGAATGTAAATGTGCAGTTTTTAAGTAGGCTACGTATAAATTTTTGTGTTGCAGAGGAGATCCGTTGTTTCTGGAGCCATTCTGGATTGCAAATTCAGAAGCGGAGCGACAGTTGTACCTGCCTGGTATCGGATGAGCTATCGCATTAACGACGCAGAGGGTTCAGTGGTTTCCCCTGTATTAGAGAAACAAATTCGTGCCATTCACGCTCTGGTAGGCAACGCTATCACAGAAGGGAGATATATTGTGCTCGGAACGGGTTCCACGCAGCTCATCAACGCCGCCATTAACAGCCTCTCTCCTACACACGCTTCAAACCCTGCACTAGTAGTAGCTGCTGCGCCATCTTACGGAGTAATTTCTTAAATCTTCTGCACGGTTTTTGTTATCAAGAAACCCCTCTTTCTACTCCTTATTTAAGAAAAATGAGAAGATTACGAGCTCGTGTTGCGAAAACAGTTTGAAATAAATAGCCATGCCTATATTTAGGGGTTCAACTCTGTATCTGGCCATCTCTCTCATACAAATAAAGCTACACATTTTTTGTTCTCATAATAAGTAAAATCTTTTACAGAGGCTAGATTTCTTCTTAAAATACAGTAAAATATGCTTTGAATTTCATTTTAAGCCTGGACGCCTAAACACAAAATACTAGTCTGATTCAAGAAAGATTTATGCAGATAAAATAGAAAAATAAAATGTTAACCAGCGTAAACTTTAGTGATTTCTAAACAAAAGTCTAAATTTTGAGATTGAATGTATAATTCGAGACAAAAATTCGTTGGAAATTTGAAGAAAGTGGAGGTTTATGTTTGATTTGCAGGCGTACCGAGGGCAGACGGAAATATTCGACTCTGCAGATAATTTGTGTAAGGGAGACGCGAGGGCGTGGACAAAACAAAAAAAATCATTGAATTCAACGACGTTTATCGAGTTCGTAACTTATCCAAACAATCCAAACGGTATTCCACAAACCCTAAATTCTTCAAACCCTGCACTGGTAGTAGTTGCTGCGCCATCTTTCGGAGTAATTTCTTAAATCTCTACACAGTTTTGTTAGCAAGAAGTCATCTTTCTACAGCTTATATAAAAAAATTAGATAAAATACTAAATCGTGATTGTTATAGATTACAAATGGATTTATCGTTGAAATACCGTAAATTCTGCCATGAATTTCATGTTACAATGGACGCTTAATTACAAAATACTCTTCTAATTCAATAAATAGTACTGATACGGATACAATTTGAATACAAAATGTTAAACCTCAATGATTTCTTAAAAGATAGAATTCTGAAATTGAGTGTAAAATTCCGGACAAAAATAAGATCGAAATTTGCAGAAATTGAAGGCCTGTTTTCTTATTTGCAGGGGTTCGAAGAACAGACGGAATTATTCGACTCCAGGGACAATCTGTGGAAGGGAGACGCGAACGCGTGGACAAAGCGAACAAAAAAACTGAATTCAACAACGTTTATCGAGTTCGTAACTTATCCAAACAATCCAGACGGTATTCTGGAAGAGGCCGCTTTGGAAGGAGAGAATGTGAGGACAGTTAATGATCACACGTATTACTGGCCTCACTTCACTGCAATCACCCACCCAGCGGACGAGGATATTATGCTCTTCACAATCTCAAAACTTACTGGACACGCAGGCAGCAGGCTCGGGTAATTTTATTATTTTACAAGCTACTTACCTCTTATTTAAATTTAAGGGTGGCTGTATTTTATATGCGACAATGTTTACATGTTTTTCGTATATTTAATTGTGCATTTTTATATTTTAATTGTGTCTTTATAATTGAAGAAACAGACAATATTTTTATAACACCGAGGGCCGATTTTTCATTTTTTCCTCCTCCGTTTTTCCGTTTGTATTTATTTGAGTTCGTTTTTTATTATATGTTTAATTATATTTTTATATATTTAATTGATTTTATATATATATATATATATATATATATATATATATATATATTTTTCCATAGTATCGATATAGGCAATGGAACCACCCTTTTTTCTCTAGGGAAAAGAGGCGTATTATATATATATAACACCTGTGTGTTTAATAAAAAAGTTATTCTACCGGGTGATTTTCAAAGATTTGGTGTTACAGGGCAACAAAATAATTGCAAATGACTCCTTTTCTCAAGTCAAAATGTGTACAAGTGTTTAAAAGGCAAGAAAATAATTGAAAATGGCTCCTTCCCACAAGTCAATATGGTTCACATGCTTATAAACGTGAAGTACTCCCAAATAGTTTTTTACTTTGAAAATTCAATTAAAAATAGAAATGTCCTTGTCATATCATAGTGTTTGAGGCCCTTTTTTATCATTATGCATGAAATATGAACTTAGTAAAATGGAATCATTAATCAATGTGATATTTGTAAAACATGAAATTAAAGATTCTAAATTGATATTAAATAGTATTTTTCAATCGAAGGGCCCTTGGTTTAATGGTGATGTTGTTAGGCTTTTAATGAGCCCAGCAAGGATCAAGTCTCTCTGAGTGCAAGAACTGGAGATACTCGACATGGAGATTCAAAATGGTTGAGGCCAGGATCGTGCCACAGGTGTCTTTGACTATGTGGATGCCCCTTACTCCTAGCTGCATAGGATAAAGGTGATCACTAGTTTAGTTGTATGCTTACTCGTAATTGTAAATCCGCTATATACTTCCTTTGAAGTATGAGCAGAGATGCCGACAATCTATATAATCTAGTGCGCACTACTCATCAAAAAAATAGTATTTTTCAAATAATTGTATTTAAGATATTTGTACCTGTAGTAAGTAGATTGTAATATGTAATCTAATGCCCAATGAGTGTGCACTACTCATAAAAAAATAATGTTTTTCAAATAATTGTATTTAAGATATTTGTACTTGTATTAAGTAGATTGTAATTTTTCATCAACTTATAATATTACTTACAACATAAATCGAAAAATAGATAAATAATAAAACCGCCATCAATATTGTTTTGATTTGCAAGGATTGATGTCAAATCTAGGCCTAAATGGGAATTAAAAGGAGGGCGAGTTGAAACAACTCACTCTTACCAATTGGGAGAAGTTAGAATGCAAACATCCATATCAAAAATAGTGAATACTCCATGGGCATGTACATACTTCAATGGCGAAAACACTAAATATTATTAGGGCATAAAAGGAGGGTGAATTGAAAACAAGGGAGATGTTTGAGACATCAACATAGCTAAAACACACTATAATAGTTGTTGATTGTTGAACCATTCTACGTTTGAATTTTATCCTTGATTGACTAGTTTTTAAAATTATCCTATAACACGTCATCTTATTGATAAGATCGTAGAAAACATGTGCTCCTCTCTAAATTTGACCCGTAAAAAAATGATATTGTCAAATATTTTGACAAAAAATAACAAAGGCATCTTTCAAGAAGAAACGTTTTGGCATTCCGCCCGATCTTAGTTTGGACTAATAAAACTTTCCGTGCTTTGAATCTTCTTATCATTTAAAAACCACACGCACAACAAGTTGTGTTTGACCATTCTTTTGCAACCATTGACAGTTGTAAATTTGGCTTCTCATTTGCAACAGTCCAAAAATTTGCTTATAAATTGATGGGGGTGAGAAGATTAGTTAATAATTATGGCGATCTGAACTTTGAATCAATTGAAAATAACCTAAGCCTGGTAGAGTTTAGAAAAATCCTGAAATTGCAAGATGGTCCGACAAGTGTTGCTCCTCTCATGCCTTCTTTTAAACTTCCAGTTTCTTGCAGTTATCGCTAACCGTGGCCAACTGCTAAGCAGAGACACAAATACAGACAATTTGCAGGGTCTCGGGTGGAGCAGAAAAGCAGCGGAGGAAGCTGAAGCGGCTTCCAAATATCACTGCTCCGGCCATGGATATGTCTTTGTTGATACTGATGACACGGACGAAAAGGGGAATCCGATTTGCGAATGTAATGACTGCTTTACTGGACCGGATTGCTCCCAAACTGTTGCCGATTGTGTCGCTAACGTAGCTAGGTCTGCAAATACTGTTCTATTGTTTTCAAAAATAACTATAAAAAAGCCTGTGTTTGCTCAGAATTTCTTATTTTCGAATGTAAATTTGCAGTTTTTAAGTAGGATTTGTATGGATTTTTGTGTTGCAGTGGAGATCCCACGTTTCTGGAGCCATTCTGGATTGCAAATGCGGAAGCGGCAGCGACAGTTGTACCTGCCTGGTATCGGATGAGCTATCGCATTAACGACGCAGCGAACCCTTCAGCGGTTTCCCCTGCATTAGAGAAACAGATTCGTGCCATTCACGCTCTGGTTGGAAACGCCGTCACGCAAGGGAGATATATTGTGCTCGGAACGGGCTCCACGCAGCTCATCAACGCCGCCATTAACAGCCTCTCTGCTACAAATTCTTCAAACCCTGCACTAGTAGTAGCTGCTGCGCCATCTTACGGAGTAATTTCTTAAATCTTTTACACACTTTTTGTAATCAAGAAATCATCTTTCTACAGCTTATATAAAAAAAATGAGATAAAATACTAAATCGTGATTGTTATAGATTACAAATTGATTTATCGTTGAAATACAGTAAATTCTGCCATGAACTTCATGTTACAATGGACGGTTAATTACAAAATACTCCTCTAATTCAATAAGTAGTACTGATACGGATACAATTTGAATACAAAATGTTAAACCTCAATGATTTCTTAAAGAGATAGAATTCTGAAATTGAGTGTAAAATTCAGGACAAAAATTCGATCGAAATTTGCAGAAATTGAAGGTCTGTTTTCTTATTTGCAGGGGTTCGAAGAACAGACGGAATTATTCGACTCCAGGGACAATCTGTGGAAGGGAGACGCGAACGCGTGGACAAAACGAACAAATAAACTGAATTCAACAACGTTTATCGAGTTCGTAACTTATCCAAACAATCCAGACGGTATTCTGGAAGAGGCCGCTTTGGAAGGAGAGAATGTGAGGACAGTTAATGATCACGCGTATTACTGGCCTCACTTCACTGCAATCACCCACCCAGCGGACGAGGATATTATGCTCTTCACACTCTCAAAACTTACTGGACACGCAGGCAGCAGGCTCGGGTAATTTTATTATTTCACAAGCTACTTATGTCTTAAATTTGAAGTGTCTGTATTTTATATGCGACACTGTTTACATGTTTTTCGTATATTTAATTGTGCATTTTTATATTTTAAAATAAGTGTCTTTTTAATTGAAGAAACAGACAATATTTTTATAATACCGAGGGCCGATTTTTCATTTTTCCCCCTCCGTTTTTTCGTTTGTATCTAGGCTATTTGATTTCATTTTTTATTATATGTTTAATTATTTTTATATATTTAACTGATTATATATATATATATATATATATATATATATATACACACACCTGTGTGTTTAATAAAAAAGTTTTTAAAATATGTGATTCTACCGGGTGATTTTCAAAGATTTGGTGTTACAAGGCAGCAAAATAATTGAAAACGAACTCCTTCGCTGAAGTCAAAATCTTATTTTAAAAGTCAATATATATATATAGAGAGAGAGAGAAATTGAATTGAAATAAGAAATAAGTATGGTTTAAATGTGAATGATGATTGGATAGATCTTACCAATAAAATGGTTTTTTTTTTTTTTTTTCCAAAAGTGATTTTGTAAGATGTTTTCTTTAATAAAAATTATATCTAGACTTTCTTTTCAAATTTTTTAGAATAATATTTCTTATCTGGGTTTTATTTTTGCAGGTTGGGCAATTATCAAAGACTATGATGTATATCAAAAATATACCAAAGTATGTCCAATCGAATACATTGGGTGTATCACATGATACACAACTAAGAGCAACGAGATTATTAAAAGCAATAATAGATGGTTATGGGAAAACCCAAAAAATGGAAGACGTAAACAAGGATAAAAACAATTGCTTTTCCACTATTCTTACCCTGTTATGAGAAATCGATGGGAGAGAATTGAGAGGATTTTTAACTCTTCTAATCGTTTCTCTGTTCAACATTTGGAGCCTGCTTACTGCAACTTTTTCAAAAAGGTCACTGGGCCCTCTCCAGGTAATAAAGTACATCATTATTGTGATGATTATTTATTTTATTTTATCCAACAACATTATCAATATTTCTCTTTCTAAAGTTTGTATAGATAAATTTCTAAGTTTTGAGAAAATTTCAGCATATGCTTGGGTGAAATGCAAGAGGAAGGCAGAGGGGAACTGTACGGCTGTGTTGGAGAGTGCTAAAATCACAGGACGAAGTGGACAAGAATTTGGAGTAGCTAATCGTCACATTCGTCTCACTTGATCAAGCGAGATGATAACTTTATATTGTTAGAGCGTCGCCTTCAAAATCTTGTTTGGTACAATGGTACCCAGTAAGAGTTCACATAAAAATTTGAACAACAATAATTGTGAGAATACTTATGTAGTGAGCAAGTTGAGTGTTGATTGGACCAATAAATGTGATTTGATTATATCACATATTGTACTAGTTATTTATGTGAGAATGTGAAATAATAAATGTGTACCCTACATGTTTAGTGTTTACTAGCCTTGTCAACATGAGTTGACTAGCTTAGGTATTACAATGAATATTTCTCTATCTCCAAGCTAAAATTAGGTAATGATTGTTGAAAATTTTAATTAAAGTATTAATTGTGTACTTCGAGAAAGGAATAATATGAATATATCTTATCTTATTCAACATGAGCTTATTACCCCAACTTTCTAATGTATCAAAGCGTTTGACTAGCTTTGAGTAATCTCATTCAACAAAATTTCAACCCCTCAACTAATGTACATTGCTTGTTTAATTGAATGCATAGCCCAATTAATATATACCCTGAATATTTGAAGCTGATTAGCTCAATAAACACGAGTTGATCGGCTCAACAAATATAATGGTTGTTTAAGTGAGGGTACATTTAGTGTTGAATAGCCTAGTTAACATCGTTTGATTGTCCCAATAATGTATTGCATGCATGACATGAATGGTAAGTTTAATAGGAGTCGTAATGTAACTAGTCCTTCCCTTTATATTGAATTGTTTAAGGATAAATAACAATTAATTATTTTAAAATAATTAGCCGTAAATTATTTTGAAGTACATAATTATTGTGATGATTATTTATTTTATTTTATCCAACAATATTATCAATTATTCTTTTTCTAAAGTTTGTATAGAAAAAGTTCTAAGTTTTGAGAAAATTTCAGCATACACTTGCGTGAAATGCAAGAGGGAGGCAGAGGGGAACTGTACAATTGTGTTGGAGAGTGCTAAAATCATAGGGCGAAGTGGACAATAATTTGGAGTAGCTAATCATCATATTAGTCTCATCTTGATCAAGAGAGATGATAACTTTATATTGTTAGAACATCGCCTTCAAAATCTTGTTTGGTACAACGATACCCAATAAGAGTTCATATAAAAACTTGAACAACAATAATTGTGGGAATACTTATATAGTGAGCAAGTTGAGTGTTGATTGGATCAATAAATGTGAGTTGACTATATCACATATTGTACTAGTTATTTATGTGAGAATTTAGACCAATAAATGTGTACCCTACATGTTTAGTGTTTACTAGCTTCATCAACATGAACCCACTAGCTCATGTATTACAATGATTGTTTCATTATAGCTAAGCTAAAATTAGTTAATGATTGTTGAGTAGTGTAATTGAAGTATTAGTTGTGTACTTGTGAGAAAGGAATAATAAATATATATCTTATTACATCGAAGGTGTTTCCCTATTAGAATGGGAGTGGCTCATTCTAACAACGCTCAAAATGTAGATGAGGAGAGGATGTGTTGAAATCAGAAGGTGGCATTATCTCCAACACAAAAAACTTCACGTGAATGCATAGGACAAAACATTCATTTATAACTTTGGCTCTTTAACGACGACGGGTAGTAAACATTAATGCCAAGCTTTTTCCACATTTTCATGAAGATCTGTTTTATGTTGAGCTCTTTCTTTGTCTACGCTCTCTCTAAATTTTGCGTTCACCTCCTCTACAAATGTCATCTTCTCCACCTACACAACCAAGTCCACCATCGAAACTCATGAGGTGTTGGTGTAAACGCGTTCACACTTGTCTTTGTGAACCAAATATTTTGCACCTTAAATAAACTCATTTGAGAGCATACGTTATAATTATTTTTTAATTAGTTTGTGGGATATTGTTTGTCTCCCGTAACTTATTGGAGTTGTTGAGCTATTACCTCGACTCGATTTGTAATGCCCACTTCCCTTCGACCTCATTTTGTTTTGTAGTTTTCGAAACTGATTACTTCACTTATGGATTATTATGACTTCTTCTTTTAGCATGCTAGTAGATATCATTGACATGGGACTGTTATTGATTTGATCTTTATATGATGCATATGGTTTATTGGTGGACATTTGATGATGATATTTGTATACTTTTGACAGGGATATTTATCTTAATTCTGACATGGGATATATTTAATCATATTGAGTAGAACTTGATAATTTGACTAATGTGATGATTGTTTTGATATAAATGAAATGTGGAATAAGAATGTGCTAGAAAGTGTTAAGTGATATTGTACTTGCATAGATGATAGTAAATTAGGTGTTGATTATTTTAGATTATATTGTATATTTGGCATGAATGTTTTAATGCGGCCAACAGGCCGAAGGAGGTATTTTCTGCTCACAGCGGTATATTATATTCACAACAATATTGGGGAGTGGAGACCAACCACATCGGAATTCGAGAAGAATCCAGCTAAGGTCACCATGGCAACAAGTAATTGTGTGTGTGTTAGAATTATCTGGTAAAGGGAAAATTGTGACCTAGGGCTCATGTGTTGTGTTGTTTTAATTTTTCCCTTTTATTATGTTAGTATGTGTTGCTCTTAGTAAGTGAAATTTTACTTGTGTTATTATTCATATTCTTTGGATTGGAGTTTACCCCTTTGTTAGCCATGGGTTGTAGTGGGTTAATCAAGTTAATTTGAAATTGTCCTAAACTAATTAAAGATGTGACCTAAGAGAGTTCATTTATTAGGATTTGATTTACTTGGGATTTTGTGTGGATTGATGTGTGTTTGAGTTTTGAGTGTAGCACACTCTACCCCACATGGGAAACTCGAATTTAGCCTTGGAGGCCAAATTTCAAAGCTTGTGGGACAAGTCAAACTTGTCCCACACCTCTTAAAACCCCATGCCAACCCTACCTATGGGTTGGAAGGCCAAATTTAGGGTCTTTTAGGTGTTTTGGGGGATAAAAAGGTAAAAATATTAATTGCACTTTCTTTCAAATTTAATTTTGTCCTTTGGGGAGTAGGCTTAGTTGGAGTGTGTAAGGTGCTTGCCTTTCTTTCAACCACCTATTAATGGTGCATTGGAATTTGATGTTGACCAAATGATGTGGAGTGGAGGGAAAAGGAGGTGGCATCCTACTTGGAGCCACATCATCCCTCCCTCTCTTTTCTCTATTTATTTGATCCTCTTGTTTGTTTTGGGGGTTGGAAGTTTCTATTTTTAGTCTTTTGTATTTTGGAGAGGAGAGGATTTGGAAGGAGCTTGTGAATTTTTGGAGCTTGTGGATACTTGTGAGAACTTTGTTGGAGCTTGTGGATGCTTGCTTGATCCTTGGAGGGATTTGAGATTTCATATTTGGAGCAAGCTCTACCATGGAAAGGTAGGAGCTTCACCTTGTTTGCATTTTGTTTCCTTTTGTTGAATGAATGTATATTTGTGTTGTGTTGAATGTTGTTGTTTCAAATGCTTATTGGGAATGGGTAGAATGCCTAAGTTGGGAGTGGGAGGAGACTATGGGGAGTTTTATTGAGGGAGGCATAAGAGATCATGTTCTTGAGGAGGGAGTTTGGGTTGGGTGCCCACCTTGTAAGAGAAATGCTTGCATTTTCTTCTTGTTTTACTTTGAGGGAGCCATAAGAGTTGAGGGAGGCATAAGAGTGAATGGAGGGATAAGGGGTACTTGAGGGAGGCATAAGAGTTGTTAGGGGTATTGTGTTTTGCATTGGAGGCCTTTAGGTGGCACCCATTCCCATTGGGAGGCATAAGTGACCTCCCCATATGTCTTACTCTTGTGGCTTTCTTGGTAAGCCTTGTGACTTGTTGTTGTGATTGTTTTTCCTCTTGTTGTGTTGTTGATTTTCTTGTCTTGAAGGATTATGGAATGCATGTGAAATGTTATGTTTAGTTATGTGGAAGCTTGTAGTTGCCATGAGTTGGATTCTCTCCCATTGTGATGTGGTTGGGGCTCGGGGGCCAATGGAGAGGATGGCTTCTCTTCTCCATTGGGTATCTTGGTTGGGAGGAGAGTGTTGCCTCTCCCCTTATTTTGTTGTGAATCAAGAAAACTATGGAGGAGCCACCTTGTTGATTTTTGGAGCAATGGAACCTTGTTGATGACAATGTAAAACACCATGTATTTACCCACCTTGACTGAAGGAAAAATGTAATATTGCTTTGTTTCCTTTAGCCTCCATTATTGTAAATTTTTTTCCACATGAAGTAGAAAATGTTGTAACAAAATGTTGAAGGAAAGTTGTTTTTGAACTTCATTTGTAAGCTTGTAATGGGGATGGAATTATAAAGTTGCAAGAAAGACAATCCATTCATTCTCCTTTAACTTGGCTTGGAACCTCTTCTAAAGGTGTTGATCTTGTTGAAATTTTTAGTAGATCTTGTTTAAAACTTAATGGAAATATTGTAGGTCTCTTTAGTGGAATGTTAGGAAAAATTACAAGAAAATTTACATACTAGATTTCATTTTGTTGCTTAAAAAAAAAAGTATTGAAAAGTGAGAACATTAATGCATATTCTCTTCTTGTATTATGGAGAAAAGACTCAAATTTTAAATGGCTTCCAATATGCAAATGAAGTAAATTGTGTCCTAACTCTATTATGTGTTTCCTCATTTATGAATTTCTTATATATCCATTGCATATTGTAGAGGGGAAATGAAACCGAATCCTTTTGAAAACCCATGCTATGTTGATTAAATTGTGTAGAAGAAAATCAAATAAACTTGAAGTTCCATACAAATGCTCCTATTAAAATATGTAGAAAGAAATTTTATTGTAAAAATCCTAAGCTTATTTAGCTCCTTTCCCATCTTTCGATAATAAGGAGAACTGATTTTTTTTTTAAATATAATTCGTATTGAAGTATTATTAAACTTAATGGAGTTCCATTAGTAAATTGTGATATTGCAACATACTGATTATATTCTTATATATATTAACAAAGCATACCAATAATTATATATGTATTTAAATCAAACCGACAGCCAGATGGCCGTAATGTGAGCTTTCAAATCAACCCACGTATGAACTATTTTTCTTTTAATAGCAAAACAAATTGTGCTCCTTATATGTTCTAGTATGAAACAGATCCACCTCTAGGAGATTCCTCTCACCACGAGCCGTATAGTAAAAAACAGGAAGGGCCACATTGAGAATCGATGCAATAAATCTACCCGGCCTCCGTGTAACACTCTCACCGTCCTCAATCATTTTGAAGCGAATATCTTGAAGGCAGATCCCATTTATTTTGAAATTGCATTCGATCCTAAACAGATAACAACATTATTATCAAGTAATATTAAATATTACTTATTATCAAGTAAGGGAAATAAGGATCGGGAGGCTTCATTGTGTAGAGGCAGCAATGGAGCTTTGTTGTGCAACTAAAACCACAAATATTAACAATGATGCTCCTACCTCCACTATTTTTCTCCAAATTTTAAACCATTTAGGCCTCAGATGTAATAGACGCGATGGGAGAGCCCCATTGCAAATGAATTAAACTGTTGTTTGAGCTCTATGGAAACGTTACAAGCGCGGTTTGGAATGTCTCGAGAGACAAGGAAACTTGGCTTAGCTTGTTGAGTTGGGTAACTCAACTCGTTCGATCCAATCTCATACAAAGGAGCAATGCTCCATTTTTAAAGAGTAGCTTGGTCTCCATAAAGCTCACCGAGTTTATTTGAGTGACTTGCTTAGGAGTGGATTGACCTCTACATAACTTTGATTGGCGGTACACATATAAACTAAACTCCTCGAGACATGTGAAAACAACTCGAAGTATAGTTTCGTTTATTTACAAAGTGGAATATGATTAAGTTAAAATATTGTCTTTTGGTTTATAAACTCATGAACTTAGTGGTATATGTATATATACCCCATTTTGAGATTTTAAATATATATATATGGTATATATGCAACCAACTTAAGACATTTAGCAAACCTTTCTCTATTGAATGCATGACATGAATCTTGTAAACGAAGTTAAATAATTAAAAAAAAAATTGTCGCATTTCCAGGTTGTTTGTTGTGGAACGAAAGTTCTTGGTGCGTCGTCTTTTGCGGCGTTACATTTTGGTATCAGAGCCAGGGGTTCGAAGCTTAGACCTTTGGGCACATGCAGAAAACATGAAACAGGAACACTTAACTTAGTGCAGAACATTATTCTTTTAAAATATAAAACCACAATGTTGGTAATTATAGTAAACAACAAATTTAGAAAACTAACACAAGACCTAGAATGATGAACTAACTCTCGCCTTGATCTATGCAGGAGGCGCAGATTGGGCAAGGGGTCTCTTCATATAGACCTAGACATACCACCACGAGAGTAGGCCGTAGCAGCTCTTCTACCTCAGATCTTGCAGACACTCCAGGATGTCAATGCCGCTATACGCGGAGAGCCCTTGGGAGGACGACTTGCTAGACATAGTTTGGAGCCATCAGTAGATGCCTAGGCATCCCCTCGACACAGCGAGGAGCACAGGGTAGAGAACTTCCATGCGGAGTCGGCTAGGGCAGAGTCACCACAGAGAGGACATGGGGACAGGATCTTAGGACATAGGGATAGGTCTCGGAGCCCTAGACAAAGGGAGGAGCATTTAGATAGACCTAGGATTCGTCATACGTTAGCTGCAGACCATATCAGAGAGATCTTGAAGCTACGACCATCTCACTATTTGGGTGATACAGGTGGTTTTCAGGCAGAGGCCTAGTTGGTGAGCTTGAGCGGATGCTTCAAGCTCTGCCCTTGTACTAGCAACACGAAATCTCATGTTGCAATCCATCTTCTGAAGGATGGAGCGGGTCAGTGGAGGACCGAGGAGCAGAAGCTCCATGTTGACTCAGAGACGATTACCTGGGAGCTGTTTGAGGAGCGTTTCAGGAGCAGGTATTTACCCAGGAGATTTATACAACAACGGATAGACGAGTTTCATGACCTCCATCAGGCATCGATGATAGTAGCTGAGTATGAGAGTCGATTTCGGACCTACTCGATCGTCGACTATATGCAGGATGAGTAGGTACGGATTCACAGGTTCATCCGGGGCCTGAACTTGGATTTAGGTGGCACAGTGCGCATTCACTGCCCACAGACATTAGCAGAGGCCGTGGAGAAGGCCTATATTACAGAGGAGACACGGGGAAAGATGCGGCGGGATAGAGACGAGTTCGGAGCCGTATCCAGCAGATGTGGGATAGTAGGTCAAGGGTCGAGTTCCTCCTCCACGGGGTGGACAGAGTGCGGGGCAATCTTCTTTCGAGCCACCACAGCGCAGCGGCATCGCAGACCCGCCCACCTTACCGACCTCGGAGATTTGATGCACGAGAGGGCGTAGTATGGGGCCTCCTCTAGGGGTCCCATCAGACACAGGTGCACCGAGAGCTCGGTCGGCGAGAGCTCATCGGCGAGACCTCGGCAGTCCATAGCCAAATCGTCGGGATCTGTATCTCAGTCATCTAGAGTACCAGCTAGAGCTGCTTCCCACCTTTGGAGGGGACCAAGCAGTTTATTATGTTGTGGTGTTATTGGACATCATTGGAGAGATTGCCCACGAACCCTAACAAGGGTAAGACGCAGGCTTAGAGCCTCTTTTGGAGATATGGCACGAGTCATCGGATCTACGTAGTGGTCGAGAACTACCAGGTGAGCACCGAGTCTTGTGACCGTGATTGAGACGACATGTAGTGTTGGTGGTATTTCCACCTCTATATTATTTGATTATGGTTCTTCTGATTCTTTTATTGCACCATCCTTAGTAGAGCGTTGTAGGCTGGTGGCAGTTAGGCAGGGCCATAGTTGGGATGTTGAGATGGCTTCTGGACCCAAATTTTCTGTAGACTCCTTAGTCAAGGAGTGTGTAGTGGATTTGGGACCCTTCACCACTACCTCTGATCTTTGGATCCTTCCATTAGGATATTATGGCATCATTTTAGGCATGGATTGGTTGTCCGCTCACAGAGCTAGAGTGGATTATTACCATAAGACTATTACTTGCATAGATGATCTTGGAGTAGAGTCGGTGATATCAAGAGTTAGGAGGGCTGTATCCATTCGCACCATCTCCGCTATGCAGCTTAAGCGGTGTGCGTGGCAGGGTTGTCAGATGTTTGCTACTACGGTCAGTGACAGATCAGAGGGTGAGTCAAGAGGACCTTCCCTCGATGATCATTCCATCTTATCAGAGTTTTTTGATGTGTTCCTAGGGGAGCTACCGGGGTTACCTCCCCCACGTGAGATTGACATCCATATAGATCTAGTTCCGGGCGCAGAGCCTATCTCACGAGCACCTATCGGATGACTACTCCTGAGTTATGTGAGCTCAAGTTACAGCTTGAGGACCTTCTAGAGAAAGGCCTAATCCATCCTAGTGTATCCCCTTGGGGTGCACCAGTGATCTTCGTGAAGAAGAAGGATGGATCTCTTCGGTTGTGTATTGACTACCATCAGTTAAATAAAGTAACAATCAAGAATCGTTACCCCCTTCCACGCATTGATGATTTATTTGATCAGATGAAGGGGGCTACAGTTTTCTCTAAGATAGATCTTAAGTCAGGATACCATCAGCTCAGGATTGCGGAGATAGATATTCATAAGACAGCATTCCGTACGAGATATGGCCACTACGAGTTCACAGTGGTACCTTTCGGTTTGACGAATGCCCCCGCAGTGTTTATGAGTTTGATGAATGGGGTATTCAGGACCTTCCTTGATCACTTCGTGCTCATCTTCCTTGATGACATTCTGATTTACTCATGCACACGTGAGGAGCACGAGGAGCACCTTCACCAGGTTCTTCAGTGTCTTCGCGAGCAGCACCTTTACGGGAACTTGGAGAAGTGTGCGTTCTTTCAGCCTGAGGTGCAGTATTTGGGCCACATCATTTCTGGGGAAGGTATCGCAGTCGATCCTTCCAAGATTCAAGCCATCATGGATTGGCCAGCACCCACTAGTGTGACCGAGGTGCATAGCTTTATGGGCTTAGCAGGGTATTACAGGAGGTTTGTTCAGGACTTCTCTCGGATTGCGCACCCTATCACTTCTCTTTAGCGAAAGGGAAGAAGTTTTTTTTGGTCAGATAGATGTGAGCAGGCCTTCATTACACTGAAGGAGTGCCTCACAAGAGCACCTATTCTTGCAGTGCCGGATCCTCAGGGTGAGTTCTACGTTTGCACAGATGTTTCCTTAGCAGGACTTGGAGGTGTGTTAATCCAGGAGGGTAGAGTCGTTGCCTTTGAGTCTCGCAAACTCAAAGATTATGAGCTCAATTATCCGACCCATGACCTTGAGCTTGCGGCAGTGGTACATGCCTTAGTGTGGTGGAGACATTTTCTTCTTTGCCGGAGATTTATACTCGGGATCGATTACTTGAGTCTTCGCCACCTCTTCACGCAACCCCAATCTCAATGCTCGTCGGCGGCGTTGGATGGAGTTACTCGTGAGTATGACATGGAGATAGAGCATGTGAAAGGAAAGGAGAATGTGGTTGCAGATGCCTTGAGTAGGCGAAGACATGTGGCTATGGCCACCTCGGTTAGCATAGATTTGCGGAGTAGGATCTTGCAATAGCTTCCTCGGGATAGTTTGTACCTTGCGGCCCCAGCGAGATTGAGTCTCGAGACCCCTTGAGGGGAGATTTGATGGATTTTCATTAGAGGTAGATGGTCTTCTCGCACACGAGGTCGGATATATGTTCCTAGAGATGGAGACTTGAGACATGAAATTTTGACAGAGGGGTGAAGAAGATGCACGCCACCCTGAGACAGTTGTATTTTTGGAGAGGACTTTGGAGAGACGTGGCTTCGTTTGTGTCACGCTGTTTAGAGTGCCAGAGGGTGAAGGCCGAGCATCAGCATCCAGCTGGCCTTCTCTATCCTCACGCCATACCGGAGTGGAAGTGGGACACCATTTCCATGGATTTCATCGTTGGATTACCTACGTCGAGATACCATCACGACGCCATCATGGTCACGGTGGATAAATTGACGAAGGTAGCTCATTTTTCTCCGGTGAAGACCACCTATACAGCGAGTGCTATGGCACGAGTATACCTTGATGAGATTGTCAGATTACATGGGATTCCGTGGAAGATCATTTGCGACCACGACCCTTTATACACCTCCCATTTCTGGACCACCATGCAGTATGCCCTCGGGACGAGGATTAATTTCAGCACAGCTTATCACCCTGAGACAGATGGACAGACAGAGAGGGTGAATCAGATTTTGGAGGATATGCTCAGGATGTACGTGATGGATCATCAGTCGAGATGGGAGGAGTATCTGTATTTGGTGGAGTTTGCCTACAATAATAGTTTCCAGAGTTCTATAGGCATGGCTCCTTTTCAGGCATTATATGGTAGAGAGTGTAGGACACCTCTTAGTTGGGATAGGATTGAGGACAGGGTTTCCCTTGGGCCAACTTTGTTACAGGACATGGAGCAGCAGGTTACATTGATCAGGCAGAGATTGCAAGAAGCGCAGGATAGACAGAAGAAGTATGCAGACCAACATAGGACAGATCACAGTTTTGAGGTAGGCACGAAGGTGTTTCTTCATGTCAGACCGCATAAGAGCCCTATCCATTATGGAAAAGGTTCTAAGCTTGCTCCTAGGTTTGTGGGTCCCTTTGAGATCTTGGAGCGCCTCGGTCCCTTGGCCTATCGTCTAGCATTGCCACCTAGCTTATCTCGCGTCCATGATGTGTTTCACGTTTCTGTGCTTAGGAGATATATTTCTGATCCTTCTCATGTGCTAGATTGGACCGCATTGCAGGTGCAGGATCAGGGGCAGGTGATGGTGGAGCCCGTACGCATTTTAGATCGCAGGACCCTGGGCCTTCGCGGCAGAGAGATTGATCAGGTTCGAGTCCAATGGGACAGGTATGATGAGACTGCAGCTACATGGGAGGATGCTATTTTGCTACGAGGGCAGTTTCCACACCTTTTCCAGTGACTTCCAGGAGGAAGTCGAGTCTAAGGGGAGGGGGATGTAATGCCCACTTCCCTTCGACCTCATTTTGTTTTGTCATTTTCGAGACTGATTCCTTCACTTATGGATTATTATGACTTCTTGTTTTAGCATGCTAGTAGATATCATTGACATGGGACTGTTATTGATTTGATCTTTATATGATGCATATGGTTTACTGGTGGACATTTGATGATGATATTTGTATACTTTTGACAGGGATATTTATCTTAATTCTGACATGGGATATATTTAATCATATTGAGTAGAACTTGATAATTTGACTAATGTGATGATCGTTTTGATATAAATGAAATGTGGAATAAGAATGTGCTAGAAAGTGTTAAGTGATATCGTACTTGCATAGATGATAGTAAATCAGGTGTTGATTATTTTAGATTATATTGTATATTTGGCATGAATGTTTTAATGCGGCCAACAGGCCGAAGGAGGTATTTTCTGTTCTGCAGGTATATTATATTCACAACAATACTAGGGAGTGGAGACCAACCACATCGGAATTCGAGAAGAATCTAGCTAAGGTCACCATGGCAACAAGTAATTGTGTGTGTGTTAGAATTATCTGGTGAAGGGAAAATTGTGACCTAGGTCTCATGTGTTGTGTTGTTTTAATTTTTCCCTTTTATTATGTTAGTATGTGTTGCTCTTAGTAAGTGAAATTTTACTTGTGTTATTATTCATATTCTTTGGATTGGAGTTTACCCCTTTGTTAGCCATGGGTTGTAGTGGGTTAATCAAGTTAATTTGAAATTGTCCTAAACTAATTAAAGATGTGACCTAAGAGAGTTCATTTATTAGGATTTGATTTACTTGGGATTTTGTGTGGATTGATGTGTGTTTGAGTTTTGAGTGTAGCACACTCTACCCCACATGCGAAACTCGAATTTAGCCTTGGAGGCCAAATTTCAAAGCTTGTGGGACAAGTCAAACTTGTCCCACACCTCGTAAAACCCCATGCCAACACTCCTATGGGTTGGAAGGCCAAATTTATGGTCTTTTAGGTGTTTTGGGGGATAAAAAGGTAAAAATATTAATTGCACTTTCTTTCAAATTTAATTTTGTCCTTTGGGGGAGTATGCTTGGTTGGAGTGTGTAAGGTGCTTGCCTTTCTTTCAACCACCTATTAATGGTGCATTGGAATTTGATGTTGACCAAATGATCATGAGTGGAGGGAAAAGGAGGTTGGATCCTACTTGGAGCCACATCATCCCAACCTCTCTTTTCTCTATTTATTTGATCCTCTTGTTTGTTTTGGGGTTGGAAGTTTCTTTTTTTAGTATTTTGAACGGGAGAGGATTTGGAAGGAGCTTGTGAATTTTGGAGCTTGTGGATACTTGTGAGAACTTTGTTGGAGCTTGTGGATGCTTGCTTGATCCTTGGAGGGATTTGAAATTTCATATTTGGAGCAAGCTCTACCATGGAAAGGTAGGAGCTTCACCTTGTTTGCATTTTGTTTCCTTTTGTTGAATGAATGTATATTTGTGTTGTGTTGAATGTTGTTGTTTCAAATGCTTATTGGGAATGGGTAGAATGCTTAAGTTAGGAGTGGGAGGAGACTATGGGGAGTTTTATTGAGGGAGGCATAAGAGATCATGTTCTTGAGGAGGGATTTTGAGTTGGGTGCCCACCTTGTAAGAGAAATGCTCTCATTTTCTTCTTGTTTTACTTTGAGGGAGCCATAAGAGTTGAGGGAGGCATAAGAGTGAATGGAGGGATAAGGGGTACTTGAGGGAGGCATAAGAGTTGTTAAGGGTATTGTGTTTTGCATTGGAGGCCTTTAGGTGGCACCCATTCCCATTGGGAGGCATAAGTGACCTCCCCATATGTCTTACTCTTGTGGCTTCCTTGGTAAGCTTTGTGACTTGTTGTTATGATTGTTTTTCCTTTTGTTGTGTTGTTGATTTTCTTGTCTTGAAGGATTATGGAATGCATGTGAAATGTTATGTTTAGTTATGTGGAAGCTTATAGTTGCCATGAGTTGGATTCTCTCCCATTGTGATGTGGTTGGGGCTCGGGGGCCAATGGAGAGGATGGCTTCTATTCTCCATTGGGCATCTTGGTTGGGAGGAGAGCGTTGCCTCTCCCCTTATTTTGTTGTGAATCAAGCAAACTATGGAGGAGCCACCTTGTTGATTTTTGGAGCAATGGAACCTTGTTGATGACAATGTAAAAACACCATGTATTTACCCACCTTGAGTGGAGGAAAAATGTAATATTGCTTTGTTTCCTTTAGCCTCCATTATTGTAAATTTGCTTCCACATGAAGTAGAAAATGTTGTAACAAAATGTTGAAGGAAAGTTGTTTTTGAACTTCATTTGTAAGCTTGTAATGGGGATGGAATTTAAAGTTGCAAGAAAGACAATCCATTCATTCTCCTTTAACTTGGCTTGGAACCTCTTATAAAGGTGTTGATCTTGTTGAAATTTTTGGTAGATCTTGTTTAAAACTTAATGGAAATATTGTAGGTCTCTTTAGTGGAATGTTAGGAAAAATTACAAGAAAATATACATACTAGATTTCATTTTGTTGCTTTAAAAAAAAGGTATTGAAAAGTGAGAACATTAATGCATATTCTCTTCTTGTATTATGGAGAAAAGACTCAAATTTTAAATGGCTTCCAATATGCAAATGAAGTAAATTGTGTCCTAACTCTATTATGTGTTTCCTCATTTAAGAATTTCTTGTAAATCCATTGCAAATTGTAAAGGGGAAATGAAATCGAATCCTTTTGAAAACCCATGCTATGTTGATTGAATTGTGTAGAAGGAAATCAAATAAACTTGAAGTTCCATACAAATGCTCCTATTAAAATATGTAGAAAGAAATTTTATTGTAAAAATCCTAAGCTTATTTAGCTCCTTTCCCATCTTTCGATAATAAGGAAAACTGATTTTTTTAAAATATAATTCGTATTAAAGTATTATTAAACTTAATGGAGTTCCATTAGTAAATTGTGATATTCCAACATACTGATTATATTCTTATATATATTAACAAAGCATATCAGTAATTATATATGTATTTAAATCAAACCGACGGTATGGCCGTAACAGGATTTCAAATCTGACCCACGTATGAACTGTTTTTCTTTTAATAGCAAAACAAATTGTGCTCCTTGTATATTCTGGTATGAAACAGATCCACCTCTAGGAGATTCCTCTCACCACGAGCCGTATAGTAAAACAGGAAGGGCCGCATTGAGAATCGATGCAATAAATCTCACCTGGCCTCCGTGTAACACTCTCACTGTCCTCAATCATTTTGAAGCGAATATCTTGAAGGTAGATCCCGTTTATTTTGAAATTACATTCGATACTAAATAGATAACAACATTATTATCAAGTCATATTAAATATTACTTATTATCAAGTAAGGGAAATAAGGATCGGGAGGCTTTTGTTGTGTAGAGGTAGCAATGGAGCTTTGATGTGCAACTAAAACCACAAATATTAACAATGATGCTCCTACCTCCACTAATTTTCTCCAACTTTTAAACCATTTAGGCCTTAGATGTAATAGACGCGATGGGAGAGCCCCATTGCGAATGAATTAAACCGTTGTTTGAGCTCTATGGAAACGTTCTGAAGCGGTTTGGAATGTCTTTGAGAGACAAGGAAACTTAACGGCCTACCGCTTTGTTTAAATGATGCATGCAAAAGAGAAGAAGAAGCTAGAGGATTGGGAAGCGTTTCGTCTAGCGGTAAGGATGTTGCCTTATGTCTCTGTGCGCCGGTGCTACGTGCACTGTAACCTCTGCAGCACCCAATGTAAGTGGAGATAACACGCCCCCCCTTGCGCCCGTGGCTCTTCTTTACCACCTTTCCTCTGTTCTCACGTCCTGGGCCAAATAAGATCACAACCCGCCCGCACTCATCTGCTGTAGCTCCTTCTCCTCCCTCCCTTCTTGCTCGCGCGACTTGGGCATTTAAAACAGCGTATCTACCTGCTACACTGGTCTGTGGCTTCATCCTCAACCACCTCATTTATCTCACGTGCAGCCAGATGCGACAGTACAAAAAACGGCGGGTTGTCTGTGACTGATATTGATTTGCATGATCTAAGTGATTAAAAGAAGGAGGCGACTGGTTGGGTTGCTTACACGCAAGGAGAGGAGGCATAATGCGTGGGCAGGTGGCTATTAAAGCCACCCACCCCCTACCATGACTTTCCAGCCTTTATTTTGAATGTTTCCCACGTAGTGGCTTTGACCACATCTCACTCCATTTTGTTAAAGGCCAATGTGTGGCATAGACATGGTGAATTGCCTATGGAATGGACGAGTTAGTTATTATGTGGTTTGGCTTGAAAGTTGGGTTGCTCCTCATAGCAAGTTGTGTAGCTCGACCAATTAAGGAAAATGACTCGCCGAGTTAAATAGAAATTTGATGAGTACGTTGATAGTTGTGTGGCTTGAATAAATAAGTTCAGTATATAAACATTGGTGGATGAATTGAATTGGCTTAGCTTGCTGAGTTGGGTAACTCAACTCGTTCGATCCAATCTCATACAAAGGAGCAATGCTCCATTTTTAAAGAGTAGCTTGGTCTCCAATAAAGCTCACCGAGTTTATTCGAACAGCTCGCTAGGAGTGGATTGACCTCTACATAACTTTGATTGGCGGTACACATATAAACTAAACTCCTCGAGACGTGTGAAAACAACTCAAGTATAGTTTCGTTTATTTTCAAAGTGGAATATGATTAAGTTAAAATATTGTCTTTTGGTTTATAAACTCATGAACTTAGTGGTATGTATATATACCCCATTTTGAGATTTTAAATATATATATATATATGGTATATATGCAACCAACTTAAGACGTTTAGAAACCTTTCTCTATTGAATGCATGACATGAATCTTGTAAACGAAGTTAAATAATTAAAAAAAAAAATTTTGTCACATTTCCAAATTATTTGTCAGGCGAAAGTTCTTGGTGCGTCGTCTTTTCATGCGTTACACGATTTATGGAGATGATTTCATTTCCTTGTTTTAGTATTTCCTCCCTATTTTTGGTTGAGGATTAGCTTTGTAAAAATTATATAATTGTGTGTTCATGGTCGTGAAATACACAAGCTTGAAGAATATTGGGAATTTATGTGAGAATTTAGACCAATAAATGTGTACCCTACATGTTTAGTGTTTACTAACTTCGTCAACATAAGCTTCGACTAGCTCAAATATTACAATTATTGTTTCACTATCTCTAAGATAAAATTAGTTAATGATTGTTCAATATTTTAGTATTAGTTGTGTATGTGTGAGAAATATTTTATCGTGAGCTTATTAGCCCAAATTTCTAATGTAACAAAATGTTTGAATAGATTTGAGTAAAAGATTTCAGCATATGCACTTGTGGTGGTCAACACCGTAATGCCCCATTTGGCGTACCCTAGTCCTTGTTTCGGTGACCTTGCTAAACATTGAACATTTGCGAGTGCTCTCTTTATTCGTTAGATGACTTCTTCCTTTTCACAGAGAGAAAAGATTAGCATCCTTTGTCTCCATCTTGCCTCCTCTTTTTGTTGTCATTGCCTCAGTTTGTAGACCTCGTAGTGTCCTTTATGAATACCCTGTTAAAGGCATATCGTGTTCTATTATCCTAGTAGAGGGCTGGAATGACGTTTTGGTGTGTTAGGATGTGTTCGGTTAAAGAGGAATATCCATAATAATAATAATAAGTTTTTTTCTCTATTGTCGAGCTTGACTTCTACCGGTTACGATTATAATTAATAACTATTTTAAGCTACAAAGTAATAATAATAATAATAATAATAATACTATTGTTATTATTGTCGATTGGTGATTGTATTTTATTTTCAATTGTTATCAATTTTAAGTATTAATTATTATCGTTAAGTTTTTTTTTACGTTGTCGGTCACTCCCGTAGACCGAGCCTGGGTTCACGCAATTGAAGAGGATGCCTATTATTGTTGCCTTGGTTAGCCATTCAAATGTGTTGCCTTAAAAACTACAACCTCTAGTCTTTTTCCCTTGGCTCCATGCAAGCTTAAAATTAATGGAAAATAGTTGCATTCACCTACCTTCATGCCATCCTTTATGGCCATCTATGCGACCTGCCTGGCGTGAGGGAGAAGTTGTTCCGTGGGCTGTTGTTGTTTTGTCCTTTTGGCAAGTGGTGTGTGGTTGGGCGCCTCCACCAACTATCTTCATTGTTCAACATGCCTACTTGTTCACCAAGCTACCTTAATTTATAACCCTGACACCTCATTTTGACCTGCTCACGCAAAGAAACTTTGGTGGCCGCGTAGCTTGCATTGGCGTGTTCTGGATAGTGGATTCATTGATGGTGAAATGAAGGTCTATCGCCCTGATGTTGCGTGGGTGGGTGTGGATTCTCAAAATCGTGCTGTACAGGCAGTTTCAGTGGAGCGTAGAACTGAAATTCTCCTAGGAAAGTGCCGTGAGGAAGTGATTGGCTATATGCAGCAGCTACAGGGTAGAGAAGTAAACTTATCCCAGAAAATCAGTGGCCTCCAGAGAGAGTTAAGTGCGACAGCTGCCGCAGGGTGATCCCAAGGAACCGTTGGTGTTGATCCTGGTGTTCTGGTTGCACGCGACCACAGTCGTGATCAGTTGTTGCAAAATCTTGCAGCTGTAGTAGAAGAATGAGATAAAGTTTTAGTTGAGCTGTCTTGCCTTTTCATTTTGGAAAGTCGCTTCCATCCAGGTGGAGACTGGTTCCTTGTGGAGGAGGGGCGTGGAAACAAGCTAGGGATGTAGGCGTGTTACCTCCACTTTCATTGGGAGCTGTAAGGTGTGTTCTTGTTGGGGATCCACAGCAACTGCCTGCAACAGTAAATAGCCAGGCAACAGGCATGCTACAGTTTGGTAGAAGCCTTCGTGAGCACCTCCAACAGGCAGGTTGTCCAACTAGGTTGTTTTCTGTTCTGTATCTCTGCATCCTCAAATTCGGATTCTCCTACAAGATATTTTTATCAAAATCGATTAAGTGACAGTGAGAGTGTTACCAGGAGACCCGATGAAATTTATTACAGAGATTCTCTACTGAGACCTTGCTTGTTTTGCGATGTAACTCATGGAAGAGGATCTTATAGGGGTGGATCTGTTTCATATCAGAATATTCATGAAGCACTTTTGCTTTGCAATGATATGGACTTCTTCAACGAGTCACTGAGTTGGCAGGCATAAAGGTCTCTGTTGGAATTATCATACCTTACAAGCTACAGCTGTAATGTTTGCACCGAGAGTTTGATGTTGTCCCCAAATCTGATGAAGGAAAAGGTTTATGTATCATTACGGTAGATGCCTTTCAGAGCCAGGAGCGATGTAATCATTATGTCTTGTGTCCGAGCTTCAAACCATGGTTGGTGTTTAGCTTTCTAGCGCAAGTGCTCACGGACTGAGTGGTAAGCAGTTCGACTCTCACCCCCAAAGCAGCTGCATTGAAGCAATCTAGTGTTTGGACAGCCACCTATTGCATTCTTCTAGTCGTGCCTTCAAAAGGGAATCCTGGTATGGTATATTGCAAGAAAAGACCAGTGAAGCAGAGGATAAAGCGGAGGGCGTGTGGCTGTAGCAGTCCCTGTTGGATGTACACGACTGGTGGATGCGTTAAAACAGGCAAGATAGACTAACCATATACATAATATGCTAGAAGCTAACAGACCTCTTAAAATGAAACATTTCCTTTCTAGAAATTGGTATAAAATTGTGATTTTGTGGATTTGTGTTCAGTATATGGGTAATAGTTTGTTATTTCTGGATTTGCCTCCATTGGTTGTTCTTGTTGAAGTGATCAAACCCATTTATATATATAAAAAAAATGTTCTCGGTGTTTATGCTTCGATTAATTATATGGAAATATATATATATATATATATATATATATAAAAATACCTAAAAATACCTGTGCTAGAAATCGAGTCTTAAGTACGCTGTTTTAACAACTTGTCGGCTTATATATATATATATATATATATATATATATATATATATATATATATATATATATAATCTTAAGTTACTTCCTTCTACAAAAATGTCGTTGTTTCTTTTGTGAACCTGGGTATGTAATCGCCCCTGGAACGTTGCAGCTTTGACTAGTATTGGGTTCCTTTTATGTTATTGCCCTAGAGGAAAATATACAGTTAAATTATTATTTTGTTTATGATAAGCGTAATTATGCACTTCGTGTATTGTGCAAATTATTAGGGTATTTGGAAATTAGAAGATCAATATATATGCTTGTTAAGAAGGAAGTTTTGGACTGAAAATATGTCCTGGGTTGATAGAAGGCATATCTTTGATCTTGCTTTAAATATTTTTAAACCTCCTGGGTTGTATGGCTTCATATTTATTGTTTTTGGTAGGCCGACTTTCACTCAGTGAGCCTTAATGTTTTAATCACCCTTAATCGGGTATATGTGTATCATTTCGTTGTCTTGGTGGGCTAAGCCGAGTTGAAGTGCAAGTTTGATTTTTGTTACGAGTTTAGAAATTGGCACTTTTGTATAAACCCAAACTGAGAACTTTGGGGTCAATTATATATATATTTTTTTGGGTTTAGACCTCTGTGTTTTCGATTATGTTGTTAGGTCCTGAATGGGATGAATGCTTAGATTGTTATTATTGTTTTAAAAGGGCATGATTTTGATAGAATCCCCACTTGACCCTACTCTCCTTAAGAGTAAAATTTGATAATATTATGGCCTTATAGTGTTATGAAAATTGAATGGATGTGTTTAGAATTCTAGCTTGCTTAATGGACTTGGTTAGTCATGGGGCTTGTCTCTATTCCGGTCTTGGTTATGTCTAGTAGGTAGGCTGCTAGGCAATACCTATTCCAGACATTGATTTTCTTTGTTTTTCATCCTTTCCACTCATCCTTATTAAGCTATGAAGTCACTTGTTAGATAAGAAATAATGGTTTGAGTTTGAATATAATATTTTCAGCCATTTAACCTTTTGTTTACATGATGGAACTCTCTTCTTACCCTCGTGGTTTACTTCTAACCTATTAGGCCTATGGCCTTCTAGAATGATTGTTGAACTATTGTTTGTTTTTGGTGACTAAGATCGTGACTGGTTTTCATCTTTCGACTTCACCTAGAGAATGTTGATTGATGGGCAGCATATTAGATTCCGACCACGTATTCTACTGGATTACATGATTGAAATCCTAATACTCTCAACTCTTTGTTCTAACATTATAAATTCCATAGTATTGCATATTTTGGTTGTCAACCTTTTGTGGTTTTCGAGATATTGTTCATAATTAAAACATAGGGCTCTCTTCTTAGTTGGTATGGTGAAAATTATATCTTGTTTCAAAAGGTTGTTAGAGGTTAGAACTTTGATCCATTTCTTGAAATAGAATGTTTCCTTTCATGGTATTGTTAGCTAGTAGCTTATTGTTGCTATGTATAGTCTTATCTTGCTCAGTTCTCGCGAACTGACTCAGGTTATTAATTGTTGCAGATGGCTTACGTGGTTAGATGATGGAAAGACTTGTAGATTATTGCATCAATCTTGGTTATGATGTTCCTTTGTACGAATGAGTATTATGTTATAAAATTTGGAAAGGGCCTTTGGACATTTTAGAAGAAGGGTCAGTGCCTTAGTAAATGTATTGTAGAGTATTGTTGTTGTAACTGTTGAAACTTTGGTTTGTTTGGTTATCACGTGAAAGATGAAATTTGATTACCACTTGGTTACGGGATATTCTAGTGTATTTTAATCCTTAGAATACTAGCGGGGCATGTCCCATGTTATTACTCTCTTGCTCCCTAGTCATGGTTCAATAGAGATGGTATGTCCCTTTGGTTTGTGCATCATGTTGGAATGAATTGATGTAACCTTGTTTTGTCTCGCAAACGAGTACTGTTAAACTTTGCTCTTGAGTTAAAATGTTGACTTGTAAATCCTTCTAAGGCATAGTAGCAATGAGTTTGTAAGCACTATGAAGTGAGCTGGATAGTCCTGATAAAAGTTAAACTAAAATTTATATATATGAATATATTAATGTAGATGTGATCTACTTGATAACCTTTGAGACCTGGAACAATCAAGAGGAAACTATCTTTTGTAACGAAATATGATTACTTATTTTTTTCCCGAGCCAAACCAATAAACACTATCCTTTTATGGTGAAACCTTAAATGATCTCATGGTGAAATCAATGGTTAGATTTTAGAAGATGATAGGATTTAATAAGTAGGAGGGAAATTGATTAATAAAACCTTAAATATCTCTCTATCGTTTGAAATGTTCTCCTTTGTCAAACTTAATTAAGTAAAGTCTAGATGGAACATTTAACCAATCTTGATAAACTCTTAACCTCAATAAAAGACTGATAGTAAACAATGTGACCCTGAAGCTAAATTCTGTTGTCCTGTTCTGTTAACCCTTGCCTTGATTCATGGTGATATTTCTTAAGCAAGGTCAAAATTTGATCCTTAAACAAGAAGGTTATTGTTATGAACCCTAAGCGGTACTTTCCACTCAATCGGAGCTTATGCCTTCATCCATGCAATAGAAGTGTGGAACATGTGTTAGTGGCTTGAGTAAGTTTAATTAACCTTGTAAGAAATGGAAAATGTTCTAAAATCAAATGAATAAAAAGCCTTGGACATAAAATTGATGATCCTAGTTTAGAAAGCTTGGCCTTAAGCTATTTAGTCAATAGTTGAAAAGAAAGAAGTTCTCCCTTGTGAAAAGAATTGTGTGAATCATTACATGAAATTTTATAAGAACGTAAGTTAAGAATTAAGAGACATTTTAGTAAACAAGAAAATTTAACAAGAATTTTCCTCATGGGATGCCCTAAATGTAAGTGTGTCATGTGGTTGGACTTCCATGTTGTCTTGTCAAAAAGAAGAAAAAAAAAAAAAAAAAATGTATTGTCCTTGATAGGTGTGAACGTCTCCGTGCTGCCTTTATGGCCATCCTTGTATCAAGTTGTTCACAGTGTTAGTTGTTTCCTTGGTGACGACATGTTGCGTCGTGTTATGTGTCAAGCAAGTCAAAAAAAAAAATTATCCTGTATTTCACCGTGTTGTTCGTGTGTGGTTTTTGGGTCGTTACACTTGGTATCAGAGCATAGGTTCATGCTCTCGAACCTATGGGCCGGATTGGTGTTGTATGGTGATGTTACATGATGGTGATGGTGTTACATGATGTTGTTTCATGGAGATGATGATGTTGCATGATGGTGGTAGATATTGGAAGAGTAATGTGCTTTAAACGTGATGTGATTAATGTCGTAATTGTGTTATTGTGAATGCACATGATGTGTATGTCACCTTGTGCGTGTTGTGATCATGTTGATATGTTGGGGATGGGAGTATTCTCTCTCCTTCTTGTGGATTCTATGAAGAGTTCACGTGTGAATTACTGTTTGTGATGTGTGAAAAGAAGTATAATGTGGATGACGTAGTGTTGGAGCATTGTGACATATTGTGATATGTGGGTGTATCAATGTGTTGTATGACTAGATTGATGTTAAAAGAAATGAGTTGTATCATGATGTTTTTACCATGTTTTGAAGAAATGTGTGTACCACCTTGTTATGTAGTAATGGATGTTATGTTGAGATGTACTATGTTCATCGTATGTATGACTGTGCAAATATGTAATGCTTCATGTTGTGATTTGGGGTCATACGGTGAGTGTATGAACCCTATCGTATGGTGATTGCACTTTGGGTGCAGAAAGTGGTAAAGTGATGTGTTACACTCAGTGAATGTATGATCGTGATCTACCCTGTATACGTACCATATGTAGGACGTTATGGTAGTTATGTGTGTGCCACCGTTATGTTAGTGATGTTGTTGTATGTTATGTTGTGAACCTTACGCTAACCGATCCTGAGGGAAATCGGTAGAAGTGTATGTTGAGAGTGAGGAATGGTGTACCATGGGTCAATAACTCGAGCCAAAACTCGGTTTAGTAGATAACATGTGATTCTTTCCTCTCTCCCTATGTGGTTGTATGTATGCAACCTAAGTGCAACTATGACTATGTTTAGCCTTGTCGAAGTGGTGGCGGGATGATTCAGATGGAGGTGATGACAGTTGTATTATTGATATGTATTTTGCGAGCTGAGGCTCGATGTTCCGAGTGCTAGCAACTCGTTGAGTACCCCTTTGGTGGCTAGATAAAGCCACACAGTTATCGTAATGTGACATTATTATAAGTTGATTTTATTCGTAAATTGAGCTTTTTACCTTATTTTGTAAGGACCAACAACTTTTCTTGATTGCCATGCTTTACAATTTTGGGCATTTCCTTGGTTTGTGGCACTAACATGGGGATTTTGATACTAACTATGGCTATTTGGCCATTTATTTAGCTTGATTTGGGGTCTTCTTTTAAATTTGGAATTCTTACCGCCTTGCCCAAGGCTTGTACTTTGCCACTTGGCACTTTGGATTGGATTGTTGTGCTGGTTCTATTGTCGTGATGTGTGGAATAGGGTCATAGGATGCACCATGGATTGGTTGGACCTATGGACCCGCTTCGTTGTATGGGGGTACGCCCCAAGGAGTACATATAACTAGCGGGTTGTTGAACCACGCGTTATTATGTCACTTGGGTTAGGAGTGTTCGAACTCTATGTGTCTTGGACCATAGGGTCAACCGGCCTCCTTGAGGGAGGCATAAGAGTTTGAGGGAGGCATAAGAGATTGAGGGAGGCATAAGAGTTTGAGGGAGGCATAAGAGACTTGAGGGAGGCATAAGAGTTTGAGGGAGGCATAAGAGACTTGAGGGAGGCATAAGAGTTTGAGGGAGGCATAAGAGTTTGTGTGTATGGTTGATGTTTCAGGATATACGTTGAGTTATTGTGATGTTTTGGTAGTGGTATTTTGATGTATGTGTTACTCATGTCAGATGGATATGTGTTGTGATGTTGTGGTTATGTCATTGATTCCCTTGTGGACACTATGTACCTGTAGCATGGTTTGGTGTTATGTGAGTTTTTCTTTGATGCAAATTGAGGGAATGTCTGGTGGATTGTAGTACTCTTTTGTTTGAGTATTTTGTGTGTCAGTCATTGATGTGTGACGAGTACTACGTTATGTGGACTGTGCCTATTCTATTCCGTATTTGAGTAACCTTTTGTGGTGTAATACAATCATGAAGTATATACTTGCGTGCTTGTGAATCTGTAGTGTCTTGTGAACCGATAGGGTGTTGTGTTAGCAGTTCATGTTGGGCACCCACAATAAAGAATAAACCAAAACTCTGCAATGATGAAATTTTAAAAGAAATTAAACTAAGAATAGTGCTAATGGAAAGAGACAAATGAAATGATGAACAAGAAAGAACTGCCAATCTTCACAGAACTTTAACAGTTAAAATTTCTGCCAAATGTTCCCTAGGCTACCCCATGGTCATGCTTTTGCATCTGAAATATTAAACTTAGAGCGTACCTTCACCCTTATCTGATCCTTATTGCTTACCATTTCTTTTCCTTTGTGTTATGTCGCATCGAGGACGATGCTTTCTTAAGGGGAGGAGAATGTAATGCCCCATTTGGCGTACCCTAGTCCTTGTTTCGGTGACCCTGTTGCTAAACATTGAACATTTGCGAGTGCTCTCTTTATTCGTTAGATGACTTCTTCCTTTTCACAGAGAAGGATTAGCATCCTTTGTCTCCGTCTTGCCTCCTCTTTTTGTTGTCGTTGCCTCTGGTTGTAGACCTCGTAGTGTCCTTTATGAATACCCTGTTAAAGGCATATCGTGTTCTATTATCCTAGTAGAGGGCTGGAATGACGTTTTGGTGTGTTAGGATGTGTTCGGTTAAAGAGGAATATCCATAATAATAATAATAAGTTTTTTTCTCTATTGTCGAGCTTGACTTCTCTGCGTTACGATTATAATTAATAACTATTTTAAGCTACAAATAATAATAATAATAATAATAATAATAATACTATTGTTATTATTATTATTGATTGGTGATTGTATTTTATTTTCAATTGTTATCAATTTTAAGTATTAATTATTATCGTTAAGTTTTTTTTTTTACGTTGTCGGTCGCTCCCGTAGACCGAGCCTGGGTTCACGCAATTGAAGAGGATGCCTATTATTGTTGCCTTGGTTAGCCATTCAAATGTGTTGCCTTAAAAACTACAACCTCTAGTCTTTTTCCCTTGGCTCCATGCAAGCTTAAAATTAATGGAAAATAGTTGCATTCACCTACCTTCATGCCATCCTTTATGGCCATCTATGCGACCTGCCTGGCGTGAGGGAGAAGCTGTTCCATGGGCTGTTGTTGTTTTGTCCTTTTGGCAAGTGGTGTGTGGTTGGGCGCCTCCACCAACTATCTTCATTGTTCAACATGCCTACTTGTTCACCAAGCTACCTTAATTTATAACCCTGACACCTCATTTTGACCTGCTCACGCAAAGAAACTTTGGTGGCCACGTAGCTTGCATTGGCGTGTTCTGGATAGTGGATTCATTGATGGTGAAATGAAGGTCTATCACCCTGATGTTGCGTGGGTGGGTGTGGATTCTCAAAATCGTGCTGTACAGGCAGTTTCAGTGGAGCGTAGAACTGAAATTCTCCTAGGAAAGTGCCGTGAGGAAGTGATTGGCTATATGCAGCAGCTACAGGGTAGAGAAGTAAACTTATCCCAGAAAATCAGTGGCCTCCAGAGAGAGTTAAGTGCGACAGCTGCTGCAGGGCGATCCCAAGGAACCGTTGGTGTTGATCCTGATGTTCTGGTTGCACGCGACCACAGTCGTGATCAGTTGTTGCAAAATCTTGCAGCTGTAGTAGAAGAACGAGATAAAGTTTTAGTTGAGTTGTCTTGCCTTTTCATTTTGGAAAGTCACTTCCATCCAGGTGGAGACTGGTTCCTTGTGGAGGAGGGGCGTGGAAACAAGCTAGGGATGTAGGCGTGTTACCTCCACTTTCATTGGGAGCTGTAAGGTGTGTTCTTGTTGGGGATCAAAGAACTCTCCTGCAAGATAAATAGCCGTGCAACAACGAGCATGCTACAGTTTGGTAGAAGCCTTCGTGAGCGCCTCCAACAGTAGGTTGTCCAACTAGGTTGTTTTCATTCTGTATCTCTGCATCCTCAAATTCGGATTCTCCTACAAGATATTTTTATCAAAATCGATTAAGTGACAGTGAGAGTGTTACCAGGAGACCCGATGAAATTTATTACAGAGATTCTCTACTGAGACCTTGCTTGTTCTGCGATGTAACTCATGGAAGAGGATCTTATAGGGGTGGATCTGTTTCATATCAGAATATTCATGAAGCACTTTTGCTTTGCAATGATATGGACTTCTTCAACGAGTCACTGAGTTGGCAGGCATAAAGGTCTCTGTTGGAATTATCATACCTTACAAGCTACAACTGTAATGTTTGCACCGAGAGTTTGATGTTGTCCCCAAATCTGATGAAGGAAAAGGTTTATGTATCATTACGGTAGATGCCTTTCAGAGCCAGGAGCGATGTAATCATTATGTCTTGTGTCCGAGCTTCAAACCATGGTTGGTGTTTAGCTTTCTAGCGCAAGTGCTCACGGACTGAGTGGTAAGCAGTTCGACTCTCACCCCCAAAGCAGCTGCATGTGCATTGAAGCAATCTAGTGTTTGGACAGCCACCTATTGCATTCTTCTAGTCGTGCCTTCAAAAGGGAATCCTGGTATGGTATATTGCAAGAAAAGACCAGTGAAGCAGAGGATAAAGCGGAGGGCGTGTGGCTGTAGCAGTCCCTGTTGGATGTACACGACTGGTGGATGCGTTAAAACAGGCAAGATAGACTAACCATATACATAATATGCTAGAAGCTAACAGACCTCTTAAAATGAAACATTTCCTTTCTAGAAATTGGTATAAAATTGTGATTTTGTGGATTTGTGTTCAGTATATGGGTAATAGTTTGTTATTTCTGGATTTGCCTCCGTTGGTTGTTCTTGTTGAAGTGATCAAACCCATTTATATATAAAAAAAAATGTTCTCGGTGTTTATGCTTCGATTAATTATATGGAAATATATATATATATATATATATATATATAATGGTACTGTAAGGATAAAAATACCCTGTGCTAGAAATCGAGTCTTCTGGGTACGCTGGTTTTAACAACTTGTCGGCTTATATATATATATATATATATATATATATATATATATATAATCTTAAGTTACTTCCTTCTACAAAAATGTCGCTTTGTTTCTTTTGTGAACCTGGGTATGTAATCGCCCCTGGAACGTTGCAGCTTTGACTAGTATTGGGTTCCTTTTATGTTATTGCCCTAGAGGAAAATATACAGTTAAATTATTATTTTGTTTATGATAAGCGTAATTATGCACTTCGTGTATTGTGCAAATTATTAGGGTATTTGGAAATTAGAAGATCAATATATATGCTTGTTAAGAAGGAAGTTTTGGACCAAAAATATGTCCTGGGTTGATAGAAGGCATATCTTTGATCTTGCTTTAAATATTTTTAAACCTCTTGGGTTGTATGGCTTCATATTTATTGTATTTGTAGGCCGACTTTCACTCAGTTGAGCCTTAATGTTTTAATCACCCTTAATCGGGTATATGTGTATCATTTCGTTGTCTTGGTGGGCTAAGCCGAGTTGAAGTGCAAGTTTGATTTTTGTTACGAGTTTAGAAATTGGCACTTTTGTATAAACCCAAACTGAGAACTTTGGGGTCAATTATATATATATTTTTTTGGGGTTTAGACCTCTGTGTTTTCGATTATGTTGTTAGGTCCTGAATGGGATGGAAGCTTAGACTATTATTATTGTTTTAAAAGGGCATGATTATTGATAGAATCCCCACTTGACCCTACTCTCCTTAAGAGTAAAATTTGATAATATTATGGCCTTATAGTGTTATGAAAATTGAATGGATGTGTTTAGAATTCTAGCTTGCTTAATGGACTTGGTTAGTCATGGGGCTTGTCTCTATTCCGGTCTTGGTTATGTCTAGTAGGTAGGCTCTTAGGCAATACCTATTCCGCAGACATTGATTTTCTTTGTTTTTCATCCTTTCCACTCATCCTTATTAAGCTATGAAGTCACTTGTTAGATAAGAAATAATGGTTTGAGTTTGAATATAATATTTTCAGCCATTTAACCTTTTGTTTACATGATGGAACTCTCTTCTTACCCTCGTGGTTTACTTCTAACCTATTAGGCCTATGGCCTTCTAGAATGATTGTTGAACTATTGTTTGTTTTTGGTGACTAAGATCGTGACTGGTTTTCATCTTTCGACTTCACCTAGAGAATGTTGATTGATGGGCAGCATATTAGATTCCGACCACGTATTCTACTGGATTACATGATTGAAATCCTAATACTCTCAACTCTTTGTTCTAACATTATAAATTCCATAGTATTGCATATTTTGGTTGTCAACCTTTTGTGGTTTTCGAGATATTGTTCATAATTAAAACATAGGGCTCTCTTCTTAGTTGGTATGGTGAAAAATTATATCTTGTTTCAAAAGGTTGTTAGAGGTTAGAACTTTGATCCATTTCTTGAAATAGAATGTTTCCTTTCATGGTATTGTTAGCTAGTAGCTTATTGTTGCTATGTATAGTCTTATCTTGCTCAGTTCTCGAACCGACTCAAAGTTATTAATTGTTGCGAGATGGCTTACGTGGTTAGATGATGGAAAGACTTGTAGATTATTGCATCAATCTTGGTTATGATGTTCCTTTGTACGAATGAGTATTATGTTATAAAAATTTGGAAAGGTCCTTTGGACATTTTAGAAGAAGGGTCAATGCCTTAGTAAATGTATTGTAGAGTATTGTTGTTGTAATTGTTGAAACTTTGGTTTGTTTGGTTATCACGTGAAAGATGAAATTTGATTACCGCTTGGTTACGGGATATTCTAGTGTATTTTAATCCTTAGAATACTAGCGGGGCATGTCCCATGTTATTACTCTCTTTGCTCCCTAGTCATGGTTCAATAGAGATGGTATGTCCCTTTGGTTTGTGCATCATGTTGGAATGAATTGATGTAACCTTGTTTTGTCTCACAAAACAGTCTTTGTTAAACTTTGCTCTTGAGTTAAAATGTTGACTTGTAAATCCTTCTAAGGCATAGTAGCAATGAGTTTGTAAGCACTATGAAGTGAGCTGGATAGTCCTGATAAAAGTTAAACTAAAATTTATATATATGAATATATTAATGTAGATGTGATCTACTTGATAACCTTTGAGACCCAATCAAGAGGAAACTATCTTTTGTAAAAATATGATTACTTATTTTTTTCCCAGCCAAACCAATAAACACTATCCTTTTATGGTGAAACCTTAAATGATCTCATGGTGAAATCAATGGTTAGATTTTAGAAGATGATAGGATTTAATAAGTAGGAGGGAAATTGATTAATAAAACCTTAAATATCTCTCTATCGTTTGAAATGTTCTCCTTTGTCAAACTTAATTAAGTAAAGTCTAGATGGAACATTTAACCAATCTTGATAAACTCTTAACCTCAATAAAAGACTGATAGTAAACAATGTGACCCTGAAGCTAAATTCTGTTGTCCTGTTCTGTTAACCCTTGCCTTGATTCATGGTGATATTTCTTAAGCAAGGTCAAAATTTGATCCTTAAACAAGAAGGTTATTGTTATGAACCCTAAGCGGTACTTTCCACTCAATCGGAGCTTATGCCTTCACCTGTGCAATAGAGGTGTGGAACATGTGTTAGTGGCTTGAGTAAGTTTAATTAACCTTGTAAGAAATGGAAAATGTTCTAAAATCAAATGAATAAAAAGCCTTGGACATAAAATTGATGATCCTAGTTTAGAAAGCTTGGCCTTAAGCTATTTAGTCAATAGTTGAAAAGAAAGAAGTTCTCCCTTGTGAAAAGAATTGTGTGAATCATTACATGAAATTTTATAAGAACGTAAGTTAAGAATTAAGAGACATTTTAGTAAACAAGAAAATTTAACAAGAATTTTCCTCATGGGATGCCCTAAATGTAAGTGTGTCATGTGGTTGGACTTCCATGTTGTCTTGTCAAAAAGAAGGAAAAAAAAAAAAACGTATGTATTGTCCTTGATAGGTGTGAACGTCTCCGTGCTGCCTTTATGGCCATCCTTGTATCAAGTTGTTCACAGTGTTAGTTGTTTCAGGGTTCCACCATTGGAATGAATTGCATAGAGAGGAATGTATAAGACTGGAGGAAGCTGGCCCAGGTCACCCACAAGAATAATTGACTTGCCACCAAAGGGTGAGGTCTTTGCATGTAGGAGAGCCTCTCATAACTAAAAGTCTATTTTGGTCAACAATTTTGGCCCATTGTGTAATGCCCCACTTCATTTCCCTAACTAGTGAAGTGTGGATCCCACATTCACACTTGATTTGTCAGTATGAAATCTTATCTCCTCAAATGCTTGCTTTTTCGTGGATTTCATGAAGGATTTTTCGAGCTTAGGGGTCGTTTATTCAGGAGGGTATCAACCCAATCATTTGGGATCACAACCTCAATTTTTTTTCATTGGTTTTACTTTGGGTAGACATGAAATAAATATTGTTATTATTATAACCATATATATATATATATATAATTTGTATAATTGAATATTATTTAAAATTATCGAATAAAATAGAAATTTTTTTTTAACAAGAATTAGCAAATTAAAACAAATAATTCTAAATTCAATTACGTGAGGAGGAGAAGGTGAGTTTCAAGGTGTGTGGGTGGAGTTATTTAATTTTATACTCAAAATTTATTATGAAAAGACTTTGGAATCCTTCTAGCAAATGCAGTTGGTAGGCCTAAAGCCACATGCCACCACAACCTCCCAGCATTCACGGTCTATGCCAAATGGGAGACTTAGTACAAACAAACGTGATCTATTTGACCATCATGCCCAAAAAATGTGGTTTTATTTTGTGTGTCATGACTACTAGACCTACAATGATGGATGGTGAAACGCCTTATGGAAATGTGTATTAGGGGTTGTGCTAAACAAAGCTCTCGCTAATAGTCGTCCTAAAATCAATCCCATTTTGGGTTGAAGGATCCTTGATCGTGGGAGATAAATATGTAACCATAATATCCCCTCTATTTACTATATACTAATTGATTGATCTGGATTTATATCTATGTTTGAAGCCGGTTCAATTGTCTCTAAGAGGAAAGGGAAGTGACTATTTTCCGTTGTTATGTATGCTTTCAACAGAAGAAGAAAAATAAGGATTTAGGATTAGGAAGTGCGTAATGTATAGCTGATTGATTTTGCTTCTTCGCTTCTAAGCACCTATGCTACATGCATAGTAACCTTCTAGTACCATTTCATATTCCCGATCTTTATATTTTTTTTGAATAGTGGTTGTCTTGATTAATACTTTAAGAGTCCCCTTTTCTTCTATCCCACTTATGTCTTGGCAAGATTTATCTCTTAAACTCTTCCTCTGCGTAAAAAATATCCATTTGTCCTTTCACACTCCTTTTTGTAAAAAATTCCCTTACCGACACCAAAAATATATTGAAACCTTGGTCTATATGCCTCTAAGACATTGCTATTGCAAGTGCTCTAGTTGGCTAATATGGAAATGTGGAAGATAACTCAAGCCACCTAAATTGTTCGACATATTTCCCAAAAAGGAATGTGGTCTCTTGGAAATGCGTTCCTTGCTTATTATTCCCAAAATGGTGTTTATGAGGAGGCTCAAAGGCTTTGTAAATAAATACCTCAACTGGATGTTATCACATGGAGTGCCATGGTAGCTGGATATGCACAAAATGGTCCTTTTTGTTTAAAATGCAATAGAAACTTCCAAGAAAATGTAACTAGTAGGGGGAATCTATTTTCCATAGCTCATGCTAGTATCCTTCTTATTTTATGTCAAATGGGGGACTTTGGAACAGGTTAAAGGACCGCATAAACATATGACCTGATGGTTGTTTGGCCGCTTCATCATCTTGGGACCACTTAAGCACTTTAGTTGGTAATTTAGGGCTTCGGTCAAGCCTTGAAAGTTTTTGACGGGAAGGATAATAGTTTGTTAAGTTGTTACAACCACATTGGATTTGATTTGCTTTGATAAGGTGTATTGAATTTGAATGTGGAAAGCGTTATATTGTTGGGGATAATGTGTTGGAATGACAATGTAAATTATGTGGTCCTGGATGTTGAATTGAAGGGTACAAATGGAGGGGATATGGATGCACGCAGATCTGTTTGAAAGAATGCTAAGAGAGAGAGAGAGAGAGAGAGAGAGAGAGAGAGTTGGAGCTTTGTGGAATGTTGGTGAAACCACCTGGAGCACCTCTTGCACTACTAACGTTAATATTGCTAGGCATGGTCTCCTTACCTTCATATTTTATAATTTTCGTATGATTTGGTTCTTCATTTGCAATATAATAGAAATATTAAACCATTAGATACTTAAAAAATTGGATATTTTAACAAGATAGTTAGTGCGAAAAAATAAAACTCCACCTTGTAATTTATGTTACCAACTTATAATTTGACCATCAACCATGTTGCTACCACAACCTTATACGTTGCTAACCAGGGTATCAAAATTAGGTGCTCATGTCCATTGGTACTGGTGAGAGTTTGAGTCATCAACTGAAGTAACCATTTCAGTCTACTTGCAAAGTTAGAACAACACAATATTCAGATACTCACAAAATAATTTTATGAGCCCCCCCAAAAAATGTCAAGTTTCTTCTACGAACCTTATTATGTGGGGAGTCACATCAAACCTTAGATCAGCCCCAATCGACCATTTTTTCCTTTTTCCACCCCTCTAGGAGCCATGCTATCCCATCTTACAGTTTTAGGAAGCTATTAAAACTAAAAAGTTCATTTTCGTTTCATATCACCCTTTGGACCTTGAGCGAATGAATGCTTTTTTGCCTTCGCATACCTCTAGTATTTCTACTATACAATTGCTTACAACCTCAAATTTGGGGAAAAAAATTTATATATTTTTTTCCAAAGGGGTTTTGTAGGCCTCTAAACGATGTTTGACTAGGTCAAATTGACCAATTACGACTGGCGACTCCATAAAACCCATTACCATTTGTAACCTATTTTCTAGTTCTCAATTTCGTTGACTTCGATGAAATATCCATACATAGGAGGGCATGTAGGAATCTTCTTATGGAGATTCCATCCATCAAAATTCATTTTTTGGATGAGGTTTCTTAGCCCTCAATCTAAAATTGGTTTATATTGCAACTAGCCCAATTACGACCGAAGGCCCCGAAAAACCAGCAACCAATTGTAAACCATTCAGCAGTTATGAATTCCGTCAGTTCTTGTGAATTTTTGCTATATAGGAGTACACATAGAAACTCAACTATTGTGCATTTTCCCATTGGAACACAATTTTCAAATGTGGTGCCTTAGCCTTTGAGCCAAAATTAGACATTTTCACAACTAGTAGAAAAATGTAAAATAAGGTCGTAGGACCCTAATCAAGACATTAAACCGTCCCGAAAAATTATTGAAACATATAAATAACTGTATTAAAGTCTCTTATGGCTTGTTGTGTTAAATGTGACTTTCGGAAAAAACATTTCTCTCTCTTCCCTATCTCTTTCTCTCTTCTCACTTAGTTAAGAAATGAAATGAATGTATGCCCCTAACCTTCTCTTGTTGCGTGTGTATTACTATTATTATGATGTAAATGGAAAACTAAAAATGATAATTATGATAGATTTAGGTGGATTCCATGCCAAAATTTTGCTGACCATGTGGTGGCTGAAGGTATTGAGACTTAGAGGAGTTGAAGTGTCACTAAAAATAGCATTTTTGCATGCTTATTTGAAACAATGAAATTATAGAGGCTAATTCAACATTTTTGAAGTATTGAAAGGTTTATTATTGAAATTTTGTAATATTTTAAAGATGCTAGTGTTTAGGGAAATGTTCATCTAAACATGGGTGTTATTTTGATCCCAAATTTTGTATTGTAAAAGTTGGATATATATGTTAAATGAAATTGAATTTGACATCTTATAGTGATTTTCATTGTGAAATTTATGATGAAATATCTGGTGTGTTGTGTTATTTAACTTGAAAATGTAGCAAAGAAATATAATCAAAACAATCAACCATAGTATAAAACTTGTGCATAACTACCCTTCTCGTATGCGATCCTTTTTTAGCATAGAAAAACTAAAACCTTAGGATGAGCTTAAATCATTTCACTCGATGACACCTTCTAGCTTAAGGAAATAAGAGCCCAAGTTTGAGTTTATCGTCATAGTTGGTATACTTAACAACATTTTAATTTATGAATAGTTGTGAAAAGGTAACTATGAGAGGATGTGCTAGGAGAAAAGTGAAATTTAGTTTTCCTCGTAACGCGTTGAAACCATATTTTTGTGAGAAATTAAATCCATTACGTGTAATATGTAATGTGAACCTTAATCTTATAAATGAAGGGTTATTCCCAATTGTTCCCACACTTTTCTTATTGCATAATTAATGAACGATGTGAAACTAGGTAATCATGTTTTTAAGGCAATTCCCTAAGACAAGAGCTAGTAATCTCACAAGCATGCAAATGTTCTTAACAAATGGGTTATACAACTAATTTCAAAATGCTATTTTAATCAAATTAAGTGAATATTTTAAAGATGAATGTATATGATTTTAGTGGATACTATGTTTTAGCTACCTACACATGAGAATATTGAATGTGAATCCCCTTTAACCCCTCTTAAACAAGAGTATCAAGTTGAAAATAAGTATAGAATTTACCTAGAGTTACACAAAGATTATTGGAGATAAGGGCGTTCAATCACTCTAGTTGTGACCTTAGTACGATGTGCAAAATTTATAATTGAATGTCTCCTTGTAACATGCATCTAATACTTAATTTCCCGAATCCAACTTGATGGAGTGTGAAATCATACTCCTCAAGACCTTGATGACTAAACATTTAAGTGTAGTAGATAGAATATATGATTAGTTGCAATAACTTAAAACAAAATAGAGTAGCCTTAGTAATTAAATGCTACTATGAAAAGAATGTGTAATCTATTTACTTTTGAACCAATAAACTCCCTTTGTCTCATGTGAGCTTCCCTCATTGCAAATGAGATAAATTGCAAATCCAAACAAGCATGCTTAGAAAGTAAATTTTTAGAACAAATACTAATAGGCTCATGTGTGTACATATGTTCCTATCAACAATCGGCTACATCCTTCTAGTGATAAGAGAAAAGAGGAAAAAATCAGGTGGAATTTTTACAAGTAAAATGTTAAGCAAGATAAAGATAATGTAGTCTAGTTTAAAGAATAATAAAGACTACATGATAAGTGGTTTTCATGTAAGTAAGGTCAATAACGAAATATGACTGTAATAAATATGTAAACTAGGAAAGTGTTGTGTTGTGGATGGTACTGATATGGGAGTTTATACTGTAGTTGAATCGTTATGTTGTGCCTTGTCATTTGGGATGAAGTGGTCTTGTTGTGCATCATGCATTTTCATGTTATCTATGTGGGATAATGTGTGTGAAAGCGTCTCATGTGTTATGCGTTGTCCTAAGTGTTCTCATGTGGTATGGTGTATACAACAATGTAAATTAAAAAAAAATCCAATATTTTTACTCTTGTATTTGTGTGTCAAATTTGTGGGTGTTACGCAATGAAACTCATTTCATCGATAAGAACATAGTCAACATGCTTGAGCAACTCCTGAAAAGAGGATAGAGAATGACCTTCCAATGGTTTGAGCTCCTTTATAGGTATGTGAAGGGAGGCATGTATGGTCGATGCAGAAATGTTAAATGTAGCGACAACGGTAGGCACAAGCAAGAAGCAAAGGTGATTTCTCCACATGTGGCACTTTGGAAAAAGTGGATCATATAACATTAATGAGAAATGACTTTTCTATTCTTGTAGTTCCCTGAATTATTAATTTCAGAGGAGGAAGTTCCGATTTGTGCGAGAAGTGATGGAAAATGGTATCATATGCTAGTTTTTGCCTGCTCAAGAAGCTTTCAATGAGAATCTGCAGAGAGGATATATCAAGATTATTCATAGATATATTGTTTCTTTGAAAATCTATAAAAGAAGAGCCAATTTCTTGCAAGCAAAGAGGAGTGGTGTTTGAATGCTAATTATGTTGCATATTGAAGTCACGATGGCCTAATAAATGTAGGCCTTCAAGTCTAATGGTTTGTACAGGTAAAATTGTGCAAGGAATTTCCATTCTTCTTGAAGATGCTCACTTTTCTTAGAGGGGTGCTCCAATTCATCATTTGAGTCTAACAAATCCACGTAAGCGAAAAGGAAATGAACAATATGCCACATTCTATAAGTGTTTTTGAGCAGGTTCCAATTAGAGACAATATCTTCTGCAGTGGTGCCAATATTTGTGGAAATGACATGAAAGGGCTTGTATAGTAGAAGATCTGACCAAAAAAATAGTTCAAAGGATGTTGAATCTGGTGTTGGTTCTTGGGAGAATCTAGGGTACACGCGGACAATTGTTGGGAGTGTTCTTTGTTTCCATTTATTGCCAGTACGACATCGGCTATAAGTCCAATCTCTAGTTGTTTCAATGAGGGAAAGGGGTTCCATATCGAGAGGCCTGGCCTTGTAGGAGTCAATGAATACTATTGTGTCCTCTAAATGCGATTATGATTATGCAATTCTCCGTAGGTTTTTCTTTCCAACATTTAAGGAAACGAAGGAACGACTACACAAAACCAATGGCAATTTCTGCAACATGTGGCAGGTTTCTTGGGCACTTATGTTGTGTTCTACGATGTTGTCCAACAACATTTTCCGGAGTCTGCAACCTATTCTAGGAAATCGGGGTCAATATCTCTCATGCGATTTTAGAAAGCATTTGATGGTATGTTTCTAAACATTTCTCAGCCTTAGAAGCATATTTTGCAATGTAATTTATAATAGCATGGCGAGAGAGTATGGGAAAATTTAATTGCAGTCAACATTGGCTCTCCAAATTGATAACATAACAGGTTATGTATATTGAGCCTTTCATCGTTCCATGCATGAAGGTATTTTAATGTCCCGTCGCCATCAACAAAAAGGCAGAAAAATGTCTATTCTCCCAAGGGGAATTGTAACAAAATCAACCACTTTTATTTTCTCTCGAGGCGGGTTTTGTTCACGAGAATTTTGTGTGATGATACACTCTATTCAGAAGCTCTTCAAGGTCTGCAGCTGGGAACATGAAAGAATTATAGATGTATCCAAGAGGCAGGGGTCATCATTTACAGAGCGATGTATATATTCATGAATACATTTGATAGATGTTCAATTTCTAGGTTAAGATGTTTTTTATTGGAAATTATCATAACATGAATCCTCATAATATTGATAATACCAATTTTTTGTCCCAGATGATGGTGCGAGTTAGCATGCAAATTTTTGTTTGTATGAGTTTTCTTTATGTATAAGTATCCTAGAAGAATAGAGAGCCATCCGTTTTGTAATTATGAAAATATCAAATAAAGATATTTGTTTCTCTTCTTTTAACTCTAGGGTGAATATTCTATGATCAGATTTACTATTTAAAAAGACAAAAAAACTATCAAAACTTTACCTCCGAGGCCATTTAATAATTGTGTCCTCCAAACCTTCCCCACCAATTTAACTTTAAGGCTAAAGTCACTATGACCATTTTTTTAAAGGTCTACTATTTAAACTCTACCTCACATATACTTTTCCAGAAACCTATCCAAACTGTACCTCACATATACCTTTCAGAAACCACCTCCACCACTAATGAAAAGGCCACAACAACCGTTCTGTGAAAGTATTCGCGCTGACCACATTCTAATTCCTTCGACCTGTTCATTTATGTTGCTCTCGCATTAACTATGGAGGAATTCTTTATCACGTTTAAAATATTGACAAGTTAAATAAGTTTTTTGATATGTTCTTGATTGATATTTTTCACGGTAGAGCAATAATCCGCCCATGGATGGTTTAATATTTAACAAGATTATTATAAAATCATGATGTGACCACAAAAGATTCTATGTCTGTGTACATATGGACCAAAAAGCCGACCAACAAGATTCCTTTCAGATTCCATTCCCTGAAGCCTGCATTATTGGAAGCGATTCTGAAATCGCAAGATGATCCGACAAATGTTGATGCCTAAACCTCCCACAAATTCTTCCCATCGACCCTGCAACTCTTTGCTTCTCTCCTCAACGCCCTGTGTTTCGCATTTTTCGCTAAACATGGCCAACTGCTAACCAGGTACAGAAATTCAGACAATTTGCAGGGTCTCGGGTGGAGCAGACAATCTGCGGAGGAAGCTGAAGCTGCTGCTAAATATCATGGATAAGTCTTTGTCGATACTTTTGACATGAATGAAAAGGGAACTCCAATTTGCGAATGTAATGCCTGCTTTACGGGTCCGGATTGCTCCCAAATGGTTGCTGATTGTGTCGCTGACGCAGCTAGGTATGCCTATACTGTTCTATTGTTTTCAAAACTAACAATAAAAAGTCTGTATTTTCTCAGAATTTCTTTTCTCGAATGTAAATTTGCAATTTTTAAGTAGGCTGTGTATGAATATTTGTGTTGCAGTGGAGATCCCAAATATTCGACTCTGCGGACAATTCGTGGAAGGAGACGCCAAATATTCGACTAAACGAACAAAATCATTGAATTCAACAATCCGGATGCTCTTCTGAAAGAGGCAGTTTTGGAAGGAGAGAATGTGAAAACAATTAATGATCACGCGTATTACTTCACAGCAATCTCGCACCAGGCGGAGGAGGATATCATGCTTTTCACACTCTCAAAACTTACCGGACACGCAGGCAGCAGGCTCGGGTAAATATCTTAGTTTTTAATTTTTCATCTTTTGATAATGATTATGATGTTATAGAGTTCTAGAATATTGTGAGTTGTAAACTATGACCTAGAAATTTAGGAGAGAGAAAATAGGGAGTGAATAAAAGTTGTTTGAATAGAAACTAGGTAGGAGAGCATATATGCTCTTTTACACAACCCACCTAGATTAGAGTGAGAGACTTACGGAAGTTAAATAGGTCTCATACATATTTATGTAAAATGTATTATTCAATATTCATGTTGATTGAATCCTTTTTGAGCTTATGCTCTTGTTGAATATGGGGAAACCACAAATTTGATATTAGAGCAGGTTTCGTATGTGGCCTCTCTAACCTTCACCTCACTCATTTCTAATTTTTTGAAGTAGACTAAGGAAATGGTTGAGTAGTGCAAACCACACATTCATTTGTTGTAATGGGAAATGATGCAAAAATAGGACTACTAGATACCACAAACCTCATACGAACTCTAAAGTTTGTTTCATCCACCCTTCTTACATATTTTTATCGGTCTAATTGTGTGGACCAGGTGTGACCCATTGACATTCACAATCCACCTACATTATCTTCTCCATTTCCACTTTTTTTTCGTTCTATTAACAATTTTCATTGCATTCTCATTCATTGTTTGTATACCCAAAAATATATAAACACAAAATATTTCTAAATGTCGAATCTTTTCCATTATTTCTACATTTATTCGGTTCTAGCATTTTTGGAGCATATATGCATTTCTAGATGTAGAAATTTTGGGTTTTAAAATTTGTAGTAGAAAATATTGCATTAAAAGTTACATTTAAAATGTAAATCTCTACTTTTGAAGAGTTAAGAATTGTTCAACGAGTTACTCCCTCACTCACTCAATCTGACTTGGTGGATTTAGAAGATCTGAACTCAAGTTTTGAATGAAAACACTCCTAACAGGTTAGTCATTCTAAACCCTCACTTAGGGACTTTGCATCGAAACATCAATCCTCCAATACATTGTAGGTCAATTTGCTTTGCATTTGCCGATCATAGATCCTTCCTCCATGATCCATCCTACTCAACACAAATCACAAAAACATGTTAGTGTAGGATTTTATTCCATTGTATGTATTTTCCTACAAATATATTTAAATTTCTTAGGTGGCATCAAGATAGATGGGAGTTACAATTATCCACCTTTTAAGGTGACGATTAAAATTTCTCATTGTTGGACAATGTGGCATTAATCTTGTCATTGATGTCAAGGTGTCTTGGTGTGCCTAGGTAATTAAATGTTGTTGTCATTGATGAGGTAAAGTTTCATGATGTGTTCCATTGGTGTCTTGCCATGATGTTTTAGTGCATTTGCATGATTTAGTGCATGGTTGAGCTTGTATGTTCTAGTGTACTAGTGTATGAGCTCCAAATGTGGAATGAAGGTTAGTAGAGTGTATATCATGATTAAAGAGGTGTGTAAGAGGTGTTCTTGGGTCTGCGAGGGTTGTGAAAAGGCAATTCTTGAGAAGAAAGCATTGAAACAAGCTTTTTTTAGGCCTAATCTTAGACCTAACATGAGAAAATGATGAGGTTGCATGGGATATGAGGCAAAGAAAGTTAGCGTAAGCATGATGAATGTATTTTGAGGTTAAATTATAGGTATAGAAGATGTCAAAGGAGAGGTTTCATGTATAGAGTGCAACTTTGAGCTCTTTTTGAAGTAAGTACAGAAGACAAGGTAAGAAAGACAAGGTAAGTCATGGTGTCTAGAGAGTTTTAGGTGTGTGCAGGTATGAATGAACATTAAGATACCTAAAAGAGGTTTGTTTTAGTGTTGTGTGTCAAGTTTCAGATCCATGTGTTGAACATTTTTGAAGATTTTATACTTTGACCAAAACCAGGTTTCCTAAGGTGAGTTTAGAGCTAAATTTTGACTTTCAAATGCTCGTTGGGGAGTGTATGATTTACATGGGGACCTAAGCTCCTAGGGTTATTTGAGTAGGTTAGTTATGAATATTTTCAAGTGGATTGAAGTTTTTTTATTGTCAATTTTATGAACAATCATTAAGAAATAACTTTTTAAGTCTCATAAAACCGTAGCTCTATACCGACTTGGGAGAAAATGGTTGTACAAACCCATAATGGATTCATTTTGTAAATTTTATGATTTGGGGTTGTATAATAATCCTCCATATTTACATTTATGTATTTTAGAGCTTTTGATAGTAAGTGGGCCCCACCAAAAATGTATGTTTCGGATTTTTTAGTTTGTACAGAAGTTTCCCATTAAACCTAATGACTAAATTACCATTTATTGAATAATGGGAGTTTATAATACATTTATGTCATATTTTTAGGTCATGTTTGAGGTCCTAGAATGCAAAGTGTGCCTTATCTATCAAGACTGGTTTTTAGGATGAAGAAGTAGTTTTGAGCCGTTTGTGTGCAAAGGAGTTTTGAGGAATCTAATGTCTGATTTATGGTTGTATGAGAACATCATGATGTATATGACATTAATATATTTCTAGTGATATATATTAATTTCATGGTTGAGGTCATCTGATGTGGTATTGAGCCTCATCTTTAAGGTCTAGGGTTTGGTGCACAAGAACAAACATGTTCTTGGGATGGTTTCATGGCTTGAGGTGATGATGCAGAGATTTCCAGGTATGGTGGAAGCATGATGAGGTATTTTTTTATGTTTATAAATATATTCAAGGATTTTCTTGATGATCATCTAGACTCAAAGTTTGATTTTTGGTGTAATTAGGCCTATTAGAGACCTAATGGGTATTTTTGGGCATGTTGGTGATATGACCAACATATATGGTCAATTTTATGATGCTATCATGATTTTATCATTATGTTTTCATGATATTTTATCTATGAACACCAACCTACATGCTTTGGGCACTTTGTCTTGTATGTAAGCAAGTTTAAAGAGCTCATTTGTGAGAGTTAGAGAGATGAGAGGATATCGAATCTTGGAAGGATGAAAGAGTAGACTATGAGGGAATAAATAAGAGTATGAGGCATTTAAAATTATTAATTACTATACAATGATGTTTATATAAAGATTGTGAGTTAAAGAAGGTCATTCATACATGACCTAGTTGAGAAGAAGACCTAGTTTGTGTGCATGGGTTTGAGCGAGCTAGAGGAGAGTGTGAAGGGTGTTGTAAAGGATCAAGGGAAGGTAAGAGAATAGGATGAGAAGATAAGGAGAGTATAGAATAAGGAGATATATGCCATTATACCTAATCAACATAGGATGATGCATGTTTGAGCAAAGAAGAAGAAGAATGTTTCTTTAAGAGGGGTTTTAAGTAGATGGAGCTGAACTAATGATCATAATCAGTTTTGAGAAAAAAAATTAGAAGTGATCTTCATCTTCATGTGGCTGAGTTGGTGTTTGGTCATCTATGGGGGTTGTATCCTCCTTGATGGGTGGGTGCCTCATTAAATCAAGGGTTGATTCTTCTTATATGATTGGTGTCCTACTAAACTAGGGGTTGGTGCTCCTTGTGGGATTAGTGTCTCACTAAATAAATATCTTATGATGTGTAATATTCATACGATTCATTTGTTTTGAGTAATATAAGTAGAGGTTAAGTATTTTTTCTTCCCCTTGAGTGTTTCCCACATTATATCTTGTGTTCACGAGTTCTCTCTTGTTTCACTTGCTGGTTGTTTCACTCTTAATAAGCACACACTAATTATGTATGTTGCATGGATGATTTTAATGATGTATGTAAACTAAGGTAAATGAAATAATTATTTTTTTATGAATGATTCATCCCCCTTTCAATCACTGTGCTTCCTAAAATTGGTATCGAGCCATGTGCTTGTGAATCAAGTTTATCCACTTGAAGGAGATCATTGAAGCACAAGTATGGAAGGTAGTCAAGTTCGGGATGAAGTAACTCCTTTGGTTAGAATGAGATCATGCTTGAAACCCTTATGGTTTGATATAAGGTAGTCAATATATGAAGTTTTCACTCCCATTTCCAAGTTTCCACCTGATACAACCAATGAGAAGACTTATGAAGAATACAAAGTAGGTTTTTGTATTGTCCTGAATCTTATTACCCTAAAAGTGAAGATAGAAATGTTGAAGAAGATATAGTAGAAGAACTTGAAGATTACTTAGATTAAGTGAATGTATTTGAACCTCTCGAATGCAACTGGAGAAATTGATAAGAGTCATAAATCCCTAACCATGGATACATGCTATGAAGACCTTAAAGCTGATTTAATTTTCTATGAGATAAGGAAAAATGAAGGTGATGTGTCAAAGAGATTTGACACCATAAGTGTCGGGACATATGTATATTTTGAGAGTCATTGTAATTGGTTATAAGCCAAGTGGGGCATGGAATTATCAAGAGAGAATAAAGATCAATCATTCTATAAAGCAAGGTATGGGTGTTTTTTAATGAGTTTATATTTTCATTCAAGAAAAGTGAATATAGAACTATAGACAAGTGGAAGATGGTACAATATTCTAAATGGCTAAAGCCATGAAAATTAGGGTATGAGGTCTATGAGAAGGTTTGAAAGTGTATACAATATAGAGGGGATCTAGCTAGCTCCAAGAGGTCTGCGAAGCATTTAAGGCTTGATCAAAATAGAGATTTTTGATTCAAGATCTATCGAGGTGTTTAAAAATGGACTTAAGGATTTGTCTCAAGACTTATAAGTGCTTGAATAATAATGGTGTGCATTGGATTGATTTTTGATACCTAAAAGAGGTTTGTGCATCGTTGATACACTTGAAAACAATATTTAGTTTGTATGAATATTGTTAGGAAGGCTTGCAACTTTATCTCAACAAGATAGATAAGTTATTTTGAATATCTTGAAGGTGTGTTACAATATTAGTCTTCTTAGATGTCAAGAAGGTGACTATCATAATAAAATGAGCTAAGTGAAAATAGGGTTTGAAGTTTTCTCATTAATTCTTGCAAGGATATTGAAGTTTTGATCTACTAACTATGAAGAGACCCTATTGTTGACAACATACATCTTAGCATGTTCCATCATAAAGAAGGCTTGACATGTTTAAATTTTGTAAAGTATATGATACATGAATACCACTGAAAAGTGGCAGTTGACAGTGATTTATGAAGATGATCCAGGTATTTCTGTGTGAAGGTTAAACAAGTCACGAAGATATGAAGTGTCTACAAGTTTCCTAAGATCTTATGATGCCTATGAAGGATTATGGTAAAGGAAAAGATTTCTTGACTTTAAGGTGAAGAGTTGAGAATAATTGGTGAGTCCTATCATAGCCTTAAAGATGTGTTACAAACCTTAAAAGAGTGTGGTAGGAATCAAAAGGTAAGAACTTTTATTATTTCTCATTCTTAAGTTATTGAATTGCATTAGAAAGTGAATGTGTCATGTAGTAGTAGGGGAAGGATAGTTGATTAAGTATTTTATGCTCCTAGAAGTTTGAAAGTCATTTATAAGGGTATTATGATTTTTTCAAGATTAATCATGTGGAAAGATATGTTGACTCAACAAAAATATGTGAACCTGAAGTGTATATGGCTCTAAGCTCAAAAGAATATAAGAATGATTCTATCTTGACTAATTAATACTTGTGAAATCTATGAAGTAGCTCCGTGACTATGTTTTGAATCTGCAGTAGAAGTAAATATGTTGATGCCTCAAGACTATTTATTGTTTTTTCAAGTGAATTCATCCGTCATGAAGAATTTTTTGACCACAAATGTGAAACAAGGTTTGATGATAAATAATCACCGATAATACAATCAAGTATTGTGTGAATAATAAAGATAGTCATGTTTTCATATTGATATAAGCTTATAAGATTCAAAAAGTTGATCTAAGCGAGTAAGAAAGAGGCATAGTGGTGTAAGGGAAAATTTAAAGATACAACAGTGTTAAAAATCATTAAGAAAGATCAAGGCACATGTATGATATGTATAATATGTCTCAAGATTCAAAACAAAGGTTTACATCATTGAGAATTGACTATGAGAGCTATATGAAAGTTTGATAGAGATTTGTGCTAAGTAAAGATTGAAGATATTTTTAAGGTTGATCATAGGTGAGAGTGAAGTCCTTGAATGTTTTGGTTTATTCTTAAAGTTTATTTTATATGTTTTGAAGGCTCTACTCCAGTTACATCAGGACATATTTCATATTGGAAAAACTATGTAAAGCTCAAAAAGTGCAAGAAGGTTTAAAAGGAAAGGATACCAGTTGATGAGTCAAGGAAATGTGTGATAAGTATAGTTTTAGGTCTCCATGAGGAAGAAAAAGGTATGTAAGGTTGTTTATATGATCATTTCTTGTATATGGTTTGAGTTCATCTAGTCAAGATAATTTGAGGGCTTGTGAATATGATTTCATTTGAGAACACAACCGAAACTTGTCTTAAAGCATTTGGGTTTGTTGGGAATGTATTAGATGCTAATATTTAATGTTGAATAAGGGAGTTGGAATTTTATGGAATAATAAAGGAGGTTTACAACTGTGAAAGCTATGTTTGTATCAAATAGAATCAAGATGTTATGTTTAAAGAATTTTAGATCAAGTATGGTGTCTCTTGAAGATGCTTTAGATTTTTGAAGGTATTACATTAGAGATGGTATAGGAGTAAAGGTTGGTATATGATTTGAAGATTAGTATCAAGCCTAATAAGTAGTAATCATGTATCAAATGGTATCACAAATGATTGTGCACAATCATTTGAATATGTTTTGAAAACCTGGTATGAATATTTCTCATGAAGGCTTATAAGGTCTAAGTTTGAGATTGAGAAAGTTAATCGAGCAGTATGCAAGGATTCATGAAGATAATTGAAGGTCATTTGTTTTGGTTGTCTTATGATAAATCATATGGCAGAGTTACGGATCAGGTATGCTTGTAACAATTATGTTGCCCAATATTGTGAGTTGTGAAGATATCAAGGTTTAAAAGTCATGAATTACGTTTTAGTGAAAGTATCAAGTTGGGGAGTAATGATGAAGATTAAATCATGGATTAAATTAGGTTCTATAAGTGACATTGATCATTGAAGAAGCTTATCATTCTTGTAAAAAGTGTGTGGATTCAAGACAAAGGGGATTCAATCATAAATAAAACAATCAATATGAAGTTGTGATTGTTAATAGTCGGTATACATCAAGGATGTGTCACTAGTAAATGAATTAAGGATAATTGTAAGGTCTAAGGGGAGAATTCATATTGCAAACCTGAGTTCTACAAGATATGTACCTATTTTGATGATTTTAGTAATGATATGAAAGGATGTTTTCTTTAGGATGCTTGAGTTGTTTAAGGAGAAGCATTGAAAATGGTTGCAAAACATGTCCATGAAACACTTACAATAGTATTAAAGTTAAAAAATAAGAATAGTCCAAAGGGGAGAAAGTAAGTTTGATTTTTGCATTGTTGATTGATTGATTTCATGTCAAGTCATCATAATTTCCTTTATCATATATTTCAAAGGGGGAGAGTGTGTTCAGAAACATGAATTTTTTTTCCTAATTGTGCTTACATGAGTGGTTGCCATCAATATTTCTGAAGATAGTTTCCATCAATGACAAAGGAGGAGATTATTGGACAATGTGGAATATTTGTTTTCATTTATTTAAAGTAACTTTGATGTCAAGGATTCTTGGTGTGCCTAGGTGAGTACATGTTGTTTTCATTGATGAGATAAAGTGTCATCAAGTGTTGCATTAGTGTTTTGGCATGTTGTCTTGGTCAGTTTGCATGGTTAAGTGCATGGTTGAGCCTGCATGGTCTAGTATATGAGGTCCAAAGTAGAATTAATGTTAGTAGAGTATCTATCATGATCAGAGAGGTGTGTAAGAGGTGTTCTTGGCTATACAAGGTGGTGATAAGGTCAGTTATTTATAAGAAAATGCTGAAACAAGATTTTCTAGGCCTAATCCTAGACCTAGCATGATAAAATGATGAGGTTGCATGAGATATGTGGTAGAGTAGTTTAGTGTGAGGATGAAGAATGTATTTTGAGTTTGCATTAAAGGTGTAAAATATTTCAAAGGATATGTTTCAAGTATAGAGTGCAAGTTTGAGGTCCTTTGAAGCAAATTTAGTGAAGACAAGGAAAGAAAAACAAGGCAAGTCATGGTATATAAATAGTTGTAGGTGTGTGTAGGTATTAATGAGAAATGGGATATATGAAGGAGTTTTTGTAGTGTTGTGTGTGAAGTTTAAGATCTAGGTGTTGAATATTTTTGAAGTTATTACAGTTTGACAAAAACCAAGTTTCCAAAGGTGAGTTTTAGAGCTAAGTTTTGACTTTCAAATGCTCATTAGGCAGTGTATTATTTGAATGGGGACTTGAGATCCCGGGGTAGTTGAATAGGTTAGTTGTAAATATTTTCCAAGTGGAAATAAGTTGTTTGATTAACAATGTTTTATAAACAATCATTAAGAAGCTATTTTTTTAACCCTCATAAAACCCTAGCTTTATAACGACTTGGGAGATAATGGTTGGATAAGACCAAAATGAATTGGTTTTGAAAATGTGATGATTTTAGGTTGTAGAGGACTCCTCCATATTTCCATTGATGTATTTTAGAGCTTTTATATAGTAAGTGGTTTTAGGAAATCTATTTAGTGCTCCACATTGAGCTTGTAATTATGTGTAAATGTAATATTTACATTAGTGTGAGGATGTAAATGAGTTGTTATTTAAACAACTCATATAGTTTATTTGTTAGTTTGTTAGACCCGTAAGACTAATATATGGGTTCTATATTGTTTTTAATCCCTATAAAATAGGAAGTTGTTTTTCCTATTTGGATGGCTATATAATTGCCTTCCTTACATTGTAAATTTACCACAATGCATTAATAATGAAGAACATTTTGCTTTGTGTATTGCTGCTCTAAGATTTGGTATCAAAGTGAACTATTTGTTCTTGTGCTCGTAATCAAGGAAGCTTGTAGATTTTAATTTGAATATACAAATTTCATTAGGAAGAAATATGAATAAGTTAAATAGGAGATTACATGCATATCAGGATCAAATTAACGTTGAAATAGAACTAGAGGCATTGATAATATGATTATTAAGATTATCTGGAGTGCTGGAGTTTTTGTATAGTTTTCCTTCCACATGAATTGGTGGAAAATTCCATTGAGCTTAGTCATTTGATTCCTATGCCTCGTGCTATTACAAATAGTTATTTCTATTCCTTTGTTGAGAAAAAATCATGATAGAGACCTCATGAACCATTTGAAGTTATCGAGATTTGAAGTTAAGAATTTGATGGTGTTGGAAGAGGCATATTTATTGTGAGAATCTATGTATTTTTTTGGCTGCATATGAAGTCCTGGCATGTGGTGAGATCTGTGGCAACCGTCCTCCTCAACATCAGGCGTTGAAATCTTAGTTTTTTTTACACTGTTATCTCATGTGGGACCTACATACTATGAAATTTGTATCAAATTTTGATATGTTCTAAGTACTCCAATGTGGACGCTCTAAGAGATCTTGTGTACAGTTTGTTATACTTGACTTTCTACCTTCTATTGGTATGAGATAGCCACATTTTATCAAAGTTTGGAGCAAGGAAAAGCTCACCTTCCAATGCTCTGCATATATGGTTTTATCATAACATGTTAGGATTTATAGTAAAAGATATGATAAAATTTATCTTGTGATCTATGTGGAAGATTCCCCAAGTCAAAATTCGATTAGGTATTGTTTTAATTTTTAGCCTAAAATGCTCTATAATTTAGACTACCTTATGCATGCCATACCATTTATTTGGTTCCTCACAAAATTCAAAAGTAGTTGTTTGTCATTAGTGTCTCCACAATTTTAGTTATAATTCCTAAGAGTTGAAAATTATTTTTTGTGTTTATTATTATTGTTAAAATAAAGTTATATATTGTTTTTGCATTAATAAGTCATATATTAACAATTAAGTTCTGATTTAATTGCCCGAGTCAAAAGATTCGTATTGATTTTCACACGTGTTATTAAGAGTTTATGAATTTTTAATTGTGTTACAAATCATGTATGAAAATATGTCTATTTATTTGTAGTGTGTCAAAGTTGTTTAAAGTCAAACTTTATAAAAGTAGTCTCATTGTCAAAATTAGAGTTATTGTTAAAATTGGTGAGTCATTGTAAAAATTTGTAAATTTTTTTTTATAAAAATTGCCTCACCGATGTATTTTCGGTGCAATCCGACATCCAACTGAGGCATGTAAAATTAAGCTCCATGATCACATTCAACCGAGCTAACAACATGTAACCGGAGGATGGAGGCATTGAATGTTGGAGGTCATTCAATGACCTCTTGTTAGTCACCAAAAATAGGGCCACACAAAGGTTTGGTGGCATTTTTTTAGTGTGATTTAAGTTGCATATGGTGTGATTTAGATTTCAGTGTTTTGTTCATGGTTGCTTGGTTTATAGAATAAGTGGAAATTTCACATTGTGGAGGGGAAAATGTTCCAATGTTCCATTTATAGTTTTTATTTATATGTATGAGAAACATATTTTCCTATGTTATTCCCTCCAATGAAATGTGATGAGGGTTGATAATAGTACTTGGCACATCATGATGTGGTCATAGGTAAACCACTTGAAAACCTTCATTTGTGGTTTGTGGTAAAACAATAGCAAAACAACCATTCTTGGTTGTTGGTAATCCATTCGCAAAACCATCACTTTTTGTTTGTGGTAAACCAATTTGCAAAACAACCATTATCGGGTTTTGGTCAACCATTTGCAAAACCATCCTTGAGGTTCATTTTCATCCCGTGAAAAATGAGCGGGTGTAAAAGTACAAAGGCAAGTTTTCTCCATGTTTGTACTAATGAGGGAATGTTAGAAAATCTATTTAATGGTCCAAATTGAACTTGTAATTATGTGTAAATGTAATATTTATTACATTAGTGTGAGGATGTAAATGAGTTGTTATTTAAACAACTCATATAGTTTATTTGTTAGTTTGTTAGACCCGTAAGACTAATATACGGGTTCTATATTGTTTTTAATCCCTATAAAATAGGAATTTGGTTTCCATATTTAGATGGATATATAATTTCATTATGTATATTTTAAATTTACAGCATCAGATTAATAAGGAAGAACATTTTGTTGTGTGTATTGCTTTACTCTAAGAAGTGGGCCCCACTAAATAAATTTAAGTTTCTAGAGTTTTTTAGTTTGTACAAAATTTTCCTATTGAATCTAATGAATAAATCACTATTTATTTAATCATGAGAGTTTTAATACCTATATATGATAGTTTCAAGTCATGGTTGAGGTCCTAGAATGCAAAGTGTTCCTTATCTTTGAAGACTAGTTTTTGGGGATGAAGAGGCAGTTTTGAGTAGTCTACTTGTAGCATTTTGAGGAATATAATATCTTCTTCATAGTTTTATGAGAACATGGTGATGTATTTGACATAAATATATTTCCATTATACATAATCATTTCATTATTAAGGTCATATGATGTGGTATTGAGCCTCATATTCGAGGTGTAGGGTCGATGCACAATAACATGCATTTTCTTGGGATGGTTTCATGGCTTGAGGTGATGATGTAGTGTTTTTCAAGTATGGTGGAAGAGTTATGAGGTATTTTTTTATGTTTATAAATATATTCAATGCTTTGTGATCATCATGTAGGCTCAAATTGGTTTGGTTTTGGTGAGATGGATTTTTGGTGCAATTAAGCTTATTAGAGAGTTAATGGAGAGTTTTAGGAATCTTGGTGATATGATTGACCTATATGGCCAAGTATGTGATTCCCTTATGATGATATAATTATTTTCTCATGATATTTTATTTATGAATGATGACCTACATGCATTTGGGCACTTTTTCATGTATATAAATACGTTTAAAGAGATCATTTGTGGCAATTATAGAAATGAGAGGATAGAGAAATTTTGAAGGATGAAAGAATAGAATATGAGGGAATATATGAAGAGTATGAATTACTTAAAATGATTAAGGATTAGACCATGATTCTGGTCTAAATATGGTGAGATATATAAGGTTATTCATACATGACATAGTTGAGTAGAAGACCTAGTTTGTGTGCATGGGTTTGAGCAAGCTAGAGGAGAGTTTGAATGATGTTGCAAAGGATCAAGGGTAGGTAAGAGAAGCTGAGGAGAGAAGAGAACAAATATCTGCAATTAGTTATACCCAATCAACATATGATGATGTATGTTTGAGAAAAGAAGAAGAATGTGTGTTTGAGTGGTTTTTTTAGTGCACGGAGCTGAATTAGTGATCACAATCAGTTGTTGAGAAACAATTTTCATAAGTGATATTCATCTTCAGGTGGCTGATTTAGTGCTTGGTCATCTTAGGGGGTTTTATTCTCCTTGTGGGGTTGATACCTTAATAAATTAGGGGTTTTTGCTTCTTTTATTGATTGTTTTCGTAGTTAATTATGTGTTGGTGCTCCTTGTGGGATTGGTGTCTCACTACTTAAATCTCTTATGATGTGTAATATTTATAGGATTCCTTTGTTTTGTGTAATATATGAAGATGTTTAGTGGGTTTTCCTCCCATTGGCGGTTTCCCACATTATATCCGTGTTCATGAGTTCTCTCTTGTTTCATGCACTTTGGGAGGGTTGTTTCACACTTAATAAGCACACATTAATTATATATGTTGATGGATAATTTGACTAATGTATTTAAACTAAGGTAAATTAAGTAAAAGTTTTTGTATGATTGATTCACCCGCCTCTCACTCATTTTTCTTCCAATACTCACTTTCTATTTATATACCTCTTATGAAGATACCTTCAATACATTCTAAATATAAGATATTTGTTGGCTCATGTTTGTTTCCTATCTCTAACAACACTACTCTTTAGGTGCATTTGTATTTTATTAGTGCTTGATCTTGGCTCACATTCTCACATGGTATTAAAGATTGTTTTTTGTCATCGAATGTCATTATCTTTTTTATTTTTTGTTTTTTTGAACATTGATTCTTTCAAGATTGGTACTATAGATCCTTTTCTCTTTGAGTATGATCTTATCTTTTCATATTTGGAGGATCTAGAGAATCAAAAAGATAAAAATAAATAGATGGTTTTGTTGAAAAATCTTTGTTGTGTGTAATTTATGGAGAAATGGACTACGAATTGAGTATGAGTCATGCAAAAACCCTAGGATGGATTTTAAACTATTGTATTTTGTGAAGAAAGATAGATCTAGTATTTTTTAATATTTTATTTTTCATCTTTGGGATATTTTTTGGTATTATGTTACATACCAAATTTCAGTTTTCTAAATATTTCTAGAAACATAATAGGTTTTTTTGGTTTGATAGATCCAGTGGACACATTTTTTCAAGGATGTTCATTGTACCTACTTACTCGAGTGTGGATATGAGAAGTTGTATATATTTTTATCAATGCACTATACTTGTGCATGTGGATTTGTAATTCTACTTGACAATTGTAGATCTATTGTTCATAAGGTTTGTATGTTGTACCCAATTGTGACCAGAGTCAATTTCAGACAATTGGTTTGGGTTACATGTAGCTATACTCTTTTTTTTTTTTATGTTTACAAATTCCTATAATTTCATGGAGACATTTTCTTTAGGTTTTATGGCTAAAGTTAGAGTGGATTGTGTAGCTATACAATCCATAATTGACATAGTATTCAAGGCAAAACATACCTTAACCCTAAGCGTGGGAAAGTTAAAGGAATCTTGATAAATTATTTGAAAGTTTGATAACAATGTGTGCACAAATCCCACCAAGATTATATCACTTTATGAACAAGTCATGTCTCACCACTTTTCCTATCCGATGATCACGTGGATTCTAGCCCCGGTGACGCCTTGGCCGAAAGGTGCCTAACTCAAGAGAGGTAATCATTTTTTCAAGGAATATTAACAAGTATTGAAATTTTGTGAGCTTAAGGGATGCAAAATTATCTTATAAGGCACATGGAGAAGTGTTAAAATATTAAAATTGAAGAATTTTGTTGGATCCATAGCTTTACGCTAGCATCTCTTTTGAATTTTCATTTTTTTCATGAGTATTTTTTTGAGTTCTTCACATTGGTGTTATTATCATGTTCTTATTTGTCCTAAATGAGATAATTTTAGGAATTACAAAAATCATATATGCACTAAAGTATAAAGTGCCATCATATCTTGGGGTTTTGTAATCATGCAATAAATTATAAGTTCCAACATATGTGGTTTCATCATGAGTTTTAGTTCTAAATTCCATCATTCTTTTTTATAAATTAAGAGAACTATTTTTACTAGAAACAAGGGATACATGATCATTCCATTATCCATTATTTATTCCTTGGACATATTCCTAGTCTAAATAACTATAAGCATAATGTTAAGTGGTTAAAAAATGACATGTTCTATGGACTAATGTCTAACTATTCCTAATTATTTTTAAAATCAAATTGAGTACACTTAATTCCCATTCAAACTTGGACATTTATCCAATGGTTGTATGAAGAAATTTTTCTCCATCCAAGAGTGATTATTCCTTCAAAAAAAAATCATATGTGGATGATATTGATGTTACTACCAATTATCCTCCTCCTTCAGAAACCATGTCTATAGTTGAGGACATGTCATGTATGTTTCTACCTTATAGTTTATAGTCTTTGGATTCTAGTGACTCTTTGTTCATGACATTCCTCTTACACCTATTTATACTTTGGAGTTTGGAGTTGCTTCTTCAAAGGATTCCAATGATTCTTTGAAAAAATATTATACATATCTTATGGATTCACCTCATTGGTACATATGCCTACCATAAATATCTTCTTTGTTTATATACTACCAAATTTAAAATCTAAATGACACTATTTAGGACATATCTTTCCTCTTACAGGATGGTCCTCCATCACTTATTACTTCGTCATTTTTCAAAGTCACTTCTTTGAGGTCTTATAATGATTATCAAAAATAATGATCTTCATTTCTATATGATCCACTTCATTGGGAGGTATACTCACCAAACATTTCATATTTAGTTTTGGACTCTTAAATTTCATATCTTGATGAAACTACCGAGTACTTTTGTCTTGTATTTGATGAAAACTATGCTACTTATTTGGATGTGTTTTCTCTATCACTATACACTTAAATGATGAGACAACATGCACTTCTGAATCATATGATTCACCTTTGTCATCATTCATGATGACACCTTATTTAGTACTATCCGCTTCTTATTTCAATTCTCATTCATCTTTTTTTTGTAAGAACAATCAATAAGAGGGGGGTGAATCAGAAAGCCTTATAAATTTCATTCAATTTAGGATTTACATATTAATCATTCCATTCAATTTAATTAGTTATCCATTAATCATGCATTCAAAACATAACCATAAATGAGAAAATAGCAACACAAGACACAAAAACACCAGATATAAGTGGGAAACCCTCAAGGGTAAAAAAAACTAAAATTTTTTTTTATTGTATTCATGTTTCTAATTTGGATGAGCACCAACCCAAGAAGGATCACCAACCCCTAGGTTTAGTGAGGCACCAACCCCACAAGGAGCACCAACCCCTAGATTTAGTAAATCACAAACCCTACAAGAAGGCACCAACCCACAAGATGATTCAACACTAACCTAAGCTACCTGATATGTTTTTCACCTTTGAAATGTTTCTCCAAAAAATGATGATGACACCAATTCAGCTCATCTTCTCTCTATCTTTCTCAAATTTGCCTTCTAGCCTTCCTTGCAAGAGCTTCTTCCTTGAAGTTGATTTGGTCCAATGACCTAGCCCACCAACATATGATCTCTCTCTAGAACACTATAAAATAATATTTCCCCTCTCATGATGGTCACACAAACTTCTAACACCTCCTAAATCTGCCCTCTAACTCATAGTTTTCCATACACACCCAACAACAACAAAATAAGCCTTCTTAACTTGCTTATATACCTGAATTATGTTTCTAATTCATCTAGGCCAGCCATCATAGGAAAAAAATATTAAAAAAATTAAAAAAATCTAAAATAACATTCATAAGAGCACTCAGGTCAAACACGTCATCTAGAACCTTCATTTCCCCATTAGGTCTCAAATAGCCCTAATACACCAAAATATTTCTCTCACCAAAACCAAGTTACTTGAGCTAATATAACCTTCAACAAACTTAAAAATAAATTATCCATGTTTTATAATAACAAGAGTAACCTCAAAAAATATAAAATCACCTTACGTCATCATCTCATGCCATGAAACCCTATTGAGAACAAGGACAACCAAGTTTCCCCAAAACTAGTCTTGAAAGATGAGGCTTAAAGCCTCATCAAATCACCTTGACTATGCAAGTGTAATATACCAATGGAAATATCATGACCTTAGGATCATATCCAAATTAAAATCATGACACAAATTATACTAAGACACCTTCATAATTCCTCTACAACTAAGTCACCCGAACCGCCCAAAACTGCCCCAAAACCAGTATTACAAAATAGGCCATAATAAACCTCCTAAGGGATCAACCATGATCTAAAACCACCATGGAAATGTATAATATATTCCATAATTCCTTAAAACCCAAATTAGTCAATAGGTGAAATGCAAAAATTTAGAGAAAACTAAAACTCTTTAGTGATTATCTAAAATTAACTAACTAATGTAGTAATGGGTAGTTAATCTAATCTAGGAGGACATATAAATGCGGAAAAAATGAACTAAGACATTATATAAATGAGATAAGTAATAAAAATAATTAAAATAGAAACCCTATTGTGAAAAATAGAGTGAGGAAAGAACACATTTTATTTGATAAAGTGTCGGACTGTGTCACAAGTATGATTGGATAAATCGGAGTAGGAATGATTGTGCAGAAAACCTAAAAAGAACAGTGCTTGAGGAGGACTAGGGTGCTTGTGGGTGCTCTGCGTATGCAATCTGGGCACCCTGGTTCACATAAAATCTCTTAATATGATCTTCACATGGTTTAAAGGTGATCTAAAACCTTTGATATGTGTCATATCAACTTTGTCGTCCCATGACAGATGTCGCCAATAACTCAAGATGGAAGAAATACCTACAAGAACCTAAAATAAGCATCAAACCCTAAAAAAGAAAAATGCATATGAAGGGTTCAGACTGACCTCATCTTCCAAAATGGTGGAATTACTAATTAAGCGTTGCACTATATCTTAGACCCGATGTAGTTCTATGTGCAAGTGTGTGTCAACATGCCCTAGGTTGCTCTTGTGCTAGTCACACTTTGTGAAGTAGCGAGCATTAACTATTTGTATAAAATTTAGTATAATGTGTGCATGGAATATAATAGAATCCTTCCCCCTATGAAGTGTGATGTAGATGTCCTAGCCTTGTGCCTTGATGATGGAGCTATGTGGATGCAAGTGATCTCTAATGCAATAGATTGATGCAACTCTAGATGGAGTGATAGTAGTAAGTGATGCTAGGTCCCTCATAATGGTCTCATAACTTTATATTTATAGGATTCTCTTGGTATAATTTCGTAATTAATCTCGTAAAAGCCAATCATAAGAAAGATAAAGATGTCAAATGGCTGGAAAGATCCCAAAAAGTGATGGGAACTATTTAGAAGGATCGGGTGCACCCATGGTGGGATCAGGCACCCACGAGTGCCCTAGTACTAATATGTGCACCCCGTGTGAGGCTAAAATAACGTAATATGATAGAATATGAATAGGCATATGTGTGTAAGAGGCTTCAATGCTGAAATAAAATAAAATAAAATAGCTAAAAGATGGGGGTTACTTAGTACCTTTTCTCTTAAGAACCTTTTAAATAGTAGTATGATCCCAGATAAATAAATTTATAAAGTACATGATTTTGTTACTACATTTTCCCCCCACTTTATATTGGTGAGTGGAAATCTTGGTAACATAAAGCAGATAGAGATGCATACTTGATATTGATGTAGAGTGATGAAGAAGGTGTGTCAAAGGAATAGACAAAGCATGGAATGACAAAAAGATTATGGAGTGTGGAAACTAAAGATGAAAAATACAAAAAGAAGAGGTGATGAGAGTGAACCTATAGTAGAATGCATGCACTTAGCTATTGCGGTGTGTAGTGTACCTATATAGTTAGTAAAGCATGTGTTGTCATGAAGTGTTGTTGTTGTTGCCTCTAATTTGAATTCTTGTTTCTCATATGGCCAGACTTGCAAGGAGAAAATCATCAAGCACTCAAATATGTCACAATGTAAAAGATGCATGTATATGTAAAATATGCAAATGTAAATGGAACATGTGCCCTTAATCCACATTAAGAAGGAGAGTGTAGAAAGATATCATGTCTTGTGAGTTTTATGGGTGATCCAATGCCATAGGCTGAAGAAGTGTAGGGGGAAATGCTCAATGTCCTCTAAGCTCTAACTACTTTTGTGAATGTGTGTAAAGATCTCTGTATGTCTTGGTTTTTTGGGTGATACGATGCCACTAGCCAAAGTAGTGCGAGAGAGACACACCCATTGTAAACTCCAAGCCTGTAATTGTTTCCCGAGAATGCTAATGACACAATGTAAGACATGTAAGACATATGAAATCAAATACGAGTTGTGATTTAATAATTTTTCAATGAGATCAAAAACATATGTGACGTTAAAGGAAATTTGTCTATACAAATAATATGTTGAAATTCATATTCCCTTGTGAGTGAAAGAATATAAGAAGTGAAGGATTGATCCCTAGATGTGTATCTAAGGCACTTTATAGGATGTAGAGAACAAATATTCAATATTGTTCCTTTTAAGAAGTGGAATAATTTGTAATAAAATATTCAAATGGTTGTGAAAGCATACTCCTAGGTATTTGCACCTCGTATAGTGCACGCATGTGGATGTATTGACTTATAGGCAATATCACTAAAGAGATGAATGTGAGATTGATTATTTTAATTATCATGGCAAAGGAATGTTACATCTTGTTGGTGTTGTGTCTTTCCAACAATACTAGGGATGTCAGGCATAGGAGCTAGTATTGAAAGTATAGACTTAGGCTCAATTGTGCTTAATGATGGACTTGTTGGTGTGTTTGACTTGTTTCATCATCATTCAATGTCTTGTCCACCATAGATGGTTATTCACCTGAATTAGTGAAAATAAGTCATAATGGAATATGTCAATAAGGTTCATTAGGGTTATTTACATGTGTAATGTGTAAGAGTTACACAAGACTCATATATGTACCTCTCTCTTTTTATCTATGAGTATGCCAAATAGATCATTGTCTTTCTCGTACTTGATACTCATTTTAATTCAATCTCATGCTTACTACATGAAGCATTCACAACACCATTAAGTGTAACCTTTCTCGATATATGTGAGGTTACGAGTTGATCCTCGTAGAACAATCCAACATGGTATCAGATTGGATGTTTTGTAAATGTGCACTTGATTAATTTGGTTTCTATAACTTCATGTCCTAGTTTTCGTGCTTCGTGTGTAATTTTTAATTTTTTGAATCTTGTTTACAGGTTTAACTATGTTGTTTTTAGAGTTTGTATCTTTTTTTGTTGTGCATGTGTAGGCTATAGGAGTTTTCCATCCAGATCAAGCTAGTTGTAGCCAAGTTTGGTGAAATTTATAAATGCAGAGGTAGGTTCCATTTTTGCATCTCTAGTTTAGTAATTTTTAAATACAAGGGAATTTTTTTAATCTCTGGTTTTTTAACATTTTTCTTGCTTGTTTATAAGTGATTTTTTTCTAAAAATTCTCTTGGTTCTATATCTATGTTGTTTGATCATGTTTTCCTCCTTTCTCCTCAAGCGAGCTCCTCCCCCACCTAGCTCTTTTTGGCAAGTTGGGATCCATATCGAGTTGCTCACGAGTTTCTCAAGAGTTTCCCTTTACATGTTGAGCTCAAGTTGTCGGGTTTTTAATAGTGTTGGTTTTTTAGGAAATGAGTTGGGTTCTTGGTGTGCATTTGGTCTTTATTGAATTCCTCATTTAGCTCACTCTGTATTATTTTCTATGAACTTGAGTTGTTTTCCTGGATGCTTTCAATTGTGTTGTTCTATTTTTTTTCTATCTTTGCAGAGTCTAGTTAGTTTTGGGTCTTTGACATGAGGGTTGAGTTAAGTCTTGAGCATTTTTAATGTCCTGTAGGTTGATTATTCTATGATTGTGAGTTAGGCTTTTCCCAATTAATTATTTAGGGTTGTTTTTTCCTACCTTGTTAGTTTTTCATGTTTTTGTGTGTTTGGGAAATATTTATTTCTATAATTTAGATGAGTTTAGCTCATTTATGCTTTATATCACCCGCGTCACTTGTTGTTTTCTAAAAATGTGTTCCTGATTGCATGAAATCTGACCCCTACTTTACCTATTGGATCTATGCTTCCCACCCCTATGCTTATCATCCTACCCTCTCCTTTGGTGTTTGGTGTTTTTTTGACAAACCTAACTTCAACCTAGACTTCTTGGAACCCTACCAATCATATGCCTTGACCATGTTCTCTTCTTCTACGTTTGTGATTCTGGTTTTCTTGCCTCATTTTCCCAGACCAAATCTCCTCATGAGATGACTCATCCCTCCTTTGTGTGCATGGTCATTTCTTCCCTTCTACCTCGGCTCTACTCCATCCCATCTTGTTAACCACTGGTTCTCCCACTTGATTGAGCCCTCTCTTGTTTGGCTTGTTGCTTCAATCCCACCAAGATCCCATCCTTGAACCCACCATCCATTCTCTCTCCCCCTTTTAAATTTTGAATCCTTTTAAGTGCTTGGTTTGATTATAGGTGGGTTTATTATTGGGGTTTCATATTTAAAAGGTGGGTATTATTTAAAGTGGGCCCTTTTTTTTTTAAATAGATGGGAGTGGCATTATTAATGGTACGGGGTCATCTTTTAATTAAAGGTGGTTGGTGTTTAAAGGAAAGGGGTGGTGTTATTTAATAAAGGTAAGCTTTAATCTTATATTAGGTCCTTTTTTTTAATCATTAAGGTCTAATAATTTTTCCTATGATGGTTTATATAATTGTTAGGATCTCGATTAAAATAGGATCTAATACTTGAAATCAAGTTTAATTTAATATAATCTTAGGATCTTTTTAGACATCTATTCTAATTTTAATCTCTTCATTAATCTCAATTTAACATTTAGAAGTGATTTTTGTCTCCCTTTTAGGATTATTGGCAAACTAAAAATCATTTTTATAACGTTATTGGTGTTTTTTTCTACTAACATTTGCTGAGTGTGTTTCACCCTTCTTAGCATTTATGCCTTCCATGCAATCGTTTTCAGCATCCTAAAGGTCCCCAAGACTTATCTTGAGCTTTTTTTTTTTTTGCATTCTATCGCCCTTATTATTGCTTACAGAATAGTGAGCATGACCACCACAATCTTACAAAGAAGGGGGTTTATCTTTGTGACATGAGACACTTTTTCCAACACTAGACTTTGTTGTATCCCCTTATTCATTTCTTACACCTTTTTGTGCTTGTTTAGGTCTTATTCATTGCTTTTGACTAATAATTTTTGTGACCTCCACTCTTCTTGATTTTTCACATCTACAAGGTGAGTGTTCATTTGTCACACATCACACAACACACCCTATTATAATCAATGGACTACTTATAAATTTACATATTTAGGGGAGTTATCACTTATCTTGGGTGTTTTTATTGCATGCATACACATTCTTGACTAATTCATATATCTTGTAATCTTGTGTGTATTCTTGCACCCATCTTTTATTGCATTCTACATTTATTTCTCTTTTTTATCTGCAAGTTTATGGAGATTTCTTTTCCCAAACCTACGCTTCATAAGACCGTTTCTACATTACATCCTCCACCTATTCTTCTTGGTAGGGATAACTATGCAATGTGGTGTTCGAGAATGGAATGTTTTCTTATTCATGATGAAATTTACCTATTCTTGTATTGATGAGTACTTGTATATAGTGATCAAGATCAATTTGAATATTAGCTTAACACTTATAGCATGGTCATTGGTCATTTGTTGACATATATTTAGAGGCCTCTACACCATCATGTGATGTATACAGAGTTTCCTCACACTATTTAGAGCATCCTTCATTCTTTATTTGATACCTTTCAGAGACTAAACTTAATATGCTTCTTCCTTTGATATAGTTATCTCCTTCCCTTCCTCATGTGATGATGATCCTGACACCTTTGAGTTTCCTATTTCTTTCCTTGATGAAGAGGATTATTATTTTAGTTATGATGATAAGAGTACTACTTAGGAATTCTCTCCTTCTTTCCTGAGTAACCTTTCAAATAATGTTTCCACTCCTCTCTTTTCATCAGATATCAGGAATTCTTATTCCTAGCATCATACCATAATTTCAAATACCTCCTTTTCAATTTTAGTTTGTGAGGCCCTTTCCACTCCTCTTTCATGTGTTGACAATTCATACCCATCCAACATTTCTCTTCTTCTAGTTAAGCCACCCTTTTGGAACAAGTATATGCCAGAACTTAGTTGTCTATTTGTAGTGCCTACTTGTGTCCCCATATATGGTTTCTCATCATTTTACAGGTGTTTAGGAGGAGTCCTTCATCTCTTTTGTTGGGAGTGCCCTTTAGGGACTCTTATCACTTCCACTTTTTTAGATACCATAAGTGATCCACCATTTCTTGTGAATCCTCTTTCTAATGTTATGGGAGTTTCTACTTTGCGTTCAATTCACTTTTGGCATACTTTTGGTGGATGTTTCCTTCTTACACTCTGATAGTTCTACATTTGTGGCATTACCTTTGGATATTTTTAGTTACTTTCTAGACCTTTTCAACATTTTTGAGGACTAGATTAACATTTCTTTGTACTACTTGCATTCACTTTCCTTTACAAAGTGGGATGATTTCCAGAATCCATTTTGTCCTTCCTAAGGGTAGGAACTTTTTTTGATGCATATGGATCTTCTTCATTCTTTAAGTGGAAGACGACATCATTAACACTCTTCTATAGTTACAAGATATTCCACCTTCCTTCTTTGCCACTGCTTTGGTTTCACCATTTCTTCATGGAGTAGTTGCCACTTCCACTTCACATATGGAGCATCATTTCTTGGATAGGAACCACACCTTATCACTTCGGGTATCTTCTTTGTCACTTGATATAGGGTGGTCTTTGGCATGCTCTTCATCTTGGGATGTTGGATAGCATTCTTCATCTCTTCTCTTCTTCTAGAAAGATTGCAGTTTATACATGAGTAATTTTTATGCATTTAGTTGTTAGGACTCATTTATGAATCTCTATTAGGTTGTTTAGGGGTGTCTTTTATATCTTGTAAGTGGATGTTTTCCCTTACAAGGTTTTTTCCATTACTTGAGATCCTTATTGTACATAGGAACCTCATCGGGTCTATTTTTCGAGACCCATTTCCTTTCTCCTCTTCTTCTTTTCTAGAAATATTTTTGTTTTTACATGGTTACCTAATCATGCTTATTATTTGGGCCCCATTGACACATATTTATTAGTTATCTAGGGGATTTTTCTTTTATTTTGATGTTCCATGACCTTTACCTCAACTTCGATGAATAGGGGTGTTGGTGTATCTGAAATATTTCTTCATGATTAGATGTCTTGTCCACCATATATGTCATTCATCTCACTTAGTAAAAATAGGTCATAGTGTAATATTTCTTTTATGATTAGATGTCTTTTGTCCTCTTTTTTTCATATATGAGCATGTTAGACATAATTGTATTTCATACTTGATTCTATTTTGATAATCTTGCTTACTAATAGGAATCATTGAAGTATAACCTTTCTCAATGTGTGTGGGTTCTGAGTTAATCCTTGTAAAACAATCCTATAGGACCCTCTTATTTAAAGTCTCTATTTGTATCATGGATTGGAAAAGATTCTTTAGGTAAGTTGGATACATTTGTGTAATGCACATATTCAATTTATTTAACTACAACACTCTATATTGATTGATTTTGGTTTACCTACTTGACCCTTTTCAATCTATGAGCATGTAGATAATTGTGGTCAACATTCACTATTATTTTTGTATTAGTCTTATATTTGATTCTTCAATTTTATTCTATAGAAATGACTCTATCATCACTCTTAGACATAATAATAGATACGTGAAGAATTCATGATCCTTTGATATGGTGGTTTTATTAAGTACAACCTTTCCCAATGTGTTGTGTTCCCATTTTTCAAAAGTTATGAGTTAATCCTTTGTAAAACAATCCTATAGAGACCCTCTTTGATTTAAAGTTTTTGTTTGTATCATGGATTGGAAAAGATTCTTGATTGTAAATTCAAATATCATTATGATGTTCAAAACCCGAAGGAAAATATGTGAGAATTCAAAACATATTCAATTTATTATTGAACTAACGAGGAGAAGTTCAAAAACCCGAAGAGATATTGATTGATTTTGGTATTATAAAATCCGACTTCAAAAACCCGACACAAGGAAAATATGCCGAGAAGTTCCCTTTTCTTCACGATATTGTTGAGTTTTTACCAAAGAAGTTCATGTCACAAAGAATATGTGGTTAAAAACTCGAACATTAAACTCTTAAAAACAACCAAGAGAATTTTTTGGTTTCGCATGAGACATAACTAGTCTTATATTTTTCCGATAGCTTCATCTTCGAGCCATCTTCCAAACCCGATGAAATGACTCTATCATCATTAAGTCTTTTGGAAATAATAATAGATACTGTATATCCTCCAATGATCTGGGAAATATTCAGATGGCCATAAATTTTCAAGGGAGCTGTCCTTTCTTCATGCGTTGGTAGGGTTCTCACCTACGCCATAATGATGATTCGTTGGTTGGGGTACCACTCTCTTCTCCCTTCCCCCTATAAATTGTAAGGAGGTTCTTTCAAATGTTGGACATTCTTGTTTTGCCCCTCATTCTTCTCTTTGCAGTGAATGGATATTTTATCATATAAGCCATTTTGTAGTTAATTTAGATGAAAGAGACTAGAGATGATTCTCAACTTTGTTCTTTGAGGCTCTTTCATTACAAATTTGGTTATCTGTAAACTTACATTTGATTTTTGTTTATTGGCACATATTCCTCGAGTCACCTTTCTTTTTTTTACTCTTCTTAGGTCTCCTTGTATGATTAGATTTTGGTCCTTTGATTTTTATGTGTGCATTCACTAAGGATTCCTTGACAAGAGATTTTCCATAAAAGCTCCATGTTATGAGAGAGAATCTCAACCCATCGTCATCATGCCATGAATGTTTTTCGTAACTCATTGTTTTATGTATGAGAGAGTTATGTCATCATGTCATGAATGTTTTTAGTAACTCATTGTTTAATTTTGGTGTGAAGCTACCATTTTTTTAAGAGGGGAGGATGAAAAAGGTAAGATAAAGTACTCAAACCTTAACAAAGTCAATTCCAAGATGGAAGAGAGTGGAATTGAAGATCAAGGTGACTCAACCCTTAGCAAAGTGAATGTTAAGATAGAAGAAGGGTTTGAAATATTGAATAGCTCAACCCTTAGTGAAATGAATGTTAAAATGGAAGAGGGGAAAAGGTTTAAATGCTCAACCCTTAAAATTGAATGTTAAGCTAGAAGAGACTAAAATGGTTGATTTCTCAACTCTTAAAAAATGAGTGTAAGATAGATGCGGCTTGAAAGGTTACTCATCTCAAATCTTAAAAAATGAGTGTTAACATAGAAGAGGATGGATATGTTAGTTTTCTCGACTCTTAACAAAATGAGTGCTAAAAGAGGAGACTTAGAAACACAATTGTGCTATAATCTTAAAAAATGAGTTTTAAAGATAAGAGATTTAATAATGGAAGGGGTGCATTCAAATCTCAATGATGTGAATGTTGAAATAAGAGGTGAAGAAATGATGATCAAATATCCTGAATCTCAACAAAGTGAATTGTGAATATAAGAGATAAATGGGAAAATGATTAGATATCTCAACTTATAGCAATGTGAATTCTTCGGAGAGATGAATGCAAAAATGAATATGTTAAAAAATTTGACAAAGTGAATTTTAATTTTGGGGACGTAGAATGATCTAGTCCTTAGATTTTAAAACTATGAATGTTAAAATTAAGACTTAGGAAAATAATAGATCAAAAATATTGTGAATGTGTTTGACTATGATATAGAGAATATCAATATTCCAAAACTTAGATGAAGAAGTGATTGTGCTCAAGTGAGGATATGGGTATCCAAAACTCAAGACTTAGATTTGATTAGAATTTGAAAAGTTAATGAAATAGAAAGTGTTAATGAAAAGAGTGGAATAATATAATTGTAACACATAAGATAGATAAGAAGGATGTCGGGAAAGGAAGGCCTCTAAGAATAAATTGTCTTGGTCAAAGGAATGTATTCATAGTAAAGTTGTTCTCTCCCTTTTTATGTCAAAAATTACCCGAGAAATCTCAGTACACTAGGGAAATTCCTATTCACTGGTATTAATTTACCCCTCTTGATTTAATAGAAAGTATTTTACTCTGCTAAAAGGATAAAACTGGGTCCACCACTAAGGATAATTTTTATGCTAATATCTAACAAATGCGTACTAGTAAAGTTTGTGTTGTTGGCCAATTCCCTCAAGAAACCAACAATTTTGGGTTCTTGTGGTACTCCTCACACTGATTTTTTTCCCTAGCCACTTATTTCCCATAGTTACAGTCATAGAGGGAATAAACCCTTCTCCGAAAAATTTAAGTTAAAAGAGTTTTATAAGGTATAATAAAAAGAAACATGATAAGTTTATTTTATTCCCGTGAATAAGGAAACTTATACTTAGTAGTTTTAATACAATATTTGTGTGAGAAGGTCCTAATAAAAATGATTTATAAGTTTTCTAGAGTTAAAACACAATGTAAAATGAATAAATAAAATTCACTATTTTTTATTCTCAAGATCACCCAAGAGGTACAAGATAAAAACATATGAGACTAATTTTATATACAAAAAACAAATAAATATTTAACAATTTTTTAAAATCTCACCACTATTTTGAGAAAATTGTCTTTGGAAAGTAAATATGGAAACCTATGCAAAATATTTAGTAATTTTGGAGAAAAAAGAATCTAACATGAAAAAAAAATACAAGCTTTAGGAGAAAGGAAAACATTAATTTTATATAAGTTTAAATGCCAAACTTATGTCTTCATTGCATAGTTTGTCTTGATACATTTTATCACAAAAATGATTCATATTGATTTTGGGAGAAAATGTAATGACCTTCAGAAGATGGATTACTCTAGTGCATACAATGATATGCTAGTGCATGTAATTGAGTAAACTAGCATAAAAATAATATGCTAGTGCACACAAAGTGATACAAGTTAGCTAATTCCATTGTATATTAGTGCATTTCTAGTGTGATTCTAGTGCACACAATTTAGGAATGGCAACAATTTGATAAAAATTACCAAAGACCTAGTTTTTATTTCCTTCTTCTATGTTGCATTTGAAAGCTTGAAACTTGAACATCAAGGTTAAAAAACACAAGAAAAAAAAAAATGATCAAATTAGTAAAAGGTAGTCTAAAAATATAAAAATATAAATAAATGATCCCACTCGGGCATGTCGAATGTAAGGCGTGAAAAATTCAGCAGAAGTGAAAGATAAACATTAAACAAAAGCAAACCTCTCTCTAAGATATTTCTTAAAAAATAAAATGATAAGATTGTATTAAGTATTAACTTGTTGAATATTTTAGATTGTTGGATTTTAGATGTTCTAATTAATATCCAAATTAAGAAATGGTAATGGTACGAGCATATAAACATGAGGATGTAGATGGAAAATTTTTTAGAAGTTGGCTACAATTAGAAAAATATTTCAAGGATGATTTAAAAGGATTGGCTTCTATTTATAATAGAGGAGATGTCATGAATATTTGATCGGGTTTGAATGGACTTCGCATAATTGTAATTTCTGAAATAGCCATTAGATTTGGTTTGTGTAGTTGTAGCTTTATAGGGGAAATGGATGTTTCTCTTTTATTCACAGAAGGTGGTTGTGTAACTCCCATAAAACTAACCAGTTGAGACCCAAGAATAACCTAGGATTAGTTAGGAAAAATTATGGAATAATTATTTTTTGTTTAAAAGAGTCTACAACTAGGTTACAAGACAACAGTTTTCACAAGCAAGTTTCAAAGCCAAATACTATTAATAGCTTATAGTTTTATTAATATGACAATTATAAAAGATCACAAGGTCCAAACTTAGGGTTAGATTAATCAATTAGGTTAAGAGGGTAATTTCTCACTATACCACTCTCTAACAGCTTAAAAGATTCAACTTGATTTTTCTCAAAATTAACACACTCAAAACTTCCCAAAAACATTCCCATTAGATAGGAAATTTCCTCACCTTTTTGGTGATATAAAGAAGTCCTCCTAACTCCTCATATTTCTCAGTTATGGGCCGAGCGGGCCTTGGGGTGAAAATTTTCCCCAAAAGCGGGCCTGCGGGCTTTGGGAAGAAAAATTTCCCCAGGGCATTCGGGTTAGTGGAGCTGGGGAGGAAAGTTGGATTCTTGGTGCTTGGGGTGAAAAGTGCACTTTACCCCCATGCACCCATGAGTCCATGGTGGGACTCCACGCCCAAAAATGATATTATACCCCGGGCCACAAGGGACATGTGCACGTTCTAAGCCAATGCGGGAGAGCAGGTTAGTGGGGACAAACATGACATTTTTTCCTTAAGGGTTAAAAAGGCACATGGGATTAAAACCACCTACACGCGCCTCCATCGGTGCCTCACGACACCACGTGTTAGATGTTCATTAGCTGCGGATCGGCGGGTCGGTGGGGAGATTTGGGAAAAGTTGACTTTTGAAGCGTAAAGCTTTGGGACACTCTGTGCCTCCATCGATGCATCATGGAGACACGTGTCATCCATCCATTGGTTGTGGGTGTGGGCCTGTGGAGAAGTTAGGAAAATTTGCCAAAAATTTCTTTTGAAGCGCTAAGGCAAAAAAATCCGCACCTCCGCCAACACCTCTCTAAGCCACATGAAGGTCAATGATTGGCTATGGTGGCATGGTGGGGACATGGGGAAAACTTAGAAAATTTTCCCAATTTTTTTTTTGATCTTAGATTATTTTTCCACCCAAAAGAAGGTTTATGTCTAGTAGGGCGGTGGTAAAATTCATGTTTTTTGGTTTTGACTAAAAAGTGAAAAAGGTAAATTTTGGCCCCCGGGTCTGCCTAGCAATATTTTATTAATTAAATTTAATAGTTAGAATTTTTTTGAAGCCAAAATGAAGTGAAAACTTCAGAAGGCCATAACTTTTGATTGGAAACTCATTTTTTGGAAAAAGGACTTTTTAGAAATCTCTCGACATCCTCTTTGCATAGGAATCACTAAATTTTCATTTTGTTAATGTTTAAGGGGTAAATTTTAGGAAAATGATCTGTAGGCTTTTAAAAGGCAAGATGTTAAATTTTAACTTGTGAAATTTTAATCAATTGATCTTCTTCCTCTCTCAACATGTCAATTAGACATGGAGAATTGTTCTTAGATGGATTTAGGATGGATTTGGAAGGTAATTTTATTTTATTGACTCCTAATAAAAAAATACAACTTTGACAACAAAAAACAACAAAAACACTTAAGCCCAATTTTTCTAAGTTTTCTAAGAAATTCCTTAAGTGTTTTTGTCCAATTGAATTCATTTAGGGCATACTACTTCAATTTAATCATTTAATTTGTTATTTCCTTGTTGTAGGTTCGAACTATGCATTTTGGATAAAGTATTTGCCAGTTTGAAAATACAAAACAAAGATCAAATTTTAAAGGATCTATTTGCCATTTTCATCTTCCAAGTATTAGAATTCATTCCAATTCTAATCTAATACATTTAGTTGATTCAAATCAAACTATTCAAAACCAAAATGCAATTCTGATTTCCAATTTTACACATTTCAAAAGATAGAGTTTTGTATTTTCCTCACACGCATTTCTTCCTTTCAAATAAAGATTTCAAATACATTTCAAACTCAGATTTTAAATAACAGTTCTCCAATCATGAAAAGAATGCAAATTTTATTCAAAAGACAAGATTTCCTTCTTTTACAACTTCTCTTTTATGTTGATTTTCACAATATAATATACAAAATACATCTCTTTCTTTCAAAACAAAAAACATAGTATATCTCTCCTTTACATTTCAAAATTACAACTTTCATATTCAATACAACATATTTCCATTACAAAACATATACGAGTTCATCCACTTCAAGTGGGAAAGGTTACAATAAGATTTCTTTTCAACAAGGGACTGTCAAACTATTTTTTTTTCTCCTTTGCTCCAGAACAACAACATGTAGATTTATCATTCTTCCAATTCTGATCACAACAAGAGTAGGGAAAGGCAACGCTCTCCACCCAACCAAGACATCCAATGACAAGGAGAATCCATCCTTCTTCATTGGCCCCCGAGCCCCAACCACAATGCAATAAAAGATGTGTTTCAACTCATGGCAACAAAAGAGATTCCACAAACACATGCAAATTTCACATTTAAAACATAGTCAAAAACAGAATGTAGTTTTTTAAAACATTAAAACATAGCAAACAAAACTCAAGCTTCATCATGCAAGCCAAAGGAGCAAGAAACTATGGGGGATGCTACTTATGCCTCCCAAAGGGAAATGGGTATCACCACCTAATTTCAAACTGCCAAAATATAGTATATCAAATCCCTGACATGCCCTTATGCCTCCCCCAAGTACCCCTTATTCCTCAAATTTCCTTATGCCTCCCTAACCTCTTATGGTACCCCATAATGAGTAAAGAAATGCAAGCTATTTCTTTGTAAGGTGAAACCCAAATCCCAACTCCCTCCACACTTATACCTCCCAAAACACTTGTGCCTCCCAAAAAATGAATCCCATAGTCTTCTCCTACACCATACCTAGGCCATCTACCCAACATCCCACAAACATGCCAAAACATTCACAATAATAACAATTTCATAAATAGAAAAGAAGCATTACAAGAGCCAAGATCCTACCTCTCCATGATGGAGTTGTTCCAAGTTCCAAAAACAATAACTTTATCCCAATGCAAGCAATCCAAATTAACCAAGCACAAGCATGCAAAAATCTTCCAAAAATTCTCCAAAGCAAGAGCTCCAAAACAACAAAAATTCACCCCCAAAAGGAGTTTCCAAAAGTGAAGCAACCCAAAACAAGGCAAGCAATTCAAATTTTATAGAAGAGGGAAGAGAAGAGGATGAGGTGGATCCATGTAGGATGCCACATCACACATCCTCAACCCCAACCCAAAATCAACTTCAATCTCTAAGACACAATAAATATGTAGGTGAATAATATGACAGTCTTAATTACATACTCAAATCAAGCCCATATCCCAAAGGACTGAAATTAATTTCAAGCAAGAAGTGCAATTAAAAAATTTAGATAGGCTTACAAAAATGCATAATGAAAGCTAGATTTAAACTCTCCAACCATAGGTGAGGTTGGTATGAAAATTTAAGAGGTATGGGACAAGTTTAACTTGTCCCACAAGCCTCCAAAATCAGTCTCCAAGGACAATTTCGAATTCCAAAGAAGATGAAGTGTTTCATACTCCAAATTTAACTTACATATCTCTTACACATATCTTACAACATTTAATACAAGAGTCAACCACTCCAATAATTACTTTCTTATGTCCCAATTTGATTAATTTATTTTAACAATATGATTACTCACATTATATACCACAATTTATTTAAATAAAAGGGATAAACACATCACTTAATAAACACATACAAACATCAATAAAAAGGAACCAAATAAATAAATACACATAACCCTTGGTCACATTTAAAGGTGATCCCCCATGGGAATCCCTAACACAATCAAACACATAATCAAATACAAGTTGCCATGGTGACCTTGTTGAATTCATCTAGAATTCCAATGTGGTTGGTCTCCAATCCCCGATGTTTGTTGTGATATTTTAACCTACAAAACACAAATACCTCCTTCGGCCTCATGGCCATATCAGAACATCCAAAATAATATAAATAAAATTCCAAAATCATCTAGATATATGAATCACAACAACATCCAAGCAACCAACAAGATCATTTGCAATTTTACTCAACAACTATATCATCATCAAATAATTTCTATTTCTAGGTCTACTCACAATATCCAAATATCACATGTCCAAACAACATCCATAATATAACCATGTCAAACAACATATCATCATCAATATATAAAAATGTCTCTAATAATCATCATGCATCATAACTAAATCAAGGTCAACAATAATCCATGATCTAACATCTAACATCATACTATAATAAAGTCCATAATCATGTCTATAATATAATCAACAGTATCATGATCAATATCAAAAGGTGTCAAAGGGAAGTGGGCACTACATCCCCTCCCCTTAGACTCAACTTCCTCCTAGAAGTCACTAGAACAAATGTGGAAACTAAACTCGTAACAAAGTAACATCCTCCCATGTAGCCATAGTCTCATCATATCTGTCCCACTGCACCCAGACTTGTCAATCTCTCTACCTCGAAGGCCCAGGGTCCATGATCTATAATGTGAATGGGCTCCACCATCACCTACCCCTAATCCTGCACCTATAATGAGGTCCAATCTAGCACATGAGAAGGATCTACAATATATCTCCTAAGAACTGAAACATGAAACACATCATGTATGAGACAAAGCTAGGTGGCAATGCTAGACGGTAGGCCAAAGGGGCCGATACGCTCCAAGATCTCAAAAGGACCAACGAATCTAGGAGCTAACTTAGAACCTTTTCCATAATGGATAGGGCTCTTATGTGGTCTGACACGAAGGAACACCTTCATGCCCACATCAAAACTATGGTCGGTCCTATGCTGATCTGCACGTACTTCTTCTGCCTGTCATGTGCCTCCTACAATCTCTATCTGATCAAAACCACTTGCTGCTCCATGTCCTACAACAAAGCTGGTCTAAGAGAAACCCTATCCTCTAACCTATCCCAAATAAGAGGTGTCCTGCACTCTCTGCCATACAAATCCTGAAAAGGAGCCATGCCTATAGAACTCTAAAAACTATTATTGTAGGAAAACTCCACCAAGTACAGGTACTCCTCCCATCTAGACTACTAATCCATCACATACATCTTGAGCATGTCCTATAAAATATGATTCACCCACTCAGTCTATCCATCTGTCTCGGGGTGATATGATGTGTTGAAGTTGATTCTCATCCCGAGGGCATACTGCATGGTAGTCTAAATGGGAAGTATACAAGGGATCACAATCAAAAATAATCTTCCATGGGATCTCGTGTATCCTAATAATCTCATCCAAATATACCCATGCCACTACACTAGCTTGTATAAGTGGTCTTCACCGAGAAAAGTGATCCACTTTTGTCAATTTATCAACTGTGACCATGATGGCATCGTGGTGATATCTTGACATCGGTAGCCCAACAATGAAGTCCATGGAAATGGTGTCCCATTTCCACTCCAGTATAGCATGAGGAAAGAGAAGGCTAGCTGATGCTAATGCTTGGCCTTCACTTTCTGACACTCTAAATAACGTGACACAAATTGAGCCACATCTCTGCAAGTCTTCTAAAGTGATACAACTATCTCAAAGTAGCATGCATCTTCTTCACCCCAGGATGGGCTGAATAGGGTGCACGATGTGCCTCTGTCAATATGTCCTACCTCAAGCCTCCATCTCTAGGAACATAAATCCAACCTCTGTGCCTGAGAAGGCCATCTTCCTCTAAAGAAAAACCATCAAAATTCCCTTGAAGGGGTCTTTAAGACTCGATCTCTTCTCAAACTACAATGTAGAAGTTTCAAGAGGAAGTTGCTAAAGAATCCTACTCCGTAAATCTATGCTCACTAAGGTGGCCATAGCCACATGTCTTCATCTACTAAGAGTGTATACATTCCACCAATTCTCCTTCCCTTTCACATGCTTTATCTCCATATCATACTCACAAAGAAGCTCCATCCAAATGCCGTTGGTGAGCATTAAGATTGGGTGCGTGAAGAGGTGGTGAAGACTCAAGTGATCTATTCTAAGTGTGAATCTCTGGCCAAGCAGAAAGTGTCTCCATCAAACCAAAGCATGCACAACTACCATAAGCTCAAGATCATGAGTCGATAATTAAGCTCATAATCTTTGAGTTTGCGAGACTCAAAAGCCACCACTCTTCCCTCCTGCATCAATACACCTCCAAGTCCTACCAAAGAAGCATCCATGCATATGAAAAACTCACCTTGTGGATCCGGAACTACAAGAATAGGTGTTGTAGTGAGACATTCCTTTAGTGTCTTGAAGGCCTACTTGTACCTGTCTTGACCAAACACACTTCTTCCCTTTCCGTTGAAGGGAAGTGATGGGGTGCAATCCGAGAGAAGTCCTGAACAAATCTCCTAATAACCTACTAATCCCATGAAGCTATGCACCTCTATCATAGTAGTGGGTGCTAGCCAATCCATAATAGCTCTAATCTTGGAAGGATCAATTATGATACCTTCCCCAGAAATGATATGACCCAAATATTACACCTCCATCTGAAAGAATGCACACTTCTCCAAGTTCCCGTAAAGCTATTACTCTTGAAGACACTGAAGAACCTGGAAAAGGTGTCCCTCATGATCCTCACACGTACGTGAGTAAATCAAAATGTCATCAAGGAAGATGAACATGAAGTGATCTAAGAAATTCCTGAATACCCCATTCATCAAACTCATAAATACTGTGGGGGCATTAGTCAAACCAAAAGGTACCACTGTGAACTCATAGTGGCCATATCTCATACGAAAGGCGGTCTTATGAATGTCCACCTCTGAAATCCTCAAATGATGGTAGCCTAGACTTAAGGTCTATCTTAGAGAAAGTTTTGGCTCCCTTCATTTGATCAAACAAATCATCAATGCATGGAAGGGGATAACGATTCTTGATCGTTACCTTATTCAACTTGGCGGTAATCAATACAAAACCAAGGATCCATCCTTCTTATTCACAAAAATCACCGGTGCACCCCAAGGGGATACACTAGGATGGATAAGGCCTTTCTCCGAAGGCCCTCCATAAACTTGAGTTGCGAGAGTTTTGGTGTGGTCATCCGATAAGGTGTCTCGTGAGATAGGATCTACTCCCGGAATTAGATCTATATGAAAATCAATCTCACGTGGGGGTGGTCACCCCGATAGCTCCCCTGGAAAGACATCTAAAAACTATCTCAAAATGGGATGATCATCTAGTGATGGTCCACTAGACCCATCCTCTGATCTATCACTGAATGTAATAGCATACATCTGACAACCCCATCACACACATTGCTTAAGCTGCATATAACAGAGATGGTGTGAATAGAAATGGGTCTCTTGACCCCTAAAATCACCGACTCAACTCCAAATCATCTACACAAGATATAATCTTGTGGTAACAATCCATCCTTGCCCTGTGCAGATAACCAATCCATACCCAAGATGACTCCATATGAGCCCAAAGGAAGGATACAGAGATCCGAGGTAGTGGTGAAAGGTCCCAAATCCACTACACAATCATTGAATAAGGAGTCTATAGAGATCTTGATCTCCCAGCCATCTCAACATCCCAACTAATACCCTTCCTAACTACCACCAGCTTGCATCACTCTAGTAGAGATGGTGTAATGAAAGAATCAGAAGAACTAGAATCAAACAAAATGGAGGTAGGAATACCACCAATGCTACTTGTAGTCTCAATAACTCGTGCTCTTGCGGTGATCGGCTTAGGGGTTCTCAACTACTAAATAAATCATGTGACTATGCCCCATGTCACCAACAGAGAGTGGGATCTCGAGATATGTGTCTTACCCTTTTTATTAGGTTTTGTGGGTAGTATCTCCAAAAATGTCCAATAACACCACAACCAAAACAACCATCTGATCCTCTCCCCTGTGTAGCAAGTCCGACCGGTACTTTGAGGTATGTGGTGTGGATCCTGATGATCCGGTTATGGTTTGCTAAGGTCTCTGCTAGTGAGCTCCTACTGAGTGAGCTCTTTGGGAACCATGTGTCCTGATAGGACCCCTAGGAGGAGGCCCCATACTCCGACCTCTCTGTGCATCAAACCTCTATGAGGTCTATAAGGTGGGTAGGACTACTATTGTTATTTGGTCTAAAGATGACTGTGTTGAACCCTATCCACCACGAGGAAGAGGTATTGACCCCCTCGATCTGCATGTCCTCCATCTCTTGTATTCAACTCCGACTCTCGATCTCTAGCTCACTGTTGGGTCTTTCCTCTAGTCTCCTCTATATATAGGCCTTCTCAACAACCTCAACTAATGTCTATGGAAAATGGATCCATACTGCACCTCCAATGTCTAGATTCAGGCCCGAATGAACCTGTGGATCTGCCTTCTCATCCTGCATGTAATCAACATATTGGAGTAGATCCAAAAATCTACTCTCATACTCTGCTATTATAAGAGATGCCTACCGGAGGTCATGAAACTCATCTATCCATTGCTGTTGTATGAACCTCCATGACAAATATCTGCTCTTGAATCACTCCTCAAAGATTTCCTAGGTAACCATCTCAGAATCAACATGGAGCTTTTCTCCTCTGTCTGCCACCAGACACCAGCTCCATCCCTCAGTAGATGGATATCAACATGAGATTTCGTGTTGCTAGAACAAGGACAGAGCTTGAAGCATCCACTCAAGCTCACCAACCAGGCCTTCTTGAAATCCACCTGTGTCACTAGAATAATGTGATGGTCGAAGCTTCAAGATCTCCTTATGTGATCTGTAGTTGTGGTCTAATAGCCTCTAGGCCTCTCTGCATGCTCATCCCTAAGCCTAGGGCTCAGACCTCTCTTTATGCCCTGAAACTCGGTCTCCCTGTCCCCTCTATGGTGACTCATCTCTAACTAACTCCTCATGGGATTTCTCTCCTCTATGCTCCTCACTGTTGTGCCAAGGAGATGCATGAGCCTCAATGGATGCCACCCTATCATGTCCGATTGAAAGTGCCCCTATGGTCCCTCCACGTAGAGCGACATTAACATCCTGAAGAGTCTGCAAAATCTATGGTAAGATGGATGCTATAGCATGATCTAGTGGTGGTAAGTATAGGTCTATGTGAAATGACCCTCGTCCCATCTGCGCCTCCTACACAAACCAAGGTGAGAGTTAGTTCATCTTTCTAAGTTTTATTTAGTTTCCATGTTTACTAAAATATGTAATTTCTAAACTAAGTTGTTTTCTAGATTTAAAAGTGTGCTAGGTTTTAAAGTTCATGTCTCAAGTTTTCTAGTGTGCCCAATGGCCCAAGCTTTTGAACCACTACTCTGATACCAAGTGTAACACCTGTAAAACCAACCCACTTGAGACCCAAGAACAACCTAGGATTAGTTAGGAAAAATTATGGAATAATTTTTTTGTTTAAAAGAGTCTACAACCAGGTTACAAGACAACAATTGTCATGCAAGCAAGTTTCAAATCCAAATACTATTAATAGCTTATAGTTTTATTAATACGACAATTATAAAAGATCACAAGGTCCAAACTTAGGGTTAGATTAATCAATTAGGTTAAGAGGGTAATTTCTCACTATACCACTCTCTAACATGCTTAAAATATTCAACTTGATTTTTCTCAAAATTAGCACACTCAAAACTTCCCAAAAACATTCCCATTAGATAGGAAATTTCCTCACCTTTCGGTGATATAAAGAATTCCTCCTAACTCCTCATATTTCTCAAGTTATGGGTCGGCGGGCCTTTGGGTGAAAATTTTCCCTAAGAGCGGGAGTGTGGACTCCTGGGGAAGAAAAATATCCCCAAGGGCATTCAAGTCGGCAGAGCTAGGGAGGAAAGTTGGATTCTTGGTGCTTAGGGTGAAAAGCACACTTTACCCACATGCACCCGTGAGTCCGGTGGGACTCTACACCTAAAAATGATATTATACCCTCAGGCCGCAAGGACACATGGCATGTTCTAAGCCAACGTGGGGAAGCGGGTTAGTGGGGAAAAAAAGCATTTTACCTTAAGGGTTAAAAAGGCGCATGGGATTAAAACCCACATGTACCTCTCTGTCGAGTCCTCACGATCCCATGTGTTAGACGTTCATTGGCTATGGATCAGGAGTCGGTGGGGAGATTCAGGAAAAAGTTGACTTTTGAAGCGTAAAGCTTCGGGACACTCCGCACTCTCCGATGCATCGTGGAGACACGTGTCATCCATCCATTGGTTGTGGGTCGGTGGGCCTGCAGGAGAAGTTAGGAAAATTTTCCAAAATTTTCTTTGAAGTGCTAAGGCAAAAATATGAACTCCTCCTCTCCAAGCCATGTGTGTCAATATTCTTTGAAATCGCTTCCATTTTCAAAAAAAAAAGATTCAAGTGTGGTGCAGGGACAAGGAGGGGGAAAACTAGAATTTTTCCCAATTCTTTTTTTTTATCTTATCTTATTTTACCACCCGAAAGAAGGTTTCAGTCTAACTGGGTGGCAAGAAACTTTGTGATTTTTGTGCTTTTTGACTAAAAAGTGAAAAAGGTAAGTTTTGGCCCATGGTCTGCCTTGCAATATTTTATTAATTAAATTTAACAGTTAGAAAATTTTTGAAGCCAAAATGAAGTGAAAACTTCATAAGGCCATAACTTTTGATTGGAAACTCAACTTTTTGCAAACGAAGACTTTTCAGAAATCTATTCAACGTCTTATTTTCACAAGAATCATTAACTTTTAGTTTTGTTAATGTTTAAGGGGTCAATTTCATGAAAACGATTTGTAGGATTTTAAAAGGAAAGATATTAAATTTTAACTTGTGAAATTTTAATCAATTGATCTTCTTCCTCTCTCAACATGTCAATTAGACATGGAGAATTGTTCTTAGATGGATTTAGGATGGATTTGGAAGGTAAGTTTGTTTGATTGACTTGAATAAAAAAATACAACTTTGACAGCAAAACGAGAACAAATGGTTGAGCTTGATTTTGCTAAGTTTTCTAAGAAATTCCTCAAGTGTTTTTGTCCAATTGAATTCATTTAGGGCATACTACTTCAATTTAATCATTTAATTTGTTATTTCCTTGTTACAGGTTTGAACTGTGCATTTTGGATAAAGTATTTGCCAGTTTTAAAATACAAAATAGAGATCAAATTTTAAAGGATCCATTTTCCATTTTCATCTTCCAAGTATTCAACTTCGTTCTAATTCTAATCTAATAAATTAAGTTAATTCAAATAAAACTATTCAAAACCAAAATGCAATTCTGATTTCCAATTTTACACATTTCAAAAGATAGAGTTATGTATTTTCCTCACACGCATTTCTTCCTTTCAAATAGAGATTTCAAATACATTTCAAACTTATATTTTAAACAATAGTAGTTCCAATCATGGAAAAGAATGCAACTTTTATTCAAAAGACAATATTTCCTTCTTTTACAACTTCTCTTTTTTGTTGATTTTCACAATACAATATACAAAATACATCTCTTTCTTTCAAAAAAAAACAAAGTATATCTCTCCTTTACATTTCAAAATTACAACTTTCATATTCAATACAACATATTTCCATTACAAAACATATACGAGTTCATCCACTTCAAGTGGGAAAGGTTACAATAAGATTTATTTTCAACAAGGGACTGTCAAACTTTTCTTTTCTTTTTCTCCTTTGCTCTAAAACAACAACATGTAGATTTATCATTCTTCCAATTCTGATCACAACAAGAGTAGGGGAAAGGCAATGCTCTCCACCCAACTAAGACATCCAATGATAAGGAGAATCCATCCTTCTTCATTAGCCCCCAAGCCCCAACCACAATGCAATAAAAGATGTGTTTCAACTCATGGCAACAACAGGCTTCCACAAACACACATGCAAATTTCACATTTAAAACACAATCCAAAATAGAATGTAGTTTGCAACCACATTAAAACATAGAAAACAAAACTCAGGCTTCATCATGCAAGCCAAAGGAGCAAGAAACTATGGGGATGCTACTTATGCCTCCCAAAGGGAAATGGGTATCACCACCTGATTTCAAACTACCAAAATATAGTATATCAAAGCCCTGACATGCCCTTATGCCTCCCCAAAGTACCCCTTATTCCTCACATTTCCTTATGCCTCCCCAACCTCTTATGGTACACCCCATAACGAGTAAAGAAATGCAAGTTATTTCTTTGTAAGGTGGAACCCAAATCCCAACTACCTCCACTTATACCTCCCCAAAACACTTGTGCCTCCCATAAAATGAACCCCATAGTCTTCTCCTACACCATACCTAGGCCATCTACCCAACATCCCACAAACATGCCAAAACATTCACAACAATATAAATTTCATAAACAAAAAGAAGCATTACAAGAGCAAAACTCCTACCTCTCCATGATAGAGTTGTTCTAAGTTCCAAAACAATAGCTTTATCCCAATGCAAGAAATCCAAATTAGCCAAGCAAAATCATGCAACAATATTCCAAAAACTTCTCCAAAGCAAGAGCTCCAAAACAAAAAAGAATTTTCCCCAAAAGGAGTTTCCAAAAGTGAAGTAACCCAAAACAAGGAAAGTAATTCAAATTTTATAGAAGAGGGAAGAGAAGAGGATGAGGTGGATCCATGTAGGATGCCACATCACACATCCTCAACCCCAACCCAAAAGTCAACTTCAATCTCCAAGACACAATAAATAAGTAGGTGAATAATATGACAGTCTTACTTATTGATCTGAAAATCAAATTTAACTAGCAATTGTTTACACGACAAAATTTTCTTTGTATTGATTCTCGATTTAAAATTAAGCAATTACGACCTTTTTATTTTTTTAATAAAATATTAAAACCTACAAGTATTGTGCAAAAATAGAGAGAAATGACGAGAATTCACTAGCAATTTGACAAAAGCATGATAACGGAGTTCGGCACTTGAGGCCCACGTCTCCGCATCCAAAATGGGACCGATCTATTAAAATCTTGAAAATAATTCTTTACTAAGAATTATACAAAATTCTAAACTTCTCACAGTCTTCCTCTATAAAAACAAAAGTGGTTGGTTTTTACTTCTCCTCAAAATTCCACTCCTAGCTCAAGTTATGAGTAGTTCAATATTTTACATAGTCGAATGCTTGTACATGTACAAAATAGCTCCTTTTATAATGTTTCTCAGTAGTGGCGCGGTGGTCAAGAACCTTATCTTTTACTACGGAGATCAAGGTTCAAATCCCCTTATCTCCATCTCCTTATGTGCCTCCTATGGGATTTATCCCACATTTATAGCTGGAGGATAGTTTAGGTGCTTTATTAGGTTGGTTTTCCATGCATGTAGTTAGCTATAAGAGCCATTTGAATGGTCAAACCTATTTGGGTGGCTAATGGGGAGCTTTGGGTATATTTTGACATTAAATAGTGGATATGTGCTATGTACATAGGTGGATTTTAATATATCTTTGCAAGATATGCGCTTGGCTTTGAATTTGGGATTTAATGCTTGGAAGTTATGATTTAATGCATGGAATTTGGAAAAGGTTATGTAATGCGTGGCATTTGGAATTGGTCTTGGTTTAATATGCACTTATCAATTAGTCCCACATGCATACTAAAAATGCAATTACAATTATATATATACACAAGTTGGAATAATGATAATATGAGAAGGAGGCCAAGGTACCCCTCTATAATCAAGTGTGTCCAAGATTGGCATTTCAAAAACCACTTTTAGTCTGTCACAAAATTGTCCACATTTTGCAATATGATTGAAACACTTGGCAAGCATGCACATGTCCAACCTACACAAAACTCCAAATTTTTCCAGTTGCCTGAAAATTTCAGTGGGCTATAACTTTTGCAAACGAGCTCTATTTCCTACAAACAAGATATCGACAGATTCGTCTAATTTTTATCCACACTTTCCAACTAACTACGAATTATTCTTAGAATTTCTTAGATCAGTGTTTGTCCATGAGGATCCTCTAGATCATTCCTCCCCACTAAGAAACTTTTGGACCCCAAAAGTCAACTTAATTGGTGAATAGGTGAGGGTATTTCTCCCTCACCTTTCCGGTTTCCATCCATTTAGCCTTGTTTGGATGCATGCCTTTGAACCCAACACGAAGATACTCAATATCACCCCTTCACGAAGTTCTTACTTTCTTGTCCAAAATGATGTCTTCCTACAACTCATCAAGATACTCAAGAGCAAAATCATCAATGGAAGGCATTATGTTAGCATCATCATGATCAACAATCATAGGTGGTTCATACAATCTTAAATTATCAACATTTACAACTAAGTATATTTTCATATATGGAGGAAAATCTAACTAAAAAGTGTTGTTACCAATTTTTTCCAATATTTGGAATGGACCATACCTTATAGGTTTCAATTTTTTACCTTCACCTCAAACCTTTCCTTGCTGATGTGAAGCCAAATTGAATCACCAACTTTGAACTTGTGATCAATTCTATGTTTATCATGCCTAGCTTTGTACTTAGCCTGAATTTTCTCCAATTGTTCACGACATATTGATGAACCTGTTGAATTCTCTAAACAAATATTTTAGCCCTGTCAAAATCATTTGAACCATTAACAACAGTTTCATGTCCATAATATACATCTAATGGAGAATTAGGCAGATATCCATAACAAGTCTCAAATGGAGACTTCAAAGTAGAAGAATGTAAGGCATGATTATAAGCATGTTGCACATAATATAGATGTTCATCCCATAACTTAGGATGTTTTCCACAATAGCCCCTAAGAAAATGTACTACTGTGTGGTTTACAACCTCCATTTGACCATCAGTATGTGGATGAAAAGTAGTGCTCTTTTTTCAGTTTGTGTCCATTAATCCCCACAATGTTGACCAAAATTCCCCAAGAAATCTAGAATCCCGATCAGATATAATTGAAGTAGGTAAACCAAAATGAACCCAAACAAACTGAAAAAACAAATGTGCAGTTCCCTCACCAGTTATTTGTTTAGTACATGGAGCCAACACACACATTTTGCTAAATCTGTCCACTACCACATATAAGTAATCATGTTTCTTCCGTGTCATGGGCAAGCCTCCTACAAATTCCATGGAAACACTTTCCCAAGGCCTTGTTGGAATAGGAAGAGGAGTGTAAAGTCCTAATTTCCTATTACTTGGATTGCTTGTGGCACAAAGAACACATCCCTTAATATACATGTTTACATGTTCATGCATTCTAGGCCAATAATAATTTTTTTGTAAATGTGCAACTATCTTACTAATACCAAAATTCCCTAAAATAAAAGAATTATGTGCTTACCTAATCATATGCACACGCTCATTTTCTCGAATACAAAGTTTACCAGAATGATATAACAATCCTTCATGAAAATGATAATCTTTTTCTCCTACTTGTTTCCCACTTACTAGATCCTCATACACTTCTCTAAAATCAACATCATTAACATATTGTTCCTTGTAACTAACATGAGCCAAATAACTATGTTGTAAAAGAATAGATGCTACTACCACTGGTGGTCTAGATAACATGTTGGCAACCTTGTTTTGAATACCTTTTTTATACCTGAATACAAGATGAAATTGTTGCAAAAATCCCATCCACCTGAAATGTCTAGACTACTGCAATTTGGTTTGTGTTTGCAAGTACTGAAGTGGTTGATGGTCAGTATGTATAATTGTTTCTCTTCCCATTAAATAATGCTTCCACTTTTTAACAATTTGAACTAAAGCATACAAATCTTTATCATAAGTTAGATAGTTTCTTACCGCACTTGTAAATGTTTCTGAATGCTAACACATTGGTCATTTGTTCTGCATCAAAACTGCCCCCATTGTGTAGTCACTAGCATCTATCTCAATCTCATATTAATGCTAGAAATCTGGAAGTGACAAGATCGAAGCGGTACTTATCTTCTCTTTCAGTGTATAAAAGGCTTTCTGTTGCTTTCCTCCCCACTAAAGACCTATTTAATACTTGTCAAAGCATTCAAAAGAGGATGCAATATATGAGAAGTTAGCAATAAATTTTCTCCAGTACTAAACTACACCTAGAAAAATCCTAACTTCCATCACATTAATGGGTCTAGGCCATTTCACAATAACGTCTATTTTTGAAGGATCAATTCTCAATTCACCATTTCCTACAATATAACCCAAGTAAATTAAAGATGTTTTTCCAAATTCACATTTTGACATCTTCAAATACAACTTCTCTTTCCTTAGTGCATCTAAGACTTTCTAGATGTGTTTAACATGTTCATCCCATGACTTACTAAAAATAAGAATATCATCTAAGTAGACAATAACAAAATTATCAATGAATGGTCTAAAGATATCATTCATAACTCTCATGAATGTTGCTGGTGCATTGCACAAACCAAAAGGCATCACTAACCATTCAAACAATCCCTATTTCATTTTAAAAGAAGTTTTCCAAACATCACCTTCTGCAATTCTTACTTGGTGATAACCACTTCTTAAGTCTAACTTAGTGAAATAAATTGCACTCTTTAATTGATCCAGTAAATCATCTATTCTAGGAAGAGGGTAATGATTCTTTATAGTAATCTTGTTTAAAGCATGAAATAAACACACATTCTCCAAGTTCCATCCTTATTAGGAACCAAAATAATTGGTGAACCACATGGGGATGTACTTGGATGAATTATACCTTGAGCCAAAAGTTCCATTACATGTCTCTTGATTTCCTCATTCTCTACTACTAACAACCTATACATTCCGATATTGGGAAGAGGTACATCCTGAAACAATTTTATCTCATGTTGAACCCCTCTTTTGGAGGTAGACCTTGTGGATCCTGAAAAACATCATCAAAATCAGAAACAATTTTTACCAATTCATCCTTATGTTTTAGATCACAAGTCTCAAAAGGCATCTCATGTTCTTTCTCTTTGGCTTTGACCACCATGAGCACAAAACTTTTTCTTGATTTTATAATCCTTTTCATTTGACCTGTAGTTACTAAGGATAGATTATTCTTTTAATGGTGAGCTCTAACAATAAACTCAATTCCATCCTTTACAAGCAAATATTTATTTTCTTCCCTATAGAAGATTGCTTTACGATCATACAAATAAGGACTTCCCAAAACCACCCCACAAATATCCAAAGGAACTACATCCAATTCAACCTCATCTATAAACTTGTCTATAATGGAAAATCTGAAAGTACAAGTTTTAGTTACCTACAATTTCGCATCATCACAAACCCAACCCAATGGATAAGGCTTAGGATGTGGTTTAGTTTTGAGTCCTAGTTTCTTAACAACCTCCTTAGAAATTAGATTAGCTTGGGATCCACTATCAAAAAGAGTATCAATTTTTGTATGCTTTGAAATTACTCTAATGTGGAAAATCTCATTCCTTTTCTTATCATCATGTATAGTTTGTTTACTAGAAGAAGATGCAACATTTTTAGTACTATTGTTGGAAATTGAAAGTTTTGATTTACCTTAAAAACTCATAGCTGTGATCTTGGTTTCATCACCTGAATTTGACCCAAGATCATGAATTGCAGTGTTTATTTTCTTTTCCTTTCCTTTCTTAACCATCCATTTAGGTTTCATTTCAGGATGTAATTTCCAACATTTAGACTCATCATGGTTCTTTTTACAATGATTACAAAATGGTTTTTCATCTTCCTTCTTAACAATAGAGTTTTTCTTATGCTTACCCTTTCCTTTTCCTTGTTCTTTCAACCTTTTCCTTTAGATTTCTTGTTCTTTTGTTTAAAATAAGAGAAAGAGGACTCATTTTTCATTTTCCCTCATGCTTCCAAATGGGTTTCTTGAACACATATTGCATCAAGATTAGTAGGACCTAAAACAAGTATCATATGCCTTAGATAACTATACAATCCACCAATATATTTAAGCAGTGTTTCTTCTGTGTTTAGGGAAATTCCCAAAATTAGAGCCCTTTTCCTAAATTTCTATGTGTATTCTTAAACACGTTGTCCCTTACTTTGTCTCAATGTTTTCCAATCCATCATAGCTTGTTGCTTATAACCAAGAGGATAAAATTGTTTCCTAAGATTTGAAACAAATTCAAACCAAGAAGTGATTTCTATACCTTTGGTTTCTTCCACTTCCTAAAGCTTACTCTCCCACCAAATGAGTGTTGCGCCACCCATCCGAAGAGTTTCCATATGAATCTTTGCTTCATCATCAACAATTCTCTAAACCCTGCAATATACTTCTATCTACTTGACCCAGTTATCCAACTTCTCTACATTTAGCTCTCCAGTGTACATAGGCAATTCAAACTTGATATCTAACTTTAATGAAGGAAAATCAGATTTTAAAGGGTCTCTTTTAGGATTATCAGAACTAGAGCTTTCTTCTTTCTTACTTTTTCTCTAGTTCCCTTTTCCTTTTTCTATCTTGGTACGTTTCTTCCACCATTTCCTTCATCTGTAGGAATGATTGACGAAATTTTTCTTCCTCTCGATCCGCCATTTCCTAGGACTTCGATATCATCAAGTACCAATTTTGGGATCTCCTTCAACTAACTCTCCTTCACCCTTCTTAATCGAGACCTTGTTAATCCAACACATAACTTAGTCAAAACTAGCTCTAAAATCAATCAAAACCAACTCGATACTAGATCTAAAATCAAATTTAACTAGCAATTGTTTACACAAAAAATTCATTTTGTATTGATTCTCAATTTAAAATTAAGAGATTACAACCTTTTTATCTTTTTAATAAAATATTAAAACTTGCAAGTATTGTGCAAAAATACAAAGAAATGAAGAGAATTCACTAGCAATTCGACACAAAGCATGATAATGGAGTTTGGCAATTGAGGCCTACATCTCCAGGTCCAGTTGAATGGGACCGATCTATTAAAATCTTGAAAATAATTCTTTACTAAGAATTCTACAAAATTTTGACCTTCTCACAGTCTTCCTCTATCAAAAACAATAGGGGTTGCTTTTTACTTCTCCTCAAAATTCCACTCCTAGCTCAAGTTATGAGCATTTCAATATTTTACACAATTTGAATGCCTGTACATGTACAAAATAGCTCCTTTTATAATGTTTCTCAAGTAGTGGCACGGTGGTCAAGACCCTTATCTTTTACTACGGAGATCAAGGTTCAAATCCCCTTATCTCCATCTCCTTAGGCACCTCCTATGGGATTTATCCCACATTTATAGCTAGAGGATAGTTTAGGCACTTTATTAGGTTGGTTTTCCACGCATGTAGTTGGCTATGAGAGCCATTTGAATGGTCAAACCTGTTTGGGTGGCTAATGGGGTGCTTTGGGTATATTTTGACATTAAATAGTGGATATGTGCTATGTACATAGGCGGATTTTAATATATCTTTGCAAGATATGTGCTTGGCTTGGAATTTGGGATTTAATGCTTGGAAGTTGGGATTTAATGCATGGAATTTGGAAAAAGGTTGTGTAATGTGTGGCATTTGGAATTGGTCTTGGTTTAATATGCACTTATCAATTAGTCCCACATGCATAGTAAAAATGCAATTACATGTATATATATACACAAGTTGGAATAATGATAATATGAGAAGGAGGCCAAGGCACCCCTCCATAATCAAGTGTGTCCAAGATTGGCATTCCAAAAACCACTTTTAGTCCATCACACAAATTATCCACATGTTTCAATATGATTGAAACACTTGGTGAGCATGGATACTTCCAACCTGCACAAAACTCCAAATTTTGCCAGTGCTTAAAAATTTCAGCGGGCTATAACCTTTGCAAATGAGCTTCGTTTCCTGCAAACAAGATATCAATGGATTCGTCTAATTTTTCTCCACACTTTCCAACTGACTGGGAATTATTTTCAGAAGTTTTTATATCAGTTTTTCTCCGTGAGGATCCTCTGGATCACTTACATACACAAATCAAGCCCATATCCCAAAGGACTGAAATTAATTTCAAGCAAGAAGTGCAATTAAAACATTCAACTAGTATTAAAAAAATGCATAATGAAGGCTAGATTTAAAATCTCCAACCATAGGTGAGGTTTCTATGCAAATTTAAGAGGTATGGGACAAGTTTAACTTGTCCCACAAGCCTCCAAAATTAGTCTCCAAGGACAATTTTGAATTCCAAAGAAGATGAAGTGTTTCATACTCCAAATTTACTTACATATCTCTTACACATATCTTACAACATTTAATACAAGAGTCAACCACTCCAATAATTACTTTCTTATGTCCCAATTTGATTAATTTATTTTAACAATATGATTACTCACATTATATACCACAATTTATTTAAATAAAAGGGATAAACACATCACTTAATAAACACATACAAACATCAATAAAAAGGAACCAAATAAATAAATACACATAACCCTTGGTCACGTTTAAAGGTGATCCCCCATGGGAATCCCTAACACAATCAAAAACACAATCAAATACAAGTTTCCATGGTGACCTTGTTGAATTCATCTAGAATTCCAATGTGGTTGGTCTCCAATCCCCGATGTTTGTTGTGATATTTTAACCTACAAAACACAAATACCTCCTTTTGCCTCATGGCCATATCAAAAGATCTAAAATAATATAAATAAAAATTCCAAAATCATCTAGATATATGAATCACAACAACATCCAAGCAACCAATAAGATCATTTGCAATTTTACCAACAACTATATCATCATCAAATAATTTCCATTTCTAGGTCTACTCACAATATTCAAATATCACATGTCCAAACAACATCCATAATATAACCATGTAAAACAACATATCATCATCAATATATAACAATGTCTCTAATAATCATCATCTATCATAAATGAATCAAGGTCAACAATAATCCATGATCTAACATCTAATATCATACTATAATAAAGTCCATAATCATGTCTATAATATGATCGCAGTGATCATGATCAAAGGTGTCAAAAGGTGTCAAGTGGGCACTATAGGTTGTATGTGAAATTTCATTGTCCCCACATTTCTAGGATTATAGAACTGGAGTGGAGTAGAGTGTGAGTACATAATTAGAACTATTTTTATTTAAATAACTAATTTAATTAGTTATGAGGCGTGAGAGGGTAATTAATCATTTAATTAAATTATCTAGGTGATAGGAGTATATTTTAATTGTAATTAGAATTAATTTAATTAATTCTAAAGGGATCCCAACATGATATAGTTAATTTGATTAATTATAAAGGAATATGATAGATTTAATTTAAATTTAAAAGGAATAAATTCTAAAGGGGATGTGAATAACTTATTTAATTTAATTAATTAATTAATTCTAAAGGGGATGTGAATAAATTGAGGATAGTTTATGGATAAGCCTTTAATTTTACAGGGTCTACACTTCTTGACCTCTTGCCATCATATCCTAATCTACGCTCCAATACCAAATGATGGGGCCAAAAAACAATAATAAAATATAAATATTAGGAAAAAATTCTTCATCAAAATCTAATAATTCTCCTTATTCTTTGATCTTATAGTTACATTAGATGCACTTTTATTCAAATTCCAAAAGACTCATGAAAATTGACTTCTAAACCAAACTTGACTACTTTTCTATCTTTAGTAAAACTAAGTGTTTTTATTAATAGATATTTTTAATAAGTTCTAAATTTAGTGTACTAGATCCTTGAAATTTGCACTCATTAACTAGTTGCCTAAACTAACTTATTCATTTAGTTTCAAATAAATTTGACTTATAGTTATAAGGATATGATATTTTGACTTTTACAAAAATAATTAGCAAAAAATTCACACCCAATTTCTAGGCCCTAGATGGATGATTTTGGCCTCTAATTTTTTTTGATATGGACATAAGTGCATAGTGTATCTTAGAAGAGCATATATTTTTTTGAGAGATTCATGTAAGAAAATAGTTTCGAATCTTGGATCAAAAGTTATGGCCTCCAAGACAAGCCATTGAATCCACATCACCATACCATTATCACTAGGCTCATTTTTCACCTTATAAGGAAGATTTGTAAGTTAGGAAAATTATGGCTAATCTTTTATTTGAATATCTCAAATGGATCTTGTTTCTTCTTACCCCAAGTAAAATTATTACTACCCACAATAGTAGATTGAAATGGTATAACTATGGAGGATAATTTCTTGATGAACTTATGTGAATATTGAATTGCACAAAAAACTCATTACTTTGGTCATCATAGAAACATTTATCCATTTTGAGATGGAATCTATCTTGGATAATTCAATTCTAAACTTTTCATATTTAAGAAGACTAATTATTGTTGAGAAAACTAACACTTCTTCCCCTCAAACACTAATTGGTTATCCTTCAAAACTTTAAAACTTATTTTAAATAAACAACATGCTCATCAAAATTCTCTCTTGTTAAACATTATAATATCATCCAAATACATAATGAAAAATAAAATGGTATCATGACCTCATTCATAAATGACATGAATTTATCCAATGCATTACATATCCTAAAAGGTATAACCAACCATTTGTACAACCATTTCCTAATGACCTCTTCCTTAATCTGCAATTAATGATACCTAGATTTAAAATTTAACATAGAAAAATGCTTATTATTGCAATTAATCTAGAAAATCATTAATTTGTGGTAGAGGGTACCTATTCTTCATGGTTAGTTTATTAATTTCTTTATAATCAACTCTTATTCTCATTGAGCCATCTTTCTTAGGTACTAAGACCATAATGAGAACCACATAAAAAAATAATAGGATGGATTACACATTGATATATTAAAGATCGCAACTATTATTTTGCCTCATTGGAATCCTTCAAGGATTTCATATACAAACCAATATTTGAAAGCAAATTTTCTAGTATTAAATTTATTTATGCTCAATTAGCCTAGATAATGGTAATACCATAAGATCATGGATTAATTCCTTGAACTACTATATCAAATATTCCATTTTATTCTTTGTTTCAATAATATTTTGCACAAAGTATTAGATGCCATAACTTCCTCATCTTGAAGATCTCTTAAAAGGATAAAATAAACCTTCCTAGTATCATTAATAAGCTTTTCAACTTTGGATACACTTACCAAATATATGTTTGAGTCTCCTTTGTAGGGTGAATTGATGTAACTCTTACCATCCTTTACTAAATGGTATTGGTTGGACCTCATGAAAATAACATCTTCAAATATATAAGTAATGGTTTCCACATGGAAAGGAACAATATCCAACATAAATTCATAAATGAAATTTGCATTAATATTGAATTTAACTTTAGATTATTTTTTGACCTTTATGTTTACTCCTTTCTTCACCCAACCTAAGGATTATGGGCTTCGATTATTGTATGCCTCTATTTTCATATTATCTACTAACTCTTTGTTGATCAAAGTAAGTTTAAAACAAGTATAAAAAGAGAATCAAATTTTGTTTTCTTCAACTAAATTTTAATATAAATAATCTTAGCAAGTTCACTTTATCAAACACTGGTACTAACCGAACATACTTATTTATTGATGTAGTAGAATGAAAACTATCATTCACATCATATTTATAGAAAATATTCTCTCCTTAGAGAGTAATCACAACCTCCTCCTCATTTTTGAAGTGTTGCAAATTAGATGAAGATTTTAATATTTATCCTCAGAATGAGTGCTAACATTATAATCACCACACTAAACCTTACTATCCTTTTCAGAAATGTAAGTAGCATTTTTATTACATTCATTCTTTCCTTTACCCTTTTCTTGGAATCAACTAGTTTTGGATTAGTTAGATAGGTATATGAACCTTTCTTATTATCTATCTCTAAGTATTGATATTGTGAACAAGACTCATCTACATTAGTATGCTCAACCAAGAGGACAAGTCCCACCTATATAATTTATCAAGATGTCTTGATCCACTACATATTTTCCCATTTGGATAGTCTTCTTTCGTAATTTAATGATGTCCTCCTTAATTATTTAACCTTTCTTATTCCTAAGATATTGTTAATAAATACATCTCTTCCACATAAAAAATAGGATAAATATACTTTTTAATTAACATATTAAATGCATCCTACTTAGTAATAGGAGGAAACTTCTTAACAATGAACATATGAACATAACTTCAAACCAACTTAAAAAATGATCGCTTGATTTTAATCTTGCAAAATAAATTTTATATCCCTCATTAATCAAATGCAAACTAAAATATGCCTCATGTTGAGTTATTCCATGAGGTGTTCACTATGTAAACTTATGGCCTATCTTGTGTGTTCAAATGATAACAAATAGTACCTCTATTTCCAAATCTACATCTCAATCTTCTACCATTGACATCCCCTCTCGATAAAAAAATTCAATTATAAAATGCCCCTTATTTTACCATATATTGAAACCAAAAAAATTTCATATAACATTTTTATACCCATTTTTATTTCCAGCTCTAAAGTGTTGGATTCAATGTCTTCCAATTTCACAAAAATTAATTATACCTCCACTTAAAACCTTGAAAAAATTCATGTTGGAATCAAAACTAAAAACCCTTAGTATTTGTAATTTGATGTATATTTTCCTTTATTTTCCATATACATTTTTCACACTAAACAAAATTTGTATAGCAATGTGAAGTGTCATGTTCAGTTTCATTATTATTAATTAAATTCATTATATTTCATAACATCCAGTCTCTAAAAATAGATCAAATGACAATAAATATACCTTGGGATTGATATTATGAAGAATGTAACTAATTTTGAGAGTTATGTAGTGCTATTACTTTAGGAAAAATATGTTACTTCTCTAAAATCTATGCCACTACTTTGAAAATACATACGTAAATGATCTAAATTTATGGATTTTTCATTTACCCAATGATTACCCCTCCTTCCTCCTTACCCCAAATATGCTACCCATAAAATATATTTTAAAATATTTATACTTTAACCCCTTATACCTCTTAATATGGGGAAATATACTAGGTTTGTTTTGACTAATATTAAAAATACATATTTGACCTCATGTGATAGGTAATAAGTGTGTTTGTGAATCCCATGTGTGTTAACTAATTCTTTAGCTTTTCATCAATCTCATCTTCATAATACGGATAAATAAATATATTTTCCTCAACCTTGAATGGAGGTGGATCCTAGTCACACATGGTGATTATTCCTTCTTCTCATGCTCATGAGAATCACCCTTTTCCTTATTGGTTCCTCCATAAAAAAGCCAATTTTTTTATGATAAGTAACGTGATGGAATCCTTATAATTAAGCTTGACTATAGAGTGTGTGAGATAGATGTTATCCACATCCTCTTAATGTTATCAAATATATATTCTATTTTTCAACAATCTCCTTTATCGATATGGGTGATACTTTGAAATTTGGACTTTCACTTGTTATGTCAAAAATATAGCACCCTGGCATTTACACATTATAAAATCCTACTTTTCACTAACATGGATTGTCTCAAGGTGTGGGACCCTTGAAAATGAGACAAACCTCTAGAGAAGGCTAACTCCTCTACCTATTCTAATGCTAAAAATACTCCTAAAAGGGAAAATGCAACTATTCTAACACTAACCTAAATTTACAAGGGACCAGGGAAGAAAGAGATGCATAAAGTGAAAGTCCTAAAGTAAGGGAGATGATAACACCAAGAAAAAGGGGCTAGAGATATCCTAAGTGAGTGAAAATGGAAGAAAATGAGGTAGAAGAGGGCAAACAAAAGTGCCACAGTTCAAAGAACACATTCAAACCTATAATTTCGTGGAGCACAATAAATTTAAGTCCTATAAAAAGAGTACAACATGCACAATATACCAAACAATGCAATGAAAGGAAAATGAGGCAATACAATCCCTATCCAGGGAAAGAAAATACACAAAACACCAATTTTATTTCTTAAAATGATGCAAAATTCATTAGAATATAGGCACAAGGAAAAAAATCCTTTACAAAATGCATAAATTCAAGGTATGTAACTCAAAAGATTGTTGGAACAATTCTGGCAGAGTTCCTTTACATTCGAAAATGTCTCCCCCTACAAATGAGGTAGAATTTCATATATATAGAGAAGGGGAGCTACTAACTGACAACCTTCATTAATTTCTTGAACGAAGGTATGGGCAACCATACTGGTTCACTTTCCAATAGTTCTTTTATTGCATGGTGAATAGGGGTGCCATACCTCATAAAACCATTTGTTGAGCTACCTTGTATGATGCTACTAATGCCCATACTATATCTGAAACTCTTTGCTAATGTTTGAAAAGAAAGGGAAGATTCGCCACCAGTGAGGGAAACATTTTTCACATGAAAATAAGAAATGATGTCATGTGATAGCAAGGAAAGGTTAATGCATGTAAAGAGAATTTTTTTTCGTGAGATAGTAAAGGGGCATGACGAGGAAGAAGGGAAAATGCACACAGGAGGAAGGTTTATCACATGACAACAAGGAATGTTGTCTCACAACAGGAGGAAAGTAGTGACGCACTTCAAAAGTTGTGGTTGACATGTGATAGGAAAATGGTTAACATGCGATAGGAAGGGGTGCTTGATGCATGAAAAGAAATGATGGTTAATGCATGGTTGATTTGCAAAAATTGATGCTTGACGTGTGACAACAGATGGGGTGTGGTGATGTGCGTCAAAGAAAGGGTGGTTGGTGTTTGATAGGAAAATGATTGATGCACAATAGGAAGGGTGGTTGATGCAAGAAATGAAATTTGGCACATGGTTGAAGCGTGACAAGAAGATGTTTCCCTAAACCTTTGTCATGAGAAATTTTAGATACCAACTGCTGATCAGGCCAATCTACTATTTTTCAAAGTGTTGTGTCCATTAACCGCTAACGTCCAGACCTGTTAAATATTCCATTTTGCAGGGATGTAAAACATAATAACACCACTACCTTATGAAAATATCTAAATAAAGGGCATGAGGATACCTTCTCCACTATAAGTATTAAACCATGTGATGGTAATAAATTACATTGTAAACCCCAAAAAAACACATGAGGAAGAATATTGGTAATTGTTATCACTGGAAAAAACACCCTTTGGTTTTTCATGAATGAATGAATGAGTAATAATGTTTTTTGGCATACATGGGATTTTATCAAGGTGTGGTACCCTATAATTGAGAAAAACCTCCAGAGAAGGTTGGTTCTTTTACATATGCCTAATAATAAAATACTCATAGTGAAGGAAATGCAACTATCTAATCCTAGTCTAACAATCCAAGGGACCAAGGTAAGATGAAGATGTATGAAAAGGGAAAAGAGTGTGAATGACACTCTCGAGATGAGTAAAAATGGGAGGAAAATGAAGTAAGATTCATACATGGGTGGAACAGTCCAAAACCACATTCAAACTCTCATTTTCATAGAACACAACAAAAATAAACCCTACAAAATTATTCACAATAAACAAAAATACAATAGAGAGGCAATATAATGAAATAAACACAAGATAGGTAGAGAAATAGCCACAAAACATGAATTTCATTTCTTCAAAGATATTCACAATCCATTAAAACAAAGGAGAAAGGAAAAATCACCCTATAGAGGTCTAGATATGAGATCTCGTAACTCAAAAAACATATACGCAACACTTGTAGATTGATGCACCAACATTCCAAGAGGTTCCAACCTTTACAAATGGGCATCATTGACCAATATATAGAAAATGGGAGAGGGAGAAGAGAGAAAAGAGAGGTAAATTTTTATTTCCTCTTTCAACCACCAACCATATGTATTGAATTCTAGAAAACATTCATGGAAACCCTATTAAAATCATTCCCCCATGTCACTTTTCTTGTTGAAGAAGATAAGGTGCAAGACTTCACTAATTGTGGGTAGTTAAAATGATAAAATTTCCCCTAACAGATTCGCTACCATGTATAACATCTCCAAAAACTTGACACATTATTAAGGCTATTAGAAATTTGAACTCGATTCACACAATCAGAAACCTAAAACACTATCAAGAAAATTATGCTTGTCGAGCACCTTAAATAGTCTGACACAAGGGAAGAGAACATTTCAGAAATTAGGAAGTAGTCGAAATGAGACATGTTGACATGATTTTATGTTTTTGACCTCTAAAAACCTAATAAAAATGAATAAATTAGGTTTCAGAAGTGAGATGCACAAGATGCGAGATCATGCATTTGGGTCGATATGTCTCGATGTAGAGAAGGCCTGAAAATCTAAAATAGTGAGGACTATTGGGTTTCAAAAGTAGAAAACATGAAACAAATAAATAGAATACCTCCTCAAGTTTCTCTACATTTGTATTTTGGAGGAAATGCAGTTGACCATTTGCATTGAAACTCTTTCTCATGCTACGTAATGAGAATGAATGGTTGTAACTCCTTATTTGGCTCTAAATTAGCCAAATATTTGATTAGGAACATGTTGATACTTTGAATTTTACCAATTCCTTTTCATTCAACTCCATTAATGGATTTGGTTGAGACACTTTCCTCTTCATGAAGACTATCTAAAAGAAGATTTGTGATCTATTGTGCTTGTTTAAATAACTTTGTCTCTTCCATGATGACTAATTCAAAAATGTTGTCATCATCATCTTCGTCAAGCATACATTTTGAAAAATTAAACTCATCATTTTTCTCCTCACGAGGACTAATCTTGGTAGCATGTTCTTTTGATTTTCTCCTCCATGGAAATCTCATAAAAAAAAAAGGTGCAAAAAAGGATGAAGGAAAATATAGATCCAAATTGTCAACATACCAAAAATCAAGAAGCTTTCAATAGTACCATCTTCATCAAAGACATCTAAAACTTATTTATCCTCCATTACTTATTTTTGTGAAGACAAATTAATAGCCTCATATTTGTGCTCTTCACTCCCATCCTTCATGAAGGTTTAACTAGATATGGAATTTTATTGGATTCAAATTTTAAATCCCAATCCTTTAAGTTTCGTAATAGTTCTTTTCTTTGGATCTTCAATTCATTATTATCCTTGGCTAATATTATGATTTGTTCCTTCCCAAAATGCATTTGGGAATGTAAGAGGATGGGTGGGATTTGTTTCAAACTGATTTTGTAATGGTTTTAATGAAGGGGAAGGTGTAATGTCTTTTGTGGAGAAGAGGATATGGAAGGAGAATCCTTGAGAAAGCTAGTGACTTTAAAATTTGGATGAGGTGGTTCAAGCTAACTCATATGGGGCATCATATACTAATACAAAGTAGGTATGTGAGAACATCAAATTGACATGGTTCCTCAACCTTAGATTCATTAACTTCTAATTCTTGGAATGCTCAAGCCATTAAAACATATGTTTGAAAGAATCACTCATTACCTCAAACCTTTGTTTTTTACTAAACCAACTGGGTATAGGACCTCCCATGGACAAGGCTAACTAAAACTAGGTTGTTTATCTTGCAAGAATTGCATTTTACCTTAAAATATTGCATGACCTACACCATCCTTAAACTATACTATCAAAATATTCTTTAGGTGTGAGATGACATCAAAAACATGTATATTCTTCTCCTTGAACAACACCATGGTCACTTGAATAACCATATGGACCTTCATCTACATTTGGCTCATAGGAATATGCATGATCAAACTAGTTTTGATCATAAAACTCATGTGGAAGTGTGTAAAAACATCTTAAGATAAATTTTGAGAGGGTGAAGATGGATTTGAATGGCATTGCTTTTGAAAGTGATGATTCCATTGAGGAAATGAAGTCATGATTGCACAAATTCATGGGAAATAGAAATAAAAGGATGTAAAGAAAACAAAATGATCTGCTAGATGAGAAAATGGGTTTGTTAGACCAATGGAGTGGTCAAATGTGCTTGAAACTACCTCAAAAGGATGAAATCACAAGAACAACATATCACATTCGATAAAATGGAAATGTAAAATTCTTCATATTGTACCAAAATTGATGGTGGAAGTTGGTACTTAGAAAATAATTGTTAATCCCCTAAATAAACATCGTAGAATTGAATGATTGTTTTACAAATTTCAATACTTGAAATATTCTTAGGTAAATTTGAACCTTTCTTTACAACCCTCAACTTTTGGCATGAAAAGGGTGGAACTTAGACATTGTTTTCACCTCCTAAATCCTAAATTAGTCTTGGAAGAAGTTTAAGCTTGGTTTTCACGCTTTCTTAAAAATGGCTCCAAAGGCTAAATTTTCTTTAAAATATTCTTCAGATGATCCAATCGAGCATGTCAGAACTATTATCACCAAAAAATAACACCCTTTGATTTTTCATGAATGAATGAATGAGAAATCAATGTTTTTGGGATACACGAGATTATCTCAAAGTGTGGGACCATACAATTGAGACAAATCTCCAGAGAAGGTTGGTTCCTCTACCTATTCCTAATGTTAAACTACCTCAAGGGAAGAAAATGCAACTATCTAATCCATATCTACCAATCCAAGGGACCAAGGTGAGAAGGAGATGCATGAAAGGGGAAATAAAAGCTAATGAGAGGTGATAATATCAAGAAGAGGGAGAAATACACTCTCAAATGAGTAGAACTAGGAGGGAAATGAAAGAGGAGAGGGAAGACATGAGTGCTACAATATGTAGAAAACCACATTCAAACTCTCATTTTCATGGAGTAAAACACAAATGGAACATGCTTTTCCAGGTCACCATGTTTCTATGAAAATGAAACCTCAAACCCAAACTTTTTTGAGAGAAGTCAAAAACCCTACAAAGTCTAGAAAAATTTGAATCAACTATGAATTTTTGCTTTAATGTTAAGTACAAAAAAAAAATTGGGGTTGTCAGGTTATCACGAATAACCTAAGGAGATATTTTCAGACAACATGGAAAATGTATTTGAGTTGTAATGTCTCGATGAAAAATAATAATAACAAAGGATGTTGCAATAACTAGATTTGATACTAACATGATCAATAAAATTTTGAATGAATTTTATGGTAGATATTCCACTCCTAGGATTTAGTAATACAAACATTTTGTTTCTAAATTGACAAGTGATTCAAAAATATAGTTAAATTATTTTAAACTATATCTTTAAAGTATTGGAAATGAATATATAGAATGTAATACACACACATGAGAAGGAATAATAATAACAAAAATAGAATCAGTCAACTAGCCATGGTTTCTAATCTATATGCATGGTATTAAAATCTCTAATGGTCTTCCCTTTATTTGCCTCAATCAGTTTGTGGATGATAAATTTATGATGGGTAAAGCCTCTATCCATGAGGCCTCAAATTTTAAGGTGGTTCCTAATAATTATGAACAGTTTTTGGATAGATGGTTAATTTCCATAAAAGTATTGTTTTTTTCATTAATGTGGAGAATCAGGTTCAATCCAAATTAGCTTGCATCTTGGGGTGCAAGATTAAGCATTTTTCATATTCTTATCTGGGTATGCCCTTGATCCATAAGAAGCTTGACTTCATGGTTTGGAATGCGCTAGCTAGAAAGAGTTAATAGTAAACTCTCGTCTTGGAAGGGTCTCTTGCTCTCTCAAGTTGGTAAGATTAAACTACTCCAAACATCCCTTTAAGGCATTCCCATTTATGTGATGTCTCTTTTCATACTCCCTACTAAAATTAAGGAAGCCTTAGAGAAAATCCAGAAGAGTTTCCTCTGGATGGGAGCTAATGAGAAGTTCAAATTCCCTCTTGTGGCCTGGGATAAAGTCACAAAACCAAAGCTTTGTGGAGGATTGGGGTTAAAAAATATTTCTCTTATGAATGAGGCCTTAATTGCCAAGGCTGGTTGGAGGATTGCTAGAGAGGAAGGTCTTTGGGTGCAAATTATAAAGATGAAATACTTGCGAATATAGGCAAAATGGAATCCTTTTTTAATCAAAATAATCTCCCTAGAGGGTCTCCTTTTTGGAATTCTTTGTTGGCCTCCAAAGAAATCTTAACCAAATGTACTATATGGGATATTGGAAAGTGTAATAGAATCAGTTTTTGTATGATAATTGGATTGAGGATTCACCCTTAGATAAACTTGAAAATTTGGAAAGGCGTTGCATAGTTCTACAAGGAAACATGGAAATTTTTCATTTGGGACTTTTGGATCCAGGAATGTTCTATCGATGGGAAACCATTGAAACCTCCTTCATATTTTTATGGTGACATCTAACCCTTTCGGGATCTCAATAATAAATTAAGCGATTTCCACATCCCCATGTTCCAAACTAAGGAGGATTCCATTAAATGGAAAGAAGAAGAATCTAGAATTTTCTCAGTTAAATCAGCCTACATGTTAAATTTGAAGACTAATTTGCACAATGAATATTGGGGTAAACTCTGGGTGAAGAATCTTACCCCAAAGGTTAATATCTTTTTCTCGCTGGCTTCCCCCAAAATAAAATCTTGATTGTGGACAAGCTCAGAAAAGGGGAATGAAGATTCCTAATAGATGTTCTCTTTATAGGAAAGAGGAGGAAACTATCAACCATATCCTTCTTCATTGTTCCTTCTCCCATGATGTCTTTGCCTCCATTCTGGATTTGTTCAATATACAATGGACCCTTCCCTTGATGATTGAAGACTATTGTTTTTAATGGGAGAGTCATTTCTATTTTCCCATTTTGATCTGGGCTTGGAATAATGTCCTCCCTAATTTTGGGGGTTTTATGGAAGGTTAGGAATGATGGTATCTTCCGGGATCAAAATCTCTTCTCTATAAAGTTAGAAAAAAAAAATTACTACCATAAAGGAAAACATTAAACTCTTTAATGAAAAATTCAAGAAACCCTGCCGAAAAGTGAGCAAATAGTTCTTGACAAGTTCACCCTTAGACCGGTGGAATTTCACTTACCAAAAAAGAATTTCAATTGGATTAGGCCTGGGGAAAATGTTGTTAAGTTAAATTTTGATGGATCTTCAAAAGGGAATCTAGGTCTTGCTAGGGGAGAGGGAATTATAAGAAACAATGAAGGAGATTGGTTGTTTTCCTATGCGGGTCCGTTAGGTCGGAAAACCAACAACATGGAAAAAGTTAGAGTTCTTCTTTGGGGGGTTTTGTTGGCTATAAAAAGGCTTCATGGGATTCCATATTGATGGTGATTCTCTCCTCATAATTAATTCCCTTAATAATCAAGGTTCCATTAATTGGGCCATAAGAAATATCCTCAATGATGTTAAGGAAACTTCAAAAAAATTTTGAAAGGGTTTCTTATAATCATACCTTACGTCAAGGAAACAAATGTGCAGATAAGATGGCTAATTATGGAATCATTTGTAATGATTACAAGATTTGGTGTAAAGATGATGAATTACCCATGGACATTAATGAAACCATTAGTAGAGATAGAGGGCACTAAGTTTGATGATTTTGGCATGAGTGAGCCCCAAGGCTACGACAACTTACTTAATATCTTGTTTTCCACGATTTCTGTTAGTGTGAAAGGGGGTTTGTTTGTTAGAAGTAGTAGAAAATAGAGGAAGTTCATACTCATGAAGATGTGGGGTGATAGGATTAGAGTTGAACCAGCTAGCCAGAGCATTGAAGCTTTTAATCAGCCTCTATGGAACAAGCATTAGGATTATGGGTTTCAGTAATTTCATAGCCAAATTACACGGTCATGACCCCTCCTATCAAAGGATTTCAAAAATCTTAGAAATAGGATAATTTTGAGGTCGAGGTATGGAAATTGAGGTTTCTAAGTCCATCATTTCCTAGTGATGAACATGAAAATGGACGGGATTAAAAATTTTAAGGACAAAACCCGCAGAGAACATGAAATTGAGTTGTTCTTTGTGGGCAAGGAAAGGTGCTCTTTCTTTACAAATGGCATTGTCAGGTTATGTATTATGGGTATATGGAGAGATGTGTGCCTTCAAATCATGAAGTATATCACTCTGGAATGAAAATATCTAAAAATGTATACCCACCATATGACCCTTCTGAATATGTTCCATCACAAGGTCATGGTCAACATCCATTTCTTCTTGTTTATGTCTCTGACTAACTGTTTGATGGCTTTCAAGTAGGAGAAAGCCGAGATGCCTCTACATGAAGGGCTCATTCTTCTGCTATTTGAAAATGGGAAACATGTTATGTCATCTTCTTTGAAAGATAAGGTGGATGAGGATGACCTCTCTCTCGTAGAATTCCTTACTAAGATGAAGGCTGGGAAATGCAAAAATGTGGGGGAGGATTCAGGTAAATAAATGGGCAAGGAAGGTCATGGGGAAGTTCACACGCCGAGAAAAAGAAATTGGGATGGTAATTTAAAGGGTTTCGAGGATTTGAGTACAAATATTCATTACTTAGAAGGGGTGCTTTAGGAAATGGAGGAAGCCAATGCTTTGGTAAAAGGGAAACAATGTTGTATGTCATTAACACTTCTAAGAAAATTTTCTCTGCTCACGTGAAGTCCAAGTAGAAATTTCTGGAGCTAGAGTACCAGGTCAAAAAGTTGGGTGATAGGTTAGAAGGGATGGAGGAGAGCACGAAAATAAGAAACTTTAACTTGTGCATCAATAGCTCTGAGGAAGAGCTAGAGGAAGATATAAATTCCAAGGGATTGATGGTGCCGAGAACAAAGATATTCACAATGGTAGTAGTGAAGGATATCAAAAAATTAGCTAGTGTTTCTGGACTATTGGTAGAATTTTGGTGAACTTCTATTGTTTTTTAGTTTTGGAGACTAGTTCTCTTTCTCTCTATTTTTCTCTCTTTGGTACAAATTTTAGTTCTTCATTGTAAGAGTTAAGCATGTTTAACTCCTTTCTTGGAATTTTCCATTTCCTTCTTGTTCGTGGGTTTCTATTCCTCGTTTTGTAATGGCCCTTGGGAGCCGATCCATATTTTTACCTTATCTAATAAAAAACAATAACAAAAATAAATAAACACAAGTTTCAACCTCAAGACACAAAAGGCAGGAAAATATTTGTTGGGTGAGGTAATTGAACTCCTCTTTCACTATGTAATTCAATTGATTATATAGGTTACTAAAAACTAATGCCACTATGGATAGAGTAAAATATCTCTTTCTTCAACACTTGTTAAAAAATATCTTAGCACCTTACAAATCACTCCTCTCCACAACACCGAAGAAAACACTCTCTCATATAAAAACAACCATCCCTTTTGTGTTAAGACTCCTCCTTAATATGGAAGTGGAATAGAATTCTAAAACTCTTCATATTTTTCTTTTTCACTTTTTAATGGCTAATGAATCTCTTACACTAGAAAATCTATCAGAAATCTAGAAAAATGCCTTTGGAAGTTGAAATGTTTACATCTATTTCATTCCACGTATTTTAGAATCATGGTGAAACCACTAATTTTCACATATTGTTAATAACACAACCACCACTCACACAAGTGCAAATACCACTATGTTGGTACTGATAGTTATGCAACTATATAAGGTCCTTTAACTTTTAGAGACCATAAATATTTCATAAAGACTCAAAATTAGGTGTTGTTTCTTTACAAGTGTGTATTTTTCCAAGAGGACCTTGAATACATAGTAAAAGCATACAATTTATGAATTATATGCTCAATAGAAGCTTGGAAGTTAACAAGTGATGTGTTTTACACAAGTGGTTCCCTATACAAATGTTATAAGTATGAATTTCATGACTTGAGTATATTTTAAATCCAATTTTTTATCAATCGATTACATAGTTAGACCGGCTAAATGTTATTTTTTGAAGGTGTTTAGATGAGGACATAGTTCAAGGTGTGAACCAAAACCCCACCCTTGAACCTACTCTTTTCAGAAAAAAACTATTTGATCAATCGAAAAGAGAACTAAATTTTTCAAAATGGTTTTTCTAGATTAGAGAATTTTTATGGGGACTATATTTCTTATAATCAAGTATTTTTGTTTAAATGGTTGATTATAAAACAAAAAAATTCAAATTTGGGGTTGATTATTAATTTTTTAGGAGATATAGATTAATTTTGAAAAACTTGTGTATGACAACGAGAAAATGTATAAATTCTCAAAAAAAAAACTAAGAATGTCACTATTTTTATAATTAGAGGCCTTTTCGGTGGAAACTGATATCTAAAGACAATTTATATTGAGGGGGAAGATTCAAAATAGGTGAACCTCAAAATTGACCAACAATCTAGGAAACATAAGCACAAGGTAAAAATATTGTACCTCGAGATTGTTCTCTCCCATGCTTTCACTAATTGAGGAGTGTTATGTACGTCCTAGGTTAGTGTACACATTTGTGGTGAACAATATTATGTGAGTTAGCATATATGTGTTATTATAGTTATAAACTTGTTAGTGTGAAATACACACACACACACACACACACACCCACTTGTGTGTGTGTGTGTGTGTGTGTGTGTGTGTGTGTGTGTGTGTGTGCATGTGTATACACACACACACATATGTATGTATGTATGTATGTATATGTGTGTGTGTATACACACACACACACACAAAAATGCGTGTGTGTGTGCGTGTGTTATATAATATTATAAGTGAGTTGTAACATTTAGGAGAAAGAAAATACGTATTTGATTGAAGTTGTTTAAGTAATACATGAGAGAAAATAGGTAGGAGAGAATATAGGTTGTAAAAAACCACTTGGATTAAAGTGAGAAGTTTATAGAGGTTGAATAATTCTCATGTTATATACCTAAATCATATTTTGAATTTTCACATCAATTAACTTCTAAACTCTAGATATAAGTAAAATTATATATGATTTATAATATCAATGTACTAACATATAAATAGTTTGGTTTTTACATGTATAAGTACATGATTCAATTTGGGTATATAAAATAGAAATTTGGAATTAGGTAGTGTTGGCCATGTGTTTTCATAGTGATGTCAAAGTGAAGGTGTTGTCAATATTTTCTGAGGTTATTAATGTTAAAAGGAAAGAGAAACATGAAGGTTAATTAGTAGTGACAAGTCAAGTTCAATTTCTTATTGAGATTGCATGAGTTTTTATGGGTTTTTGAGTAGTATCGTGACTTTCAAAGGCATGAAGGATGTTTTTAGGATGTCATGGAATATGATGAAGGTCGTAGTAGGTATATAAGGTTGACAAGGTGTTTTAAGATCAGTTTTGGTGAAACAAACATGTTCAAGGTGCTCGTGTGTGTGTATGAGCCATTTGAGCTTGGTGATATCATGGAGAGTATGTTTATTATGTGTAAATACACTTATAACTACCTTATAGTGATAGTTATGGTTTTTGAGTTGTTTTTAGGTCTGTTGCTAGACCTAACCCTCAAGAAAGTAGGTCTTGGTTTGGTGGAGTCAATACTTCTAAGAGTATTTATGAAAAATTGAGAATTATGGATTTTTTGGTAGGTTTATATGAAGTTTGGGTTCAAGTTTCAGGTTAATACGATGATTTTTTTGCAAGATATTGCATTTAGACCAAAACGAGTTCCTAAATGTGAGATTTTGAGCTCAATTTTGAATTTTTCATGCTCTTCGGAGAGTGTATGATTATAATTGGTAATCAAGATAATAGGAATATTTTAATAGGTCTATCATGAATATTTTCTAAGTGGAATTATGTTTTTTTATCATCACATTTTTATGAACAATCGTTAAGAAGGTAAATTGGTTTTACACCCCGAGTAGTGAATTGGGATAAATTTCTTTTATTGGTCCATACTTGATTATTTTTGTATATATTATGATTTTATGTTATATAGGACTCTTCCATAATTCTGTTGATGTAATTTACAGTTTGTGACATTATGTGGGCCCCACTTTAAAAAGCTAATTTATGAATATTTTTAGTTTTTTCAAAATTTATCCATTGTACTTGATTACTAATTTGACATTTGTTGAAGCATGGGATTTTTTCTTCATGTCCATGATGGTTTCATATCATGATTCAGCTCTTAGGAGGTGAACTGTACCTATTCTCGCGAGACTAGTTTTTGGGCAATTTTTTTATGTTTGGAGCACTCTAAGTGCAGAGCGAGTTTAGAGGTACTATAGCTGGAATGTTTTTATCATTTACATTTGGTGATGACATTGAGGTCCGTATATTTCTATTGATATATGACAGTTGATATTTTTTTTAGTTTTGAGGAAGTTATTGTTGTATATATCTCCCCCCGAGTAAATATAGTCAAGAACAGAAGAAAATGGAAATCAAGGAAAATCAAAATCCTTCATTTTGGGTTTTAAAAGTGCATTGCATGGTCGAAAACCTGACATTTATTATGTCACCAAGTGCCTCTAGCACATAGCACAAAGTGTCGACATGTGAAAATTCACACCCCCGGCGCCTGGTTGGGGCGCACAAAATGAAAAGTGTCGACATGTGAAAATTTGCGCCCTAACGCAGTTAGGGCGGGCATAAAGACGAAGTGTCAAAATGTGAAAATTCATGCCCTAGTGTAGGTTAGGGGCACATAGCACAAAGTTTCGACATGCGAAAATTCATGCCAAGGTGCAGTGGGCGCACAAACACAAAATGTCGACATGCGAAAATCTGCGCCAAGGCGCAAGTTAAGTCAAAGCACAAAACGTCAACACCACATTTTCAGTGCCTATGGCACACGTAAGAGTATGTCAACATAAGGATGGATGCGCTGAGGCACATCTTCACGAGGCACATCTTCAGGAGGTGCAACATTTTGAGCGTTGACACCCCGACAGAAAGCAAACCCTAACGCAGATATTCAAATGGCCATAACTTTTCACAGGGAGCTCGAGATTCACACAAGGTTGGACTTTTCAGAAATATTACGAGGTCCTCTATCCAACTATGACTGGATATCTTTAATTGGGTGAGAACAAGTTCTTCAAAAATGCAAAATACAATTCACCATTTTTTGGGTTTGCTAGGGTTCTCACCTACCGCCATAATGAGATGAATTAAATATAACCTAGAGGTGGTTGGGGTAGATTTGGAATTCCTCTCTCTTCCCTCTCTCATTCTTCCTATAAATTGTGAGGGGATTCTTTATAAAGGTTGGACATTCTTGTTTTGCCCCTCCCTTCTTCTCTTTGGTAGGTGAATTTGTGGAGTTCAAACCTCCCATTTAAAACTGTAATGCAACTTTGCCTCTTGGCATTTTGTAGTGTATTGTATCAATATTTGAAGCAAATAATTCATGTCTATGGATGATTCTCAACCCTCTCTATGTTCATTTGCATCCTCTTGATCTTTCACTGCAAACCTGGTTATCTGTGCATGATCTTGCATTGCATTTTAATGGTTTGTGTTTATTGCAAGAAAGGTGTTTCTTCATTCCTCGGTGCATTACCTTTGTTAGTTTAGGTTTATTTTTATGCATCTTCTTACCCTGTCTCCTTGGAAAGTTAGATTAGGTTTTTAAGTAAACCCTCTGCATTTTAATGTGTGCATCTAAACAGAGGAATAGGAACCGGACTTCATCCGAAGAGCTTTCCCGATTCACAAGGTCCCACACTTGGGAGAAGCTCCATGTTATGCAATCGCACTAAGAGTCTCAACCCATCGAGTTGCAGACATTCGAAGTGCTTGTGATTCGCCATCAACAGCTATCACATGTTCTCTTAAGGCTAATTTTGAGGGTGTTTGGTTGTGCATGGTATCAAGTAGGTTTCATGGCTTGAGATGTTTTTCTAGTATGTTTCATGATTTGTGGAGGGTTTCTAAGGATTATAAAACATGTCTAATTTTGTTCCATGTTTTGGTGAATTTTGTTTCTCTATAACATTCCATGTGTTGGTGAGCTACTTGTGTTGGTACTTTAAGGATTCTTGAGTCACAATGGAGGCCTAGATGGTTCTAGGTAATGGTGGAAAAATAAATGGTATTATGGATTATTTTATATAATTTAATAATTATGTTTAATTTTTTTATATATGAAGAGCAACCTACATGTATTATCATCAAGAGAAGGGTATAAAGGAAAATTAGGAAGCTCATTTGAGCTAGTTGTGTACGTGGAAGCAAAGTGTGACCAAGAGGGAAAATCATGAAGGTTTGAGATGTCTTTGTGACCTTAAATATATGGAAATGAAGATTTGAATATATTCTAAAGAGAGAGTATGTTTGGACAAGCTAGGGTAGATGGTGAAATCAACTAAAAAGGATAGTTCTTGTGCATTGAGGCTAAATAAATGTTTTGAGAGAGATAGAAGGAGAAGTGTGATACATTGAGTCATCATGGGTTATGAGAGAAAAATTTCATAGATGACATTCATTTCAGATGGATTTTTTTGTTGTTGATTCATCTAGGGGTTAGTTCCTCCTTGTAGGGTTGGTGCCTCACTAAACCTAGGGGTTAGTGTTTTTTTGAGTTAGTGATCAGCTAAATTTGTAAGAATGGCTATATAATATTTTTTTAAATGATTTTTCTTCCCCTTGATGGTTTCCCACTTTAATTTATTTTACTTGTGCTATTGTGTTCTCATAGTGCATGCTTATGTGGTCGATTAATCATTGTTAAATCTATATGTTGTTGAATTTTTAAATGGCTAATCGATGTGCATTTTTAATGGAATTAAAGTTTTAATGGATAATTAATTTACCACCCCTCTTAGTAATTATGATTCCAAAAATTAGTATCGATTAGGGCCTTTAAAGCAATCTTAACAAGCTTGAGGTGATCCTCTGAAGCACAAGATGGAAAAATAATTAAGAAGATAATTTCAATAATTGAGAGTTATGGTCATGAATAATAAAGAGATCATCACGAATCTCAAGAATCGAGATAGACGATTCAACTACAGGTTTTGTAATAAAGAAATATGAATGTAACCAAATGAAGATTAAAGAGGTTGATCATGAGAATTCATCTAAAAATAATAGTGCCCGTGATCTGGTTGGAAATGAAGAGTTTGTGGTAGATGCACAAATAGAGCTATTGTGCTTATAGAAAGAAAAATCTCAAATTTAATTCAATCATCAAGGAATTGGAATCTCAAGTTGGATTATTTACATTTTATCTCAAGACCAAGGAAGAAGAATTTTTTAAGCTCAGGAATGAAATTTAAACCCTAAAGGATAAAGAGGGTGATTGCATCAGATATGAATCATATATGAGGTCTTTAAAGGAATAATTAGAGCATAAATTCATCAAGGTGAAGTTTTATGAGAATTTGGAGAGGAGCACTATGGCACTAGATGATATTTTAAGTATTCAAATTAGGTCTGCTAATAATAATACATTTATTGGTTTTATTGGAAACCACAAAAGAAACATTGAAGATGATGAGAAGTATGATCTACCAAGCTAAGAAGTGGGTCCTAATTCAAATGAAGATCAAAAGAAGGTTGCAAGTACAAGAAAGGTCAATATCAAGATGACAAATTCAATGAGACAATCTAATGCCATGAGGTATAATAGTCCATTTCATGGTTATTGCTACTCATGTAGTATGTTTGGTCATAGAGCAAGGTATTGGAGGAGGTCCTTCAAGAATATGTTCCTATGGAGAAATAGGAGTCACAACCCATATCAAGAGATAAGAGTTTTACTTGCTATAATTTTCATGAAATAGGTCACATTACTAAATTTTATCATTTTGAGTCAACAAGGAAGGTCAAGAAGTTTGTTTCTCCCATATTCAAGAAAGTATGGATGTCAAGGATAGTCAAACAAGAATCAAGGTCAATCAAGGATGTTAAGAAGACTAATCATGAAAATGTGGTTAGTAAAATTAAATTTAAATCAGTAAATACCAGTTCCGATCTACAACGAGGTATGTTTTCCATGATAGTGAAAAAGCCATGAGTTGAATACGAGTCATGTGTGTTCGACACAAATCTATTCAAATGAGGTTTTCATCAAGTCGAGTTTCCAATTAAGTCAAGGAGGATCCTAAATATTGATTATCAACCCCAAATATTACAAATAAGTGATGAATATCTAAAACTATGCTCATGATGCTCTAGGCCCTAAAAGTTATATAAGGTGTCTCCATTAGGCTTCATGGAGACAATATTCATTCATGAGAAGCTATGAGAGTTTGATTGCTAAAATTTGAAGTCATCATATGTCTTATGATTGTTGCACAAGGATATCAAGCAAATAATTTTGAGGTATGTTTCTATTTGAGTATCATTCATAAGGTTGGGTCACTATCTTTCAGTCATATTGAATGGTTAGATAAGTAAGTCCATGCAGGCTTGCAAGTAGGATTTTTTTCTCTGTAGTTTTCATATCCAAGTTATGAATGCATACAAGAAGAGTCTATCAGTATTGGAGATGCTTACAAATCATGAATTTTGGATGATAAAATAAGAGTTACAAGTATGAATACTATGTTTAATGTTCTTGAAAGCAATCGCCATACTCAAGAAGGTAAGAATTGAGCTATGAGTTATGGTTTAAACTTTGAAAATATAAGAGTAATGATGATAATATGCATAAGATAGTTCCTTTGAGATATAAACTGGTATGTATTAGTTGAGAAGTGAAAGAAGGAAAAGGTGAGCTTTGATTAGTTCATGAAGATGCTCTGTTATGACTTGTGAAGTCATAAAGGAGTTGTATTATCTTAGTTTTAATAAGTACTCAAATCATCATGGACATGTGTCAAGACAATATGAAGGTTTGTATGATGACTATCGTGGAATGATGTGTAACTCATGAAAAAGTGTTGACTATGTGTTTTCAAGAGACAATTATGAAGATCTAAGTAAGCCTTATTCATGAACAAGGTGCTTTAATAAAAGGGTGTGTCCAAGTTTATAATATTTCAAAAATCTTCAACGTCAGTTAAGGTACAAATATGAATATCATGGAACCATATTGAAGAGTCGACATAGAAGTTAAAGATGATATGATGCTCTCAAAGCATGCTGCAAGGTCTAGTATAGGACAGAACATATATATAAGTTTCTCAAAGAGTGAGATGAGTGTGTTGATAGCGCATCATGGAGATATATTTCATTGAAATGTGCATCTAAGGTTTTTACTATGAATAAAGGTCCATGATGATTTATCATGTGCTTCTTGATTATATACACTTGTCATAGGAATAGGTTCACAATGAATTTGAGAATTTTTTATCAGTTGGATCAAGTGAGAAAAATTTGTACTATTTATTACATCATTAAGGTGTCAAGAGGTTTAGGTACTAGTGTGTATTGAGAACTATATTTTTCTATGTTTTTTGAGTCTAAAAGTTTAGTGTCTCTTGGTTTTAAAAAAATTAATATATAGTTTGTAGAAAGTGCTTCATGGTGTGAGGATGTTTGATCAGTGAGAAAAGTGTGTATGATTGTGTGTTAAAGGTTTCCATAAATCCGAGGTACCTAAATATGAGGTAATTTAAGGATTGAAGTAGGTTTCAAGAATCTAAGAGAAAGTACACTAAAAATATAGTGTTTGTAGGTATCTCATCTAGATCTAATAGGTTTTAAGGATGGTAAGGTTGTCCATAAGCCATGTGTTGATTCATCTTAGCTTGAGGAAGTTATATATGGAAGAGGTAGCATGATGAAATAAAAAAACCAAAGTGATCATATGACAGTGCTTTAGAGGATGAAGAGAGCTTGAGAAGCATGAAAATTTGAAACAAGAGTGAAACAAGACCATTGAAGGTGTTTGGATATCTATCAGGTGTGACAGTCATGGTAAAGTAGTGAGAAGGCTTGAAATTTGTGTATGAATATGCTTGAAGGATTGAAACAAGGAAGGATGGAATGAATATTTTTAAAGATGCTTGCAAGGCAACATGGTGACTTTTCTTATCCTTTGTTTCTTATAAATGAGTTATGATATGTAGATAGATTCCTAGCTATTGATAAGAATAAAAAAGGAATATAAAGGTTAATTAAGGCTTGCAAAGTAGTTGTATAGGTAAAAAGGTGATGTGAAAATTTGAAAGATTATCATGTGACTTTACGTCTGTGTTCTTGAGCCCTCACATGTTCAAGAGTTGAGATATAAGGAGTGTTATATGTTCTTCAAGAAGGATTGAGCAAGCTTGTAGGATTAAGTGTTTAGGATCATTGAAGAGGAAATATGAACATCAAGAGGAATGTATGAGTCATATATCTCGTAAGGATTTTGGTTTCTCCAAACTTGGTATGCAAAGCTTTATTATTGTAGTCTTTCATATTTTGATCTCGAGTGCTTAGTTGTTGATGTTTTGAAGTTTTAGTTGGCCATGAATTGAGAAGGAATGTATCTATTATTGTTGAAGGAATAAGGGGGAGTCATGCTAAAAATAAAACTGTACTTTTTTCAAAGAAGATTCATTCTGATCTAGGCAAGAAACAATGAGGCTATGAGAATCTTAGGTGCTAGAAACAGTACAAGTAGAGGTATCATGATAAAGCTTGATGCTGAAGAGACCATGAGTTAAAATAATGACCTATAGGTGGTAGGGTAAAATTTCTATAACTTAGAAAAAATCTTGTTAGTAGTAGATAATGTTAAGTATGTAAGGTGTATCATCTCAAAGGGAGAATGTGGTAAGAACACATGTAAGTAGACTCTATGAATACACGTTGTGCAAACTGGTTGTATTGTTTGGCTCTTGGAACTAAAGAGGTTGATTATTTTTTATTACAAAATGGTATTTTGTGTTTGGTCAATTTGAATTATTTGTGGAATAAGAGGTGTTTATTTAAGGTTAGAATTACATGTTGAAGTCATGCAAATTATTAGGGAGCTAGTTTTCTCTTCCCTCTATGAGTCAAAAACAATGACGAAGAAGTCAAGTTGACCTTGGAATGTTTGGCTAATGATTCCAACCAAGTAGAGAACCCTTTGTATTATCAAAACAAGTATTACAAGTATGTTTCTCTTTATCGTTAATGTCAAAAGGGGGAGAATGAGTTGATGGCATGTGTTCCTTAGGGGGAGAATGTTGTTTTTGTGTGTTTTATCGTTAATATGTTTGCCATCAATGACGAAGGGGGAGATTTTTTCCATGTGTTGTCGTTCATGTCAAAGTTAAGGTGTTTTTAGTATTGTCCGAGGTCATAAATGTCAAAAGGAAAGAGAAACATGAAGGTTGATTGGTAGTGAAAACTCAAGTTGAGTTTTTCTTGAGATTCCATGAGTTTGTATGGGTTTCTGAGAATTTTAGTGAATTGAAAAGGCATGGAGGATGTTGTGAAGATTTCATGTAGTACGATGAAGATCCTAGCAGGTGTACAAGGTTTTCCAAGGTCTGTTGAGATTATATTTGGTGAAATAAGCATGTTCAAGGTGCTTGTTTGTGAGGCATATTAAGTAGGAATGATATGAGGTGATGGAGTACATGTGTGTATGATAAATGTGAGGTTGGTGAGAGCATGGGTAATATGAGTATGATGTGTAGAGACACTCACAAGTGTCTTACAATGTCGGTTTAGGTGTTTCAGTTGGTTTTAGGTTTGTTCCTAGACTTAACCTTTAAGAAAGTAGGTCTTGGTGTTGTGGATTTGTATCAAAGTGAGAATTGGAGATTGTTTGGAAGGTTGATATGAAGGATTAGTCCATGTTTTAGGTTCAAATGATGAATTTTTTGAAAGATATTGCATTTGGACCAAAACCGAGTTCCTAAATGTGATATTTTTAGCTAATATTGACTTTCGATGCTCATCAAGAGTGTATAATTTGCATGGGGACCCAAGATCCTGGGTATATTTGAATAGGTCTATCATGAAGATTTTCCAAGTGGATTTAGGTTGTTTTATCATCACATTTTTATGAACAATCATTAAGAAGGTAAATTTTTTTAAACCCTCTTAAAACCTTAGTGAGTATCAACTTAGGAGAAACTATTTGTAGTGTTCAAAATTTATTCCTTTTCGAAATGTGATTATTAGATATTTTAGAGGACTCTTATAGATTTTTGTTGATGTAATTTAGAGGTTGTGACAATATGTGTCCACCACTTAAAGAATCTAATGTTTTAATATTTTCATTTTGCGCTAAAAAGTTTTCCATTGGACTTGATGACTAATTTAGCATTTATTAAATCATGGGAGTTTTTATTCATTTCCATGATGTTTTATAATCATTTTTAGCACTTAAGAGTTCAAGTGTGCCCTATTTTTCAAGACTGGGTTTTGGGTTGTTTTGGTAGTTTGGAGTAGTGCGGGAGTAGAGTAGTTTTGAAGGTGTTATAATTGTATTTGTGGCATGGTTTGAGTTTAGTGACTACCCTGAGGTCAATATATTTCCATTAGTATATCACACTTACATGTTTGATGAGTTTTGATGATGTTATGGTCTATTCTCTAAGGCTACTTTTGAGAGTGTTTGGTTGTACATGAACTCGAGTAGATTTCATGGCTTGAGATCTTGTTCTAGTATGTTTCATGATGGATGGAGTTTGTTGAAGGATTATAAAACATTTCTAAGTGTGATCCATGTTTTTTTGAAGTTTTTTCTCTATAACATTCCATGTTTGGAAAATTTCTTGTGTTGGTGTTTTAGGACTTCTTTAGTCCTAATGGAGGCCTAGATGGCTCTAGGTGATGGTGGCGACCTACATAATCTTGTGGATTATTTTTCTAGGATTTTTTAATTGTTTTTAATTCTTTTTCTATATGAAGGTAGACTTATATTTATTATGATCAAGAGAAGGGTATAAAGGAAAATTAGAAATATTATTTGAGTTAGTTGTGTATGTGGAAGAAAGGTGTTACGTAGAGGGAAATTTGTGAAGATGTGGGAGGTCTTTGTGACCTAAAAGAGAAGGAAATGAAGATGTGTAAATTTTCTAGAGAGAGAGTATGTATGGGGTACCTAGGGAAGATGGTGAAATCAGTTTGAAAGAAGAAGTTCTTGTGCATAGAGGCTAGAGAGATGTTTTGAGAGAGATAGAAGGAGAAGTGTGCTTCATTGAGTCATCATCAGTTGTGTGAGAAAAATTTTAGAGACGACATTCATTTCAGATGGCTTTTGTTTGTGATGAGTCATCTAGGGGTTGGGGACTTTTTATAGGGTTGGTGGTCTACTAAACTAGGGGTTGGTGCTCCTTATTGGGTTGGTGCCTCAATAAACCAAGGGTTTGGTGCTCTTTGTTTATTTGATGCTCGATTAAATTTGAAACAATTGCTTTATAAAGTTTTGTTTCAGTTGTTTTTCTTCCCCTTGAGGCTTTTCCACTTAAATTTGTGTACTTGTGTTATTGTGTTCTTGTGGTGCATACTTATGTCGTTGATTATTCATTATAAATCTATATGTTTTTAGATGGGTTATTATTAATAATTGTTAAATATATATGTTTCTAATGGATGTCAATGTTTAAGAGAATGAAAATTTTAATGGCTCACTACTTAATGACCCCCTCCCTAATGAGTGTGCTTCCTATAGGTAGTATTTTAAAAATATGAAAAAATTGACAACTTTGTAACTTTGGAAAATATGTAAACTGAAAGGTATATAAGTCATTAAACTATCACAAAATTTCCATTTAACAAATAAGGGTGGTTGTCAAATTTCAGGCTTGATTAAGCCAATGGAATATAACTAGTGCAATATGTTAAATGCATCTAGTATTAGTCTCAAGATTCTCACCTTGTATTTTTAACATATTACAATTATTAAAAATTGTATTACTTATGTTCATTTGTCTCTCTAATTTAAAATCTATTATTATAGTTTGTATATATTGTAAATAATAAAATTCAAACATTCTTATTATTAAAATTTGCATCTATATACGACCTTATTATTAAAAATATTTTTAAAACTACCTATATATATTAAAAATTCAAAAAATAAAGTTTTATTCTTATTTTTATTTTATTTTTATTTTTATAACTTTTGCAAAATTCTTCTTCTCTATAATTTTTTACTATTTTAATTTTTAATTTTATTATTTATATTTATTTTATTTTATTTGTTAGTTATAAATATATATTTTATTTTTATATACATATATAAATTTAATCATTATTCTTTTAATTTTTTATATCAACAATTAGAATTGAATGCACTCTCAACATGTAATTAAATTCTATTGAAATTATTTATTAATTGACTAAATATTGAGTGTGAAAGTGTGGAAAAACTATCCTATGGTAATTTTGAATGGAACTAATATATGCCTTAAAAGGAATATACTCTTTCAAACTTCTAAATTATATATTTTATTCCATTTTACTTCATTTTAATAGTGTTATTTTATGAGTAGTGTATTCATTTGGGCACTAGATTATATAGATTGTTGGCATCTTTACTCATGCTTCGGAGGAAGTATATAGCAGATTTACAATTACGAGTAAGTGTACAACTAAACTAGTGATCACCTTTAGTTTAAGAAACTACAAGTAAGGGGCATCCATACCATCAAAGTCACCCAGGTATTATTCTTGCCTCAACCCTTTTTACTCTTCGTGACAAGTATCTCCGGGCCTTGCACTCAGTGAGACTTGATCCTGATGATCTCATTGAAAGCCTAACAACATCACCAATAGACCAAGGCCCTTTGATAATATTATATTTTTAGAATACATACAATAATTATTATTTAATATTAGAATAAACTAATTTGTTGATCAATGTATTATAATTTTAAGAGGTTCTTGCGATAATACATTTTAACAACTTAGTAAATGGACACAAAAATAAAAATAACTAAAACAAATTTACCCCTATTCAAATGGGAAATCCTAAAGAAATTAGAGTTCAAAAGCATGAAAATAATTTGAAACAGCGCTTTCCAACAAAATGAATTTCTTTCACATGTGTACAAATGTGAAGAACTCTATTGTTTTAAGGTGTGTGAATATGGACTCCTCATGACCACACATGGAAGGATTTTGAAGAACTCTCCTATTTAACATTTTCTTTGCTTGAGTTATGGTTACTATAACACCCACTAAAAAACCCCACTTGAGATCCAAGAAGAACCTAGGATTAGTTAAGAAAAATTGTGGAATAATTTTTTTTATTAAAAGAGTCTACAAGCGAGAGTTACAAGAAAATAGTTGTCACTAACAAGTTCCAAAACAATTCTTGTCCACTAGAATATAATTTTCTCTTATTAACAATTATTAGAGGTCATAAGGTCCAAAATTTAGGGTTAGAAGGTTCAATTAGGTTCAGAGGGTAATTCCTCACCATACCCATTCTCTAATAGGATTAAGGATTCAACTTGATTTTTCTCAAGCTTAACGCATTCAAAATTTCCCTAAATCATTCCCATTGGATAGAAAATTTCCTCACCTTTAGAATGATATAAATAAGTCTTCATAACTCCTCATATTTCTCAAGTTATGGGCTAGCGGGCTTTGGGGTGAAAATTTTCCCCAAGAGCGGGTCTATGAGCCGTGGGGAGAAAAATTTCCCAAAGGAGTTGTTGGATTGACGGGGAATATTTAGAAAATTTTCCCATGCTGGGTGAAAATCCAACTTTTTGCCCGCTCCTACGAGTCCGCAGGACACATGGCGCCTCCAAAGCCATGCGGGGAAAATCGGGGCAACGGAAACATTTTAGAAAATTTCCCACATAGGGTGAAAAGCCCACTTTGTGATCATGCTCCTGTGAGTCCACAAGGGACACATGGCGTCTCCTAAGCCAACGTGGGGAAAGCGGGGTGGTGGGGAGAAATTTTTTTAACGCCCCCGAAGGGCAAGGAGGGTAACATTCACCCGTGCCTCCCGAGCACCTCGTGGTGCCATGTGGCAACTTCTGATTGGCTGCACACCGGTAGGGTGGCGGGGAAAATTTGGAAAATTTTCCTAAAATTTTCTAAAACACAAAAAGGCAAAAAGGGACCCACTCCTTCCCCGACACCTTGTGGTGCAATGTGGCAACTTCTGATTGGCTATGGGCTAGCGGGCGGCGGGGGAACATTTGGAAAATATTCCCAAAATTTTCTGGATGCGCTAAGTTAAAAGGTATCCGCCCCCCGCCGACACTCGTGGGGCCACGTGGCCGCCTCTAATTAACTGCTGAGGCCGAGTGGGGAAAATTTGGAAAAAATTTATAAAAACTTTTGAAGCTCTAAGGGAAAAATTTGGGCCCGCCAAGAAATTTTTCCCAAATTTTCTTTTTTGATGCCAAGTGAAGAAAAACTTCAGAAGGCCATAAATTTTGATAGAGAGCTCGGTTTTGGGAAAACAAGGAATTTCTGGAAAGCTCTCGATGTTCTCTTTACTCATGAATCATTAATTTTTATTTTGACAAAGTTTAAGGGGTCAATTTTGTGAAAACATTCTACAATGTTTTACAATGCAAACTGGTAAAAACGAACTTATTAAATTTGTTCAATTTGTTCTTGTCCCTCTCTCAACATGTCAAATACACATGGAGAATTATTCTTAGGTGGATTTAGGATAATTTTGTGAGGTAGATATATTTGATTGAATTCCAATTTGAAATTTTGAATTTTGATAGCAAACGACTGTGAAATCTTTGAACTCGGTTTTCCCAGGTCTTAAAAGATTTCCTTTAATTATTTTTGTCTAATTGGATTCGTGTAGGAAAACTACTTAAATTTATTTGTTTAGTTTTTATTTCATTGTTTTAGGTTCGGTCTATGCATTTTGGATTAAATAATTTCCATTTTATTCTTCCAAGTATTATAATGTTTCCAATCCTAATCTAATACATTTAGTTGATTCAATCCAGCTATTCAATACTAAAATACATCTCTGATTTCCAATTTTCACATATTTCAAAAGAAAGAGTATTACACTTCCTTTATATGCATTTCTTCCTTTCAAATAGAGATTACAACTCACATCTAGATGATTAAATTCAATCAATGATACAATTTGAGGAAGGTTATGCAATCCTTTATTTATTCCAAAATAATATATTATATAGAGGGCGAGAATAATACATTTTCTTCACACGTGTTTCACTTTTCACTTTCCAAACAGGGATTTCATAGTGCATACTAAACACAGATTTCCAATGGAATAATATCATATGGACAAGACAAAACCACTTCTATTAATTCAAATGAAACTCTTTTACATTTCCAATTTTAACTTTTCATTATCAATACAAGATATCTTTCCATTACAATTAATAGACGAGATCATGCACTTCAAGTGGGAAAGGGGATACAATAGGATTTCATTTTACAAAGAGATCACAAATTGTCTTTATCTCAGCTCCGAATAGTAACATGCGAGATCTCTCATTCTTCTAATTTGATCACAACAAGAGTAGGGGAAAGGCAAAGTTCTTCACCCAACCAAGACATCCAATGAAAAGGAGAAGTCATCCTTCTTCATGGCCTCGAGCCCCAACCACAATGCAATAAAAGATGTGATCCAACTCATGGCAACAACAAGCTTCCACAAACACACAAGAAGCATTTTCACAATAAAACACGACCAAAATAGGATATAGTTTACAACTACATTAAATCATGACAAATATTATCGAGGCTTCATCTAGCAGAAGCCAAAGGAGCAAGAAACTATGGGGATGTTGTTTATGACTCCTAAAGGGGAAATGGGTATCACCCCTTGAGAAAAAACCACTAAAATATATATATTTATCATTTCAAATCCTGACATGCCCTTATGCCTCCCCTAGGTACCCCTTATTCCTCTCATTTTGTTATACCTCCCCAACCTCTTATGGCACCCCATAACAAGTAGAGAAATTCAAGCTATTTCTTTGTAAGGTGGAACCCAAATCCCAACTCCCTCCACCCTTATACCTCCCTAAAACATACTTGTGCCTCCCACAAAATAATCCCATAGTCTTGTCCTACACCATTCCTAGGCCATCTACGCAATGTAGCCCACAAACATGCCAAAACATTCACACATTAACATTTACATTTATAAAAGAAGAGCATTTCAAGAGCCAAGCTCCTACCTCTCCATGATGGAGTTGTTCCAAGTTCCAAAATAACAAGATTTATCCCAATGCAAGTAATCCAAATCAATCAAGCACAAGCATGCAACAATCCTCCAAAAACTCCTTCAAGCAAGAGCTCCCAAAATAGCAAGGAATTCACCCAAGAATGAAGTCTCCAAAAAATGAAGCAACCCCAAAACAAGGCAAGGAATTCGAATTTAATAGAAGAGGGAAGGAAAGAGGATGAGTTAGATCCACATAGGATACCATATCACACATCTTCAACCCCTACCCAAAAGTCAACTTCATTGTCAATGCATAATAAATAGGTGGGTGAAAAATATGGCGGTTTACTTACACACTCAAACCCAACCCACACCCCAAAGGACCGAAATTAAATCAAGTAATAAAAATGCAATTAAAACCTATGATTTACCTTCTCAAAAAGTATTATAAAAGTAAAATTTCAACTCTGCAACCATACGTATGGTTTGTAAATAAATTTAAGAGGTATGGGACAAGTTTAACTTGTCCCACAAGCCTCCAAAATCAGCCTCCAAGGACAAATTCGAATTTCCAAGAAGGTGGAGTGTTTCACAATCAAAATTTAACTTACACATCACTTACACATCTCTTAACACTTTAATTCAAGGCCAAAGAACTCTATTAATTACTTTCTTATAACATATTTTATTTATTTATTTTAACAATATGATTACTCACAATATTTACACACCATTTAATAATTAATGAAAGGGGTAAAAGTACCACAAAATAAACACATGCAAACATAAACAAAGGGACAAAATAAAAGAAATACATAAAACCCTTGGTCACAATTAAAGGATATCCCCCATGGGAATCCTAACACACAAACATGCACAAACAAATACTAGTTGCCATGGTGACCTTGTTGAATTCATCTAGAATTCCAATGTGGTTGGTCTCTAATCCCTTGATGTTTGTTGTGATATTTTAACCTGCAACACAAAAATACCTCCTTTGGCCTCATGGCCATATCAAAACATCCAAAATAATATAAATATAATTTTTAAAATCATTTAGATATATGAATCACAACAACATCAAAGCAATCTAACAATATCATTTATATTTTTATCAACAACTATATTATCATCCAATAATTTCCATTTCTAGGTCTACTCACAATATCCAAATATCACAAGTTCAAACAACATCCATAATATAACCATGTCAAACAGTATATCATCATCAACATATAAAATGTCTCTAATAATCATCATGCATCATAATTGAATCAAGTCAACAATAATCTATGATCTAACATCCGACATCATACTATAAAAATGTCCATAGTCATGTCGACAATAATAAAATCAAGATATCATGATTAGTATTAAAAATGTGTCAAAGGGAAATGGGTGCTACCGTTATTAAGTTATTTGATCTCATTCAATTCACCATAAATGATAAAAAAATATCCAAATTTTTTGAGATGTGTATTTTATTATATAGTTAATGTTTCATGTAGTAATTTATTCACCTTTGTAAATATATGTTTTCAAATTTCTTTTCTCTTATTAATTAAATAAATAAATTAAAACTTTAAATTTAAATTTATTATAATATTAATTATTAAACTATTTATAATTTAATATTTGTTTTTTCATATAATTTTTTAATCTATATTCAATTTTAATTTTATATTCAATACATGAATAAAATAATAATAACATTTATTTATGAAACCCAATAATATATGGAACCAACAAAAAAAAACCCAATAATTATGAAACATATTTAATATCACATACAATTTGGCCCATTAACTTGCCATTTGTGTTAGTAATATTAGTTTATTTGTTGATAGGCAATGTAAATTATTCAAATACCTAACCATGTACACTTTTTTTCTTTACATAAAAATACTATTTTGTTTAATTTCTCTTTTCATACAAAACAAACCTCTCCATTCTTCTTGGTACACAATCTTGATAGTTGAGTGATAAATGGTGTGGATTAAATGTCGTGAATTAAATAATTATATATACTAAGAATGGAAATTTTAGTTGGAAAAGAATCTTATTTATAAAAATTTATTTCCTACAAATGATTTTGCGAGATATTTTTTAACACTTTTTTTATATAGACTTTTATTTTAACTATATTTAGAATAATTAGGCCGATAGGCGATATAACTTCACTCAATGATTTTTGACATCTACCTTGTAGCTCTTTCCCATATAGCGGTTGACAAGTGTTTTGTTTGATAATTGACAACTGTCTTGTATTCATTTAATAATTAGTTAGCAAATAAAAAATAGTTCCAAAATTTAACGATGACAACTGTCCTTTATTCATTTAATAATTAGTTAGCAAATAAAAAATAGTTCCAAAATTTAACGGTGATTTGATGACAATGATTGATGATGATTATAAAGATAAATAATGGAAAATGATTGAACCATTTTCTGCTCATTCGAGGACCTGAAATAGGACTAGTATATTGGTTTATTCCATTTCTTATTCAGCCAAATCTTCTTTTAATTAATGGTAAAACAATAGCGTGATCACAAATTCCTGAAGGCATCGTTGCATCCATTTTTAGGTTGGAGTCTCTTTTTTAATGCTTTTGCATTTCTTATTCCATTTGTATTGTCTTTGTAATCATAATATCATGCGCAGGTTAAGAAATTCTTCCTTATTATATCATTTAATAAGTTTCGCTTCCTTATTTTGAATTATTTTTAGAAACAACTTTCACTTGTCAATGAATTTAGAATGTATTATTTTTAAAGATAAAATCATTTTAATAAATATGTTGTTGTGCAGGCTCAGAACAAAAGTGCAGACAATGCAAATCTTCGTGTGGAGAACCAAGCACTAAAACATGCCCCGGAGAAGTCTAAAAATGTGTGTCAAGAAGAGCTGGATTACAAAGAATATGTGCATCGTTCATGTTTAGAGAGCTTAGGCTTAAATGAGGTCTGTCATCTGTAATTACGGTTTTTTAAAAAGATGATTTGTTTTTTATTTATTCATCTAATTTTATTGCTGCTAAAATATTTTGTTGTAGGTGGTTCTTTATTTTACCAAAATACAGTTTAATTCAGATTACATATTTGTTTATATATTTACGGAAATACTTTGTCTATGTTGTGAGTTAAATGGTTCCTTAGGGTTTGGGGCCTTCATTTATGACACTTTTACGAAACCATACAAAAAATAAAAATAATTTTCTACTGATCTTTTTCGGTGTAGGAAGTTAGGACTAGATATTGTTTTTTTCTTAAAATTTATTTTTATGTACAAATAAATATAAAATACAATTATTAATGGGAAAACATAAATAAATGTAAATAATATTTTTTACGTTGATTTAATACTCTTAGCATTGTTCATGTTTAGAGAGCTTAGGCTTAAATGAGGTCTCATCTGTAATTACGGTTTTTTTAAAAAGATGATTTGTTTTTTATTTATTTATCTAATTTTATTGCTTTGCTAAAATATTTTGTTGTAGGTGGTTCTTTATTTTACCAAAATACAGTTTAATTCAGATTACATATTTGTTTATATATTTACGGAAATACTTTGTCTATGTTGTGAGTTAAATGGTTCCTTAGGGTTTGGGGCCTTCATTTATGACACTTTTCTAAAACCATACAAAAATAAAAAATAATTTTCTTGATCTTTTTCGGTGTAGGAAGTTAGGACTAGATATTGTTTTTTTCTTAAAATTTATTTTTATGTACAAATAAATATAAAATACAATTATTAATGGGAAAACATAAATAAATGTAAATAATATTTTTTACGTTGATTTAATACTCTTATTATGGATAGGTTCATGTTTTTCAGGTTGGTTTTTGGAGGAAAATTATTAGTAGAAGCTCTTTTTTAGAATAATATGGAATTTCATGTTAAATTTTTGTTTATTTAATATAAGAAACAAACTATTAAATAAATCCGAAGATGACATAAATCATTTTTATATATTTGAAGAAACATCTTGGCATGAGATCATATATTTGACATGCTTGGTACATAGATTGAAATTTTTTATCTCAAGCCAAAACGCAAGTGCACTATCCCCTCTTATGACATAATTTGAGACAACGTTTTTAATTTCTATAGTAATAGCATTTTGTATTTATATTAAGACAAACCATTTACATGAATCGGTTCAAAAAAGAGGACAATCCATGTGTATACCGATACTGAAACAAAATGTGTCTTCAATTGCAAAAAATTTAGAATAAGCGGTATAAAATAAAACTAGTAATTATAAATCCATATATTTTAGTGTGAAATGGATGTATAAGGTTTTAATATGGATAATGTGCAGGTGACGAAGAGGGAAGATACTGCAGAAAGTTTATGAAAACTTACTTATTGGAGGTCACAAGGAGATTTAATTCTGTGGGTCTTCTTCACTCCATCGGGTGTGGCTTCATATTTTCTCATATTTCTCAGAGAATTGGAATATTTTCAGTATGGTTATATGAGGATACCAACAATGTTCATAGTTGTTAGGGCATTGGATACGAGTAGCATACTTATTGACAGTGGTGCGTAAACTCGATTTCTATTTTCAAAAACTTTGTTTATGTATAGGATTGCAGTTTAAAATCATTATTATATATATTCAATAACATTAGAAAAAATTCTGTGACTGCATCGTTGTCTTCTTTTGACAGAATTTGTGTTCGCATGCCATTGTCAAAGATAACTCCATCTGCATTTGATCGTTAAGAATACATTTCTTAATTTCTTTCGATTGTAAATTTTTAAACCTGTTTCGTTACTTGGTATTTTAATTAATTTTAATTATTTTTTCATAATGTTCCCTTTGGAGTGACCCATTTTTTCTCATTGTTACTACTTTTTAACTGTTAGTCTTCCTTGGGCATTAAAATTAAAATTAAAATTTTAATTTTAATTTTAGGAGGCTTTGTGTAGGAAAGTGGTCTTATAGTTTATTATATATTTTAAATATGAATTCTAATACGAGATATTTAAGTTTTATAAAATAGAATTAATATAGTTAATGAGCGATTATGATTTTTATAGGAAAAAACCTTCCATTTATATCAAGTTCTGCAAATCCTTAACCACAATTAATTGGGGCTTATTCTTATCTTCCAAAAATGCTATTTTAATATTTCACTTTTAATTTTTTTATTTGTGTTATTTGAGGTCTTTTTTTAATTTATTCTCGATTTTATTTTATTTTTATAAAAAAATATCTCTAAGTAAAATGATCACCATAAGATTTCTTAGTTAGACTGAAATGGACATCTTAATTAGAATGACAACTTTATTAAATAATAATTTATTTAGACCACCTCTAATTATGGAGGAATTTTTATTTTTATTTTTAAAGATATTAAACTTTCTATTATTTTTTAGAGTTATTAGACTTTCTTTTATTTTTTAGAGTTATTAGTATTGCTCTAAATAAGTAACACTTAAAAGTAATTTGCAGGTGTAGTACACAGCCAGGCATTTTGAATTATGGCTACTCGCACCTTTTTTTTATTCAAAGATTATAATATTTTATTGTTTTCAATAATAATTTTAAAAGTTTTAAGTTGTGTTCTTATAATTAAGGTGGAAGACATCTAAACATTTGTATTTTGAATTCTAACTATATTGATATTTTTAAATTATTTTCATGGATTTAGGTAATGCTATTCATTTTGAAGTATTGACATTTGTGCTTTATGAATTATAGCATTGTCTTTATGGCACATGCAAAAATTGACTTTGTAGTTTGAATTATTATGCATTGATATAAATAGTATGCTTCTTTGATGTAGATATTATATTTATTAATTAAATTAAAATAAAATAAATTATAAAATAAAAATGTTATGTTGTTTCAATTAATTAAAAATTAATTATCATATGATAAAAGTTGTTATGTAGTAAATAGAATGTTTTAAGTACTACAAATTAATTTAATTCAATTATCCAAAATTATTTAATGAAAATGTTGTAGGAAGTAGGGTTTTTAAAAGTACTATTGAGAAAGTTTAATTGATTTCTTCTTTTAGTATTTTATTAACTTAATTATATTATTTTTCATTAACTTAATTAAACTATATCAAAGATAATTATAAATACTATACATAATAAAGAATAATTATAATTTTATTTGGTTTTTCAATATTTTATTACAAATTATATTAAATTACCAAAAATATAATTTTATGATTTATATTTTGAAATATTTGAAAAGCGATTTTTAATATTTTTATTGAGTAGTCTTATTATTGGTATCTTTGTATTTATTTTTATTAAAATTAGATAAAAATTCACTAACATTTTTTTTTAGCAAGTTATTGAATTGTTGACGCTCTCCTTATAAATAATTTGTTGGGTTGTTGTAGCTTTCTATTGGTATAATGAAGACACGGAGTCGATTGAATGTTCATATTCCTCCCGAGACTCCTACATGGATAGTATGCATAAGAAACATTCAGTGCGAGGAAGAATTTTGTAGAAAACAGTTTGTTGTCCATGTTCTTCACCATAGAAGACCAAATTTGAGTCGCGATGAAATAAAGGAAGAGCTCTATAAAAAGTTTAAAGTCCGTGATATGAGGACTATTTTCCTTTCCTCATTTAGACAAAGAAAACACATTCTAGGGGATTCGGCATGATCTATGACAACTTTGTGGAGGATGTAATTAGGTTCGAACACGGAAGCAAATTGGTGAAGAATGGAATTAAAGTCCCAAATCCAAGAGCTAAAAAGGATTGTTTGAATAGGGAAAAAAAAATAAGGGCGTACAGAAATTCGAGGGTTCAAGATGAATATATGGGAGTTGGACTTGTTTTGATTTTAAAAAATTAGTATTTTAATTTTAGAATAGGCTTTGCGGAATGACATTATGCTGATTTTGTTATACAAACAACACACAATAATTTTAATAACTAATTTAAAATTGTTGATGGCTTGTTTAAATGTGTTTTCTTGTATTAAAAACACTTAAGAGTTTCAATGCTTACTAGCGAGAATTAAAAAGTGGTTTTACATTAGAAAATACACTAAAAGAATAACACATTGTACGTAGATCTAATCAAATAAAAAAGAAAAATACAAACCTTTTGCATAAATAAGCATCTAATCTAGACGACAACGATGAGAATGATGATGATGATGATAATAACAACCATAACCACTATTACCACAATAATTGTAATGAAAATGGCATTGAAGATGAAGAAAATGATGATGAATATGATAGAGATGATTATAGTGACAATGATGACAATGGTGATGATGGTGATCACAAAAATAAACCCTCCCGATTTGAATGGTTTACAAAAACATTGAAACCTTAATAACATGATGAATAAACCATAAAAATAGTTTAACAACTTAATCAGTCATAGGAGATTTTGAACATTAAATCATGGACCATGAATCCCAAGTGTGTGACCAGAACACATTTCATAAATGTTAATAATACATGCTTAACTTCGAACCATAAATGATAACCTTAAATAATAGTGAATCAATGTGGGTAACGAAACAATTATGACAATGATGGTCATGAAAATAATGAAAATGATGATGACATGGATGATGATGAAAATGATGACGATTGATGTTACTTATGATGATGACAACCTTAAAAACCATGTAAATGATGGTGGTGATGAAGATGATGTTATTGATGATGACAATGATGAGGAAAATGTGGACGACAATGATGATGAAAATGGTCAACAATGCTGGTGATGATAATACTTGCGACAATGACTGACGATAATGGTGATGAAAATGATGATGAGAATGATCGATGATGGTTGTAATGATGAGTATGATGACATGATCAGCGATGGTGGTGGTGATCATGGCGATGACAATGATTGATAATTGTGGTGTTATTAATGATGGTGAAAATGATTAATAATGGTGGTGATGATAATGATGATGACAATGATCGATGATGGTGGTGATGATAATGATGACAAAAATGATCATGATACTAGTGATTATAATGACAACAACAAAGGTGACCAATGATGGAGGTGATGATAATGATGATGATATTGATAATGAAGATAATGATGATGATCATGATCATGAAAATGACGATGATTGACTATTATGAAGATTAAAATGATGATAATGATGATGACAATGACAATGATAATGATTAACGATGGTGGTGATGATGATGATGACAACAATGATCAACAATGGTGGTGATGACAATGATCAACGATGTTGGTGATGATAATGATCAACGATGTTGGTGATGATAATGATCAACGATGTTGGTGATGATAATGACAAAGACAATGATCAATGATGATGGTGATGATAATGATGATGAAAATGATCAACAATGGTGGTGATGATAATGACGATGAAAATGATCAACAATGGTGGTGATGATAATGACATTCATAATAAATTTTATTTTATGTATAAAGTTTTCATAATAATATTAATATTAGTAATAACATTAATATTATTAATATTCATAACATTAAACTTTGTACTAAGAATATTAAAACAAATAGTAGCAATACTATTTTTAAAATATTAATTTTATCAGAATGAATTTCAGATTTGAACATTAAATAATGGACCATGAATCCCAAGTGCGTGACCCTGAACACATTTCGTAAATGTTAATAGTACATATTTAATTTTAAACCATAAACACTAACCTTAAATAATAGTGGATCAATGTGAGTAACGATGACACTTAAAGCATATTATAAACCAAATTCCCCAAATACTCAATCGAAACCTAAACCTGTTGACGATGACGATGACGATTGATTAATGATAGCGAAAAAATTGATCATGATCATGAAAAAATGAAACAATGATGATATTGACGACAATGAAAATGGTGATGATAGGGATGATGATGAAAATGATGACAATGTTGACAATGATGATGACGACGACCATGAAAACCATGCAAATGATGATGGTGACAATGATGACACCATTGATGATGACAATGATGAGGAAAATGTGGACGACAATAATGATGAAAATGAAAAAAACATGATGATAACGATGACACTGATGATGATAATATGATAATTTAGTTTTTGATAATTTCTAATTTTTAATTTTAATTTAATTTTATAATTTTATTAATATTTAACTTTAAATAATTTATTTTATATTTATTAATTTTTAATAATTTGTAATATTCTATTTTTTTAATTTATAATTTTTATTAATTTGATTTTTTAATTATTTTTAATTTTTAATTTTTATTAATTATAGTTTTTAAATTTGTATGTTTAGTATTTAATTTTTTAATTTTAACTAATTTTAATTATTAGCATCTTTATACTTTTTATTAATTCTTTAAAAATAATTAATTTAAAATATTAAATATTATTATTTTACATAATTTTTATGAATAATTTTTAATCAATTTTTAAGTTCTATTAATTTTAATTTATACATTTAATATTTTATTTTTCTAATTAATTTTAATATGTAAATTTAATTTTTATAATTTTAATTATTTTATAAATTTTGATTTTTTGATTTTTAAATATTTTATTTTGTTTAATTTTATTAATTTTTATTAATATTTATTAATTTCATTTTTCTTATTTTTAATTTCTAATTTTCATTAATTATAATTTTTAAATTTTATTTTTTAATAATTTTAATTCTGAATTTAAATTCTTTTTTAACTTTTATTAATTTATTAATTATTTATTATTTTATTTTTTTCTTACTTTTAATGTTTATTAATTTTAATTATTAATTTTCATGAATTTTAAATCTAATTGAAATTTAATTGTGAACACGCCTATCGGCTTTTAATATCACCAAAAGTGATATTCCTAGTATTGTTTATTTGAATTTTATTTTTGCGGTTGAGCCATTATCAAAGACTACAATGTATATCTAAAAATTTCTCAATATGTTCGGTCACATGATACACGATTAAGAGCAACGAGATTATTAAGAGCAATAATAAAGAGTTATGAGAATACCAAAATAATGGAAGCTATAAATATAGAAAAAAACAATTGATTTTCCACTATGCTTACCTGTTATGAGAAGCCGATGGGAGAAAATTAAGAGGATTTTTGAATCTTATAATCGTTTCTCACTTCAAAGTGTGGGGCCTCTTTACTTTATGCAACTTTTTTAGAACAATCGTTGGGCCCTCCCGGGTAATAAATTACATCACTATTTTGATATTGCTTTTTTATTTTATCAAACAACATGATGAACTAATATATGTATATGTATATGTATATGTATGCATACTCTCTTTCTAAAGTTAGTATAGATAAACTATTGAGTTTTGAGAAATTTTCAGCATATGCTTGGGTGAAATGCGAGAGGGAGGAAGAGGAGAACTATGAAACTATGTTGGAGAGTGGTGGAATCATTAGGCGAGGTGGACAAGAATTTGGAGTAGCTAAGTGTTATGTTCGTCTCGGCTTGCTCAAACGAGATGATAACTTTATATTGTTAGAGCATCGCCTTGAAGATATTATTTGGTATAACAAAGATATCAACAAGAATTCATACAAAAGTTTAAAGAACAATAGTTATAAGAAATTGTTATATAATAAGCATGTTCAATGTTAGTTGGTTAAGTCCACATGAGTTTACTCACTCAAATAATATAATGATTATTTGAATATATTTAAGTTAAGATTATTCAACAATAGTTGAACATCTTAATTAGTATATTGGTTGTTTAAGCAAACAAGGACACCCACACACAAACCTTCACTTAGTCAATGTATTGAGAATTTTACTAGCTTTGAGTTGAGATTAGTCAATGAGAGTTTAATGTCTCATTGAGTGAGGGTAGAAACCATAAATACATACCTTTTGTACATTAAAAATTGATTGGCTCAATTAATCTAATGTTGAATGGCTTAGCCAACGTCCATTGATTATTACAAGAATGTAATGGTTATTCATGTAACATCATGACATAATGTAGTAAGTGTGATAAAATAATTTTAAATAAAGTGGAATTAAAAGTAGTCATAGAAGTCTAATACTATGATACTTGTATTTAATAATTATAGAGTGATTACAAACTTTTTCAATTAAAAATTAAAATTATGTAAAAATGACAAAATAAATATTTAGATTTTTACTTATATTGTGCGATTCTCTTTGAAAAAAATTAGCGTATGTTCAAGTTATTAAAATGATGTTATTTTGATTGTTTAATGGTGTTATATTTTTTTACATTGTGCAAACAAAAACTAGTTAGTTAGCGAAAAATGACTTCGACTATTGGTCATTTGAATGGAATTTCTAAAATGAACATTATGATTAACACCATTTGTTATATGTTGATGGTTATGATTAATAGATACAATTAGTTATAAGCCTATTTAGTAAACACTTAAATTTGGTATGGGACTTGATAATTGCTTCAAGTGTTAGCATTTTATTTGTGTTGAATTGTTCGAAGTACTATTTGTATCGGTATTTGTTCCATCATGTAGGTTTCTCTCCTTTTATATTCATTATCACTTTTTCTTCATGTAGGCTCAGTGCATTCATGTAATTATATTTATCTATAATGATCTTGGAACATTGTCTCCTTCTTTTGCTTCTTGATTTTAACCAATTTTTAAATATATGTAGAAATATTTTATCTACATTTCTAGTCATATTTTTATGAATGTGATCTCTTGCACACACTTTCTAGGACATGTTGACCCCAATCTTCATTTATCTTTAGTTTTGTGCCTCTTTTGTTCAATTTGCATTCCCATTATATATGTCAACATATAGACCAATGTGGTCCTAATTTGAATTCAATAACTCTCTCTCTCTCTCTCTCTCTCTCTCTCTCTCTCTCTCTCTCTCTCTCTCTCTCTCTCTCTCTCTCTGTGTGTGTGTGTGTGTGTGTGTGTGTGTGTGTGTGTGCGTGCGCGCGCCCGAGCTTGTGTGCATTAGTGCGCTTAAGATATACAATGAGAAAATTATACATTGAGTTATACCTTTGTACAATAGTTATATTTAAGATATAAGTGTATAATTTATTATTATTATGAAGTATTCATGCACCAAAAATCTAATTATCAAGGAAGGAAGCTCTAAGCGGCTTCTAATTAACTCTTCCGACCCTAGGCACCACCACTATTGTCCAACCACAAGATTCACACCATACAATTTATCATTCCAACAACTCCAATAAGGAAGGGTCTCAACAAAGGGATTAATGCATGATACAATTAAATCAAGTTTTAGGACTTGTAAAACAACACATTTTCAAAGGGGAACTAAGTTTCCACTACACTAGAAGTTCACAAAAATCAATTTAATTTGACATTCTTAGTTACCTAGGTTCAGACAAAACGCCACTGAGCGAGTACAACAATTCAAACAACTTATTATTTTAATTTTGGTAGTTCAAATGAATAGAGTAATGTAATATTTTTTTATACGCATTTCTTTTTCAATTTTCAAACAAGTTTGTTTTCTTATATTCAAAAGTGTGTTAGGTTTATAGTTCATGTCTCAAGTTTTCTAGTGTGCCCAAGGGTCCAAGCTTTGAACCCACGGCTCTGATACCAAGTGTAACGCTAGCTTAATCAACCCACTTGAGACCCATAAACAACCTAGGTTTAGTTAGAAAATTATGGAATAATTTTATTTTTAAAGTGTTAACAACCAAAGTCTCAAGGAAAATTAAATTCAACTGATACTTTTTCCCATTATAATAATTAATAATTCCACATTATAAATCAAAAAGTGTAATAAGTCCACACCTAGCTCAAATCTCCTTAGGGATTAATTTAATCACTGATTACATTGACATTTTAGCTAAATATTCCCTGATTAAAATTTTAGGGTTAAGGGACCAAAACAATTAAATACCCAAGGTATTTAATTCCACAAGATCTAAGACAAGAGCAAGGTTTAATTACAGTGGGGAAAAGAATACATATTTAAAATCATCAGAGTAAATTCTTACTTACCCACTCCTAGAACTCAGTTAAAGATTTAATTTGATTTCTCCCATGATTAACACAATTAAAAATTCCTGAAAACATTCCCATTAGGTAGGGAATTTCCTCACCTTTTGGTGATATAAAGAAGTCCTCCTAACTCCTCATATTTCTCAAGTTATGGACCGACGGAACTTGGGGTGAAAATTTTCCCAAGAGTGGGCCTGTGGGCCTAGGAGGAAAATTTTCCCCAACTTGGGCCTACGAGACTTCGGAGAGAAAATTTTCCCAGAGGAGAAAAGCAGACCGATGGAATGGGGAAGCAAAATTTTCCCAGACGCGGGCCGGCGGAGCGGGGAAGACATTTAGCGCTTTTTCCTTTTTTGGGACAAAAGGCACAATTTGTCTCCATGCTCCCGTGAGTCCATAAGGGAACACATGTCGGCATTTCCAAATTCTGGTGGAAAGTTGGGCCATCAAAGAATTTTAAGGCTTTTATCCTTTTTTTTGCCGATGCCCAACGAAGGCACGTGTCGATCAATGATTGGGTGCAGGCGTTGGGAAACTTCATGAATTTTCACGTTTTGGGCAAAAAAAAAAAAAGGAAAGTTTTAGCCCGCGGGTTAGCCCAAGAATTTTTATTCATTTAAAATTTCACAGTTAGATTATTTTGAGCCCGAAATGAGGTAAAAATTTCAAAAGGCCATAACTTTTGATTGGGAACTCATTTTTTAGCAAACAAGGACTTTCTGGAAAGCTCTCGATGTCCTGTTTTAACAACCTTAGGAATTTGATTTTGATAAATTTTAAAGGGTCAATTTTAAGAAAACATCTTTCTATCACTTAGAAAGTGATATGGTATTTTTAACTTATCAATTTTGTTCAAATTTTTCGTTAATTCTTTTTCCACTTGCCAAACAGAATGGAGGATTTTACTTGGAAGATTTTAGAATAGATTTCAAGGGTTAAATTTTTTAATTGAAGATCAATTTGAATTTCCCCAATTTAACAGCAAAAACAATTGAGAAATTGTTTGAGCCCGATTTTGAAAGGTTCTATGAAAAATTCTTAAGTATTATAGTTTATGTGGGATCATTTTGATCTTTCTTGGCTTGTATTAATGTTTCAAATGTCTTTCCTAGTCTGTAGGGTCATTCTGTACATTTTCTGATAATTATTTGCCAATTTGAAAATGTCTAACAGAGATCTAATTCGAAAGTATCTATTTTCCATTTTATTCTTCCAAGTATTAGGATATGTTCCAATTCCAATAGAATACATTTAGTTGATTCAAATCAAACTATTTAAAACCAAAATTTAATTCGATTTCTAATTTTACACATTTCAAAAGACAGAGCTCTGTGTTTTCCTCACACATATTTCTTCCTTCCAACAGAGATTTAAAATACATTTAAATGATCAGATTCAATACCACAATGCAATTTGAGAAAGGTAATACAATCATTTATTGGTTCCCAAAAGACAACTTACAACTTATTTCTTTCATTCTTCAAATTCATCATACAAAATACAATTATTTCTTTCAAAAGAATAGAAACGAAGTATATCTCTTTCACATTTCAATCTTACAACTTTCATATTCAATACAACATATTTCCATTACAAAACATATACAAGTTCATCCACTTCAAGTGGGAAGGTTACAATAAGATTTATCTCAACAAGGGACTGTCAACTATTTTATTTCATTTTCCTTTGCTCCAAAACAACAACATGTAGATTTATCATTCTTCCAATTCTAATAACAAAAAGAGCAAGGAAAATGAAACGCTCTCCACCCAACCAAGACATCCAATGACAAGGAGAATCCATCCTTCTTCACTGGCCCCGAGCCCCAACCACAAAGCAATGGAAGACGTGATTCAACTCATGGCAACAACAGGCTTCCACAAACACACATACAATTTCACATTCAAAACACAGTCCAAAACAAAACTATAGTTTTCCACCACAGAAAAAAACAACAAACAACACTCAGGCTTCATCATGCAAGCCAAAAGAGCAAGAAACTATGGGGATGTTGTTTATGCCTCTCAAAGGGGAAATGGGTATCACCACCTAAGAACAAACCATAAAAATATATATCATTTCAAATCCCTGACATGCCCTTATGCCTCCCCCAAGTACCCCTTATTCCTCACATTTCCTTATGCCTCCCCAACCTCTTATGGCACCCCATAATGAGTAAAGAAATGCAAGCTATTTCTTTGTAAGGTGGAACCCAAATCCCAACTCCCTCCACACTTATACCTCCCCAAAACACTTATGCCTCCCACAAAATGCCCCATAGTCTTCTCCTACACCATCCCTAGGCCATCTACCCAACCAACCAACAAATAAAACAACACATTCAAACATTCAACCATTCACATATGCATACAAATAAAAGGAGAGTATTTCCAAGAGCTAAGCTCTTACCTCTCCATGATGGAGTTTGTTCCAAGTTCAAAACAACAAGCTCTCCAATGCTACACAAACCAAGAGATCAACAATAAACAAGTATGCAACAATCTTCAAATTTCTCCCAATTTTCAAGAGCTCCAAAAACCCAAAGCAAGTCGCCAAAAATGAACTGATAAAAGTGAAGCAAAAAAAAAACCCAAAAATAAGCCAAGGAATTCAAATATATAGAAGAGGAAAGAGAGAGAGGATGAGGTGGATCGATGCCACATCACACATCCTCAACTCCAACTCATAAGTGAACTTCAATCTCCAAGGCACAATAAATAAGCAGGTGAATAAATGACAGGTTTACTTACACACTCAAATCAAACCCACACCTCAAAAGGACTAAAATTGAAAGCATGTAAGAAAATGTAATTAAAGCATACAACTTGAATTACAAAAATGCATAATGAAGGTTGGATTTAAACCCTCCAACCTTAGGTAAGGTTGGCATGCAAATTTAAGAGCTATGGGACAAGTTTCCAAAATCAGCCTCCCAAGGACAAATTCGAATTTCAAAAGGAGGTGGATTGTTTCATACTCCAAAATTAATTTACACATCACTTACACATTTCTTACAACACTTTAATTTTAGGCTAACAACTCTAATAATAATTACTTTCGTATGTCCCAATTTGATTAATTAAATTTAACAACACGTTTACTCACATTAATTTACCACAATTAATAAATAATGAAAGGGGTAAACACATCACTTAATAAACACATACAAACATCAATAAAAAAGAACCAAATAAATAAATACACATAACCCTTGGTCACATTTAAAGGTGATCCCCCATTGGAATCCCTAACAATCAAACACACACACACGAACAATACAAGTTGCCATGGTGACCTTGTTGAATTCATTTAGAATTCCAATGTGGTTGGTCTCCAATCCCCCAATGTTTGTTGTGATATTTTTAACCTGCACAATACAAATACCCCTTCGTCTCGTGGCCATATCAGAACATCCAAATAAATATAATATAATTTCAAAATCATCAATATATATATGAATCACAACAACATCCAGACAATCAACAATATCACTTACAATTTCATCAACAACTATATAATCATCAATTTTAAATTCAATTTTCTCGGTCTACTCAATATATCCAAATATCACATGTCCTAACAACATCCAATATATATATATATATATATAACCATGTCCAACAACATGTCAACATCTATATAAAATGTCTCTAACAATCATCATGCATCATATATGAATCAGAGTCAACAATAATCCATGATCTGACATCTAACACCATACTAAATCAAAACTATAATAATGTCCATAATATAGTCAGCAGTATCATGATCAATATCAAAAGTGTTGAAGGGAAGTGGGTACTACACATTCTAGCTTATTGTAGCTTATATCTATATTGAATACTTGACTTGTATGGAGTGTTGTTGGGTATTTTTTCAAACCATGAGAGAAATCATGGTAATGGAGTGATAGCATGTTCCACCAATAATAACCACATTCACCACTACATGATTCGTCACATATAGGGTGGATTTTTCTCGATGGAAAATTTTCAATTTTCATTATTGAATGAATTTGTGATGAAAATATTTTTTCAAACCAACAAAAATATGCATTAATGTTGACTACAATTTTCCTCCACTTTAGGCGACAAATTTTATGCAAATTTAGGATATATCTAGATAATATATTGTCAAGAAATTCTAATTGATGATTTTACATATTCTTTTTCACTTAGATTTCATGCATATTTTGTTCATATCTTCCAACCTTGGCATTCACCATATTTTTGTTTAAAATTCACCAACCATGTGAAAACTTGGTTTATACTTGGATGGTCATCTATTATTTCTCTCATATCCAAAAATGATATCTTTGATAAATCATACTTTTCACCTTTCTTATATATATATATATATATATATATATATATATACAAAGTGTGTGTGTGTGTGGGGGCGGGGGTGTGGGGTGGGGTTGGATTAACAAACATAATTATGGTTCCACCATTAATACCCATCAACACAAGTTTATTATTTCTACAACTTTTCAAGGAAATATTAAGTGTTATTTTCTCCCCATCCACAACTCCATCATGATTATCTAAAATCTAAATATGAATGATTTAGAAATGGTACTCATCCTAACTCCAGGATCTATAAATTCCAGTGAATATAAATATCTAATCTATGAAATACAATTACTTTTTACATTTATCGCTCATGTTATTATCTACCATCTTATGAGTACTATGTAGTTGATGGTACTATCAAAAGAACAAGGTGAAGTTATACGTTATTTTTGTAGATAAAAAAACCTATTAGAGATGTGCTACTATCCAATGGTAAAACAATATCCCACAAAAGCTACCCCGACATCTATCCCTTTTCTATTGAGGTCCCACCATGAAGATATGAATTTTATGTTTATGTTTAAAGTGAAATATTTCATTATAGTCTAATACAACATCATTATGATAGGTCTACTGTGAATATTTATTTCATTTATCAATTGGTTCAAAGAGGAGGCTAAGTAAGGCTTATTTAAATTTATCAATATAGTTTGAAACACTTTCCATTATTTTTTTATGTAAATCTAGAAGTAGTTTGAAGTAAGACTCAAAGTTTCAAGCCTTTGGAAATGAGTGAAAAAAACTTTATTTAATCACATATATGAAGTAAGAGAGGCAAGGGTGATGAAATGACCCCCACTAAACCCCTCTGGTGATGTCATTAGGGATATTATAATTTTTTAAGTACGAATTCATCATTATTAAGATACTACTTTAAGGAATCTTAAATTTTTGCTTTGTGAAGGCCTAGATTGATGTTTGGTAGAAATTTAAATAATTAACTATGTTGATAATTCTTAGTAAAAAGAGAATTATATATATGGGGATGAAGAGGTGACTATGGAAAAGACAATTCCAATGATTCATGATCAATCCCATCAAGACGTCAATTTTATCAAAACAATAATATATCGTAGAAAATACTTTAATTTAGGAGAGAAAATCATTCCTTATGAAGTGATCATGGATATTCGTCATGTGGTATATGTTTGATGTTGAATGATATGCATCATATTTATGAATATCCTTCTTGATTTAAGTTCCAAGTTCAACTAAGATAGGACCGTTAAAATGATCATATGAGCCATTGATATTAGTCATGGATTATAGAAAACCCTAAATGATAGATATGGTATTATTGATAAGATTTTAGGAATCTAAAGCTCTAGAGGTGAGGAAAAAAACCTTAGGTTACATATAAAATTAAATAAATTAGTTTACCAAAATGTAATAAAAAATTCAAGGATTAATCTAATTAAGATAACTAGTAAATATTATATATGTAATAAATATATAAATCCTAGAACACATGTTGATCAAGTAAAAAAATAAATAGATTATAGATAAGCTCTATTAGTAGTTAGGGATAGGTTTAGGAACATTTTCACCCAAAATAGGTTGTGACATGTTAATAGTGATCTAAATATGAAGGAATGAGACATGCATAGTTTAAAAAATGTACCTATAAAATCTAGAATAGTAAAATTAAATGTAGGTAGGTCAACCCGAACTAGTCAATTATTTTTGGGAATTTCTACCTTCTATGACAAATTCTACCCTTTACCAGTTTTGTTGATTTTGGACTCATGTACTGGAATATCTATGTATTTAGGTTCTAGATTTGTGTTTATATTCTTGCGATATTTCTTCTATAACATAATATAATATTTTTCTTCATCAAACCCTAGCCCTTTCAACTTGAAGTACCTAAAAGGGGTTAATTTAGTTGTGGTCAACCTTCCTCAACCTTATGTAGAGTTTATTGTTACCTATATACTAATACTTTGATGATGCCTCAGTTGATGTAGTTCGCGAATTGATGAATTTCTGTAAAATTTCAATAGGAGTGTGTTTGGAAAAGAGAACCCAAATAAGACCTTTAAAAAATTGGAATTGATCTTTGTTGTGAGTTGTAGCATTAAATAGTGATCTAGGAAAATAAAAATTATATATGTATTCGACTTAGTAGCTCGTTGGTGAACTTAAAGAAGTAATATGGAAATGATATTCCTTCTCTTGGGGTCCTTGTATGTGTGATCCCCTAGATATCCAAATATGTGAGAACCTAATTAGTAAGGTGTATGTTATTTAATATGTGGCTTGTGTAAATCATTATTCCAATCAATATACCCTAATTTGACTCGAGTAGCTTGCGCATTTAGAAAATTCACCATTGGAAAGTTTGTGTTTGTGATAAAAATAGAATCTAATATCGAACTATTGGCTAATTCTCCCCTTCCAAGATATTGTTTTCTTAATTATAGCTCAAGCCCTAATCTGAAACTTGGAGATACATGACAATTAGTTTGAATTTATTTTCTATATACAATACAAATATTCTTGATGAGCTAAAGTTGAGTTAAAATTATCACCTTTTAGCTACAAAATACCAAATTGAGAAATATACATGTAGGAATGCATCAATTAATTGTATAAATAGGAATGGGATGGGATAAATTCGAAATGATTATCGTCAAGTTCCTTTAGTCCAAATTTAGGTCTCTAAATTTATAAATAGAGGAAGTGATGAGGGTGTAACAAATATTGGATCAATCAAGAGAGCCATAGGAAAATTTAGAAGTAAGTACTTTTGAAATCAAGGTCGGAGTATCATGTTGAGCTATGTTATAGTTAAAATTTAAGGAGTTGAGTATGGTTGCATCTAATATTTTTAATTCTACAAACATGGTTAAGATTATGTCCTAGGATTTTAATTCCTTTTTGATAATGTCTGTAAACTCTTCATTTTAAGGTTGCAATAATATTATAATGCTTTGTACTTGAGTTTGTAATTTTCCACATCGTTAATAGAAGAATATTATATTCTTCCTTGGATTTTTCAAAGGATATTTATTGTATGAGGTTTTAATTTAATAAATTTGGTCTAAGGAATCTCTTCATCAAATCCCCTACCCATGACTACATTAAAAATATTATTGCACAATTTCATTTTATAATGCCAACATATTGTTTTCCATATAAGGTAAATTATTAAAGTATTATTCTATAGTAGGTCCTTTACCTCATGGATGCTCATGTAAAATAATCTATTGAATGAATTTAAAATATAATAATATAATTTTTTAAAAAAGGAATGAAAGAGATAAGAAATGAAAAAATACATGTTTTTATATGAGAAGGGAGTTGATTTTTTTGGTGGTAATGATGTCATTATTAACTTAAATAACAAGGATATTGGATATCGGTTATGAATTTTACATTTGTGTTCATCCATGAATCATCACTCGCTTTGTACACATCTTTATTGTATGCTAATATCCCGTTCTCTTCATTATCATCAACAATTTTAGGGGAAAAAAGATCCCATTCTTTATTTAGTTCTACTTTACCCATGTGATATAAAATTTTTGTATAGATTCATTTTAATGCTTTCATGATGACATTTGGAGGAAAATTTCCAATTTGATATGCATATTTTTATTGAAAACGAAGTTTGAGCTCAATGAAAATAGTATCTATTTATTCTACTTCCTTTGAAGTTCCCTTTCTATTATATCCACATCTAAAGGCATGTTTATTATGCCTCCTTTTAAGGTAAATCAGGGTTTTATATGTGTACAATTCCTAATTTTTGAACATTCTATTCTCATTGCAACTAGTCTCTCATCAAGATTTGTAAGAATTTTTATTGATAACATTTGGAAAGGCTCCAAGGTCCATTACAAAAAGATATTACAATTAATATCATACCTATCAAATAACCAAACGAAAAGAGCCAAAATATCTTGGCTCATACAACAACATAAAAAGTAAAACAACCCATCAAATAAAAAAACCTCAACCAAAAGCAAAGGATTGAGAGCTTAATGTCATATGTGTTGGAGTTGAAATCTACTTTGAAGAAATTATTTTGTTATTCTAGACAAAATTTCTTTCACCCTTATTTTAATCTTCACCATCCTATCCACACGGGATGATAACATTGATGGAATAAATAGGTTGAAACATCAATTTGGGAGGGGACAAAGGATCCCTCTCCAAAACCACTTGTTCTGAATCTTGTAAAATTTCCTTTGAAGATACAAACTAAGACTCCTGAGAATATTTTTCAACTATCAGAGTAGATTCGACCCTCGAAATGCTCTTCTCAAAAGAAAAATCTTCATTACAATCTAAAGGGGCTTCAATGATACGGTGAGAAGGAAGGGAATCCTTCCACCAAGATGAGTTTTCTCTATTTTACATTTGGAAAGCCCATACTCATCAATCAAATTTCCTATTTGGAAACATCTATGGCAGAAAAAGGACAATCTTTCATAATCTAATATTTGAATCCAAACCCTTTCTCCAATTTACAACTCAATATTATCTCGTAGATCAAGGGGAACATCCATATCTACCAATATACGAGCAAAAGAAGGATGCACCAGTTGAGTGGATGCCTCATCAATAGCAACATAGTCACCCAATGCATCACCAATAGCTTTGAGACATAATTCAGACGAGTTGTAAGGGAAGACCTGGAAGCCTAACCCAAACAAGCATCGATTCGAAAGAATCTCTCAAAGGGTCAAATGTTGGGAACCATGGTTTTTCATAAGACCATAATTGTCCCATACCTAGTAGGATTTATTGATAGAATCTCTATCTTGAATAGATTCAAATACAATGATAAAAAAGATTTCGAATAGGTAAAAATTTCCACTTTACCCGTAATTTTTAGACTCTAGGTTTTTGAAATCCATTCATTAATTTGATAAATATTCGACCATAGATGTTGGAAGTGGAAGATGAGACCACTTTTGTAAAAATCCTCATGTTTCGAACTTGAAAAATAAGGTCCTCTTCAAACTTAACAACAAGAATTTTGGTTGAGGGTTTGAGGACTTCCTCTCACCACTCTCACCATTCACACCCCAACAACCGCATCCGTAAATGATTTTCCCTTCCAGGCTTCATTTTTATTCCATCAAGTCTTCTACCATTCTCCTTACCCCCTTACAGTCAAATCTAAAAGAGGGAGGACGAGACCCTACCTCGCCGCCCTGCTAACCATTAAGGCTCAACAAACTCCTACCTCCATAATTTTTTCCAGTGGAGACTGTGCCTTCAACCTGACCGCTACCTTTGCTAATCTCCTATGCATTAGGGTTAGGGCACGAGACAAATTTCATCACTTTAATAAGGTGTATAATATTAATATATAGGATTTGTAAGCATAGGGTTCAAGTAAAAGTAATATGGTCATGACATTTTTAGGTAGCAATTATGACATGTGCCTATTTTTTCTTTAATTGTATCATGTTTAGTGAATTTGAAATATGATTCTTTTATAATTCCTTGAACATAGTAACGTTGAAATTAAATTGCAATTGCTTGTAGATAAGAGAAGAGTGTATTGGTGTGTCACTTTTTTACTTTTTGAAATTCTATATATAATGGTAATATTTTGATTTCTTTTTTATATTATGTTGAAATTTATTTTTAAGGCATAAAAGTGACACCCAAGAGTGCTATATTGTGTTTTTATATTAGTTAATGGAATTGCTTGAAGTTTGTGTGGATGTGTTTTTATTAGATTAGGTAAAAATAGGGATTATGGCTCCCAGAGGCCGTACAAAGGAGGATACATCGTGAGAGAACCATAAAAGGGACAAGAAGAAGAACAAGACCTCAAAGAGAGTTAAAATGACTTAACTCAAAAAATCAAGGTCCAAAAGAGACCACAAAAAAGGAATAGCGGTCCAACCCAAAAAACCGCAACAAGACAACAACACCGTAAAACCATTATTTGGTATGACCTTTCTTTTTCCTTTCCACCACTATCCATTCTTTTGTTCTAGCATCCTCTCGAAAATAGAAGAACAACAAAGTAATGGACTCGATAGGAATGTGACCCACTCAAGGGGGTATCAAGACATCCGTGAACACGAATCAACACCACGAAGATCAAAAATTGGAGGTAGCTTATTCTGCACATCCATCCCGTCAGGAGAATCAGGGACACTATCACCTACAACCGGTTTAGAATCAATAGTAAGATGTTCTGTTTGGGAATCCTTCCACCATGCAGGTTTGGATTTACGTTTTGAAAGTACACAATTCTCTGAAACATGACCAGTTTGAAAGCAACGCCAACATCTGAAAGCGAGTCCCTCATAGTTAAGCCTTTGCACCCAGATCTTGTCACCTATTTGCAAATTAATATGTTTTGGTAAGGATTTGGAGGTTTCGAGATCCACAAGGACTCAAGCATAAGTTGTATGGGTTTGATTGGTGGTCTTTTCATCCACTACCTCACAAGAACCAAGGGTATCTCCTATGGCAATGAGATAAGATCTGTTCCAAAGCTGAAGCGGAAGACCAGGTAAATGAACCCAAATCGGGTAGGTATCAAAAGAATCATTTAAGGGATTAAAATATGGATACCATGGCTTGTACATAAGCCCATGATCCCCCAAGACCCAATGTTGGCTTAAAATTAAATCCCTATCTTCGGGGTTTCAAATACAGCAATGAAATAAGCTTTAGCACAAGGATAAAGCTCAATCTTACCATGTATCTTTTCTCTCCATCTTTGGGTTATCCAGTCATGAAGCTAAGATAGAGTAGGCCACAGTTTGTGAAATCGAAAATGAGGCCAAGTTGAGAAATATTTTCCTCCTCTTTAAGAACCGTTAGAAGCAAATCCTCATCAATTTTTAGGGTTGGAGAAACTCGGGAAAGAATCAAGAACTCATTTACGTATTTTCTGTGACTTAAAACCACTATTGCAAAAAGATCTGGATTGACTATCCTATTTTGGAGATAGGCCATCCCTGTTTCATGCTCCGAGCTCCGGATCTGCACAGAGGGATTTATTTGTGAAAATTCAGCCGTGATCGGACCGGAGGATATGGGAATCACGTTTTCCTTACCCACAGGACCTCTGTTTGCACACAGGAATTTCTTTATTGTAGAGCAAACATTCCCTACAACACCCGTGGTTTTACCCTATACCACCTAATCCACAATATTGCCAGAAACCGAGGATCCACCAGGTCCATGACAAGGATGCAAACCACTAGAAACATGCCTAGCGGCATCCGGGGGGAAAGAGGGATCTCGGACAGGAGCTTCCTAGAGGGCCAAATCAGGTAGAAATTTTGCCTCACGGCTAGGGTTAGGGATAGATCTCATAGCGGCTAAAAATCTTTTTGTCAATATGATGGAAGAATTTGAGATTGAATTTGAGGATGTGTACATAAAATTTTTTGTGTGGATGTGTTGCATGTTCTCAACTTCTTTACTTCTTTTGTGTTGTTTTCTTTATTTTGTGTAGCATTTTTAATCTTTCACAAGTATATATTTGATGATGTTTTTTCATTTTCTCATGTACAATTGAATTATAAACACTAGATGTAATTAAGGATAGTTCATTCAAAGCTTTGTAATGAGCATGACGTGTGAAAAGAACTAATTATAAAGTATTGTGCGTTCTTTATAGGTTATAGATATGTTAGAAAATCTATGCTTTGAGTTCTCTCATGGTGATTAACAGTTTACGTATGGTAAATTATTATTAGTAAAATGTAAAAGATTGGTTATTTGGTTATTTGGTTATAACCTATATTATTTAATTATATCGTGAAGTTTGGTGGTTGTAATAAAACTCACGTAGAAACAAAAGAGGTTTCCTAAATAATAGGAAATCCTCTCCTATATATATGGATGTATATGTAATAAATTTTTATTGAAGCATATAGAATATCAATATATAGAATATAGGTTATTGTGTGTAAATTTTTAGTATCTATTAGCATAATATACTTTAACAATATTCATTATTTATGCATCCCAAACTTATAATTTTATATTGAGAATGATCGCCAACCATTGTAAGCTTTTTTTTTCTTTAATTCTTCCTTTATTATGGGTAATGGTTATGTTTATAGTAAATCCTTCCCATTTTAAAATGTTCAATATGCTCTTAATGACATCAATATCAAGATAATGTTGTAAACAAGACATCACGTTTGCATTTTGAGACATATACAAATTCCAAAAATATTGTGTAACTTATCACTTTAGACATTGAATGTTAAATTATTGATTACATGATTCACAAATAAAGTTGAATTAACTCTTACCATAGTTTTTAAAAGTAAGTATGAGCCTATGGAGGCCTATATTTTCTAGATTGCATGTAATTTTTTCCAATTATTTTCAATTGCACCACGAAATATGAAACTAATTTTTTTCTATTACATGAATTTAAGAAAAAAACTTCTTGGAATACAAGGGCTCATAATGACCACAACAAGGATTGGTATCATGAAACAAAAAAATAGAATGGAAGCATATAGGTTTTGTCATTATATTGAAAATAGTTATTACCTTTTATCTTTCAAAAAAACATATCGGTATGTTTAGCCACTTTTCTAACCAATTTAAGTAGAACTTGTTTCCCCATAAACCAGGTTTAGTTTCATTTTCAAAGGTTATTACAAGAATCCTCATTTAGTTGAAATATGTCTCCACATCCCGACTACAATGTAGATTGTAAAACATGTCATGGTCTAATTGTAGTTAGAACAATTTTTGTAGGAAACGAAAATCACTACATTACAATAAGGTAAAGTAACTCAAATGTATACCTTCTCGTTTGTGTCCCCTTCGCAAACCCCGGATCGGGAAAATTTTTGGATGGGCCTAAGATGATTGGAATATAGGTGCCTCTCAATGCAAGATATATTCACTACAAACATAATTGGCGACACAATTTTTCACACTCAAATAGAGGAAAAGAGACTTGGGAATGGATGATTTGTGAAATTATGCAAGCATTAGGAAAATATAAATTTTTGAATGTTCTTCGCAAGGATAATGAAAAATCTTAGGATAGATATCTTAATCCTTGTGTGTGAAGAAGGGGGTAAGGATCTTATTTATAGCCTAGAAACTGGATTAATTTGAAAAGTTTAATTAATTGTAATTTTAAAAATTAATTATGATTTGGTGAGTGGGGACATGGAGAGTGGATGAGAATTAAAATGAATTTTTAATTCGTAGGTGGGGATACATGGAGAATAATGGAATTTGAAGTAGATTAATTAGGTAATGAAAAGTATTAATTAATTAGCTAATGTTAATTAATTTTTCATCGCTTTTGTGGGATTACTGTGGGGGAATTAATTGATTTAGGAGGGGTGTAAAATTGACATGTCTACATTTTCCCCTCTTTAGAAGGGTACTATGAAAATAGTTTCCTTTTAAATAAAGTTGAAAAAATGGATGAATATGCTCTAGGTAGTAGGATTTTGGGGTTTTAAGACATGCTTCTTAGGGAAGGTGTTCCTTCGATAAGATGATATTAGAGGAAGAAAAGAGAGAGTATTCTCTAATAAAAAATTAGCATAAAATCCTATTTTTCATAATAGAAGAAATTATTGGAAGAGGAAAAGAGTGCATTTGATGAGTGGGGAAAGAATTCAATCTACCTTCTCTAAGAAAAAAGTAGAACAAAATCTTTCTTGTGAAAATAGAAGATGGTGGATGATGAATGTTATGGTATCTTCTGAGACAAAATACCATGCGAAGATGTGATTAGGGATGGATATGATGATGCCCCCTCAAGATGGCTGACAAGAATGGAAGAGTCGACATATCTCTTGAAAAGATAAGGGGTCAATGCTTCATAGATTTGAGGATGAGAACCGGTGGAATGAAATGGAGCAGAAAAGTGCAAAAATGGGGAAATAATTCAATCAACCTTGAATGTTAAGTGTGATGATGTGTTGAAGGACTTAACGAGTGAGAAAGGAAAGAGAAAAATGAGTGGACACGAGTAGTGGTTAATTATGAGTACGTGATGATTGAAAAGGAAAGGGATATTGAACATACCATATGGAGATGTAGGAAGATAAAAAGGGATTGAAAGACATTTAAGAAGCAAGAGGATGAGAGAGAAGGATGCTAGGGGAAAAATTTAATTAGGAAGGATGAACATGGAGGTAGAAGAGGAGATAAAAGGAGTGGATAGAATATGACAGAGAATATAAAATAAACATGATGATAGGAGAAAGAGAGTGAAGATGAATTGGGGATGAGGGTGAAATCATAAAAAGGAGAAAGAGGTGAAAAATGAAGGTAATATAAAAATGTTGTATGGGGTGGGATGTATACTATGAAGGGAGATAAATGATGGAGAAATGAAGGAGATGAGGAAGATGAAGAATTAAGAGGAAAGAAGAGATGATAGAGAAGATAAAGGAAGAAGACATAATAGACCGAGGATATAATGGAAAATACCATTAAAAGGAAGATGTGGCACATAACGGATGAAAATGTTAGATGTGGGACATAAAATGAGTGGAAATGAGGAGGAAGGTGAAAAATGATGTGGAAGAAGAGATGATAGAGAGGATACATGGAGAAGATTGAAGGAACCAAGATGCTTTGAGAAATACCATAGTGGGAAGAGAATATGGAACAAATTACATGGAGATGCATGTGGAGGATGAAAGGATAAAAGGATGGAGGAGTGGTAAAGAGAGAAGTTAACGATGGGAAAGTAAGAATAACAAGGGAAAAGGAGGAATAATATATAAAGAGAAAGAGAGACAATAAGGAAAAGTGGGAGGGAGGATAGGAAAAAGAGAAAATGGTGCTGAATAAATGGAGTCAAGATGGAGGATATTCTATTGAGTGTGGATATCATTATGAATGTAGAGATAAAAAAGAGGAGAGGAATGATGTGGAATGTAAATATTGTGAAAATTCTTGAGATGAGGATAAGAATGTTATGAATAAATATACAAAGAATGTGTGATGAAGAAAATAAAGATATTAACAAGGAAGGACAAAGATGGAGAGGTGGAGAAGAAAGGACAAGAATCCAATTTAATTAATTTGAAATGTTTAATTAATTGGGGGAAAGAGAGTGAAGGATAAAAGAGGCAATGAAAGTGAAATAATTTTAGGGGATACCAACATTAATTATTTTTGGGAATGAGGGTGGAAAAGGTGGAGAGAATGTGGAGAAGGACAAAGTGAGTGAACAAGACAATGCAAGATGATGGTGAGCAAATATTAGGGGAGATCAACAATAATTATAGGTGGAAAACATGAGTAGAAATGTGGAATAATTTGATAATATGTATATGGAGGAATAAAGAGAAGGTGAATTATGATTTTTGAAAATATGAAGGAGAAGACACGATGTGGAGGAAGAGTATTAACGAGATGAATGTGAAGAAATGATATATGGAAAGATTTTTAGGTAGCAAGGATGAAGAAAGAAAGAAAGAAAGAGGGGAAAATGTGGAAAATGAAAATGGTCAAACAAGGAGTGACCAAGTAGGATTTGCAAGGTGAAGATAGTGGACGCACTCTTTGATATGATAGGTTGATAAAGGGTAATGTTGATAGTAAAAGTGTGCTTTGTAGGGGAGATCGAGAGGAAGGAATGATCATTAATGGATGGACTGAAGAGTGAGTGGAAAGTATAGAATGACCAATCCATCTTAAGGGTAACCCTTCAAAGAAAGGCTTTCAAATGGTGAAAGTGTTAAATTAATACTACCAAGAAGAGGATGGTGGAGACAAAGAATGGGATTTATAAGGTGATGTTTATGAGAAAGGGAGAGATGCTTTGAGAGTATGTGATGATGGATAAGGGTGGGAAAATGGTATGGAGAGAATTTTTTTGATGGGGAAGCACAAGATGACAAATCATCCTTGATAGGAACTATTAAGTGATATTTTCATGTTGTACAAATGGTTAAGTAAGATTGCAAAACTGACAATGATGATGAACGGAGGATGACATACAATAATGGATTGTGCATATGGGAAGAATGGTTGGTTAGAGTAGATGACGATGGCGAGGTGCGGGAAAAGTGATATGGATGAAACTTGTTTGGATGGGTGAGTGTAAGATGAAAAAGAAACCCTAAGAGAACTCATAAGTAAGATTGTCATGTCACATGAATGATTAAGTAGGATTTCTAATCCAAAAAAGAGGAAGAAGAATAATGGAAAGAAGATCTACAAGGTATTTGGTGACGTGAGTGATTGAAGGAGATGGGGAAGGTGGTATAATAATATGGAATTGTCACGACAATATTCACACACGAACAACACAGGATAATTTTTTTTTGACTTGCTTGACACATAACATGACGCAACATGTCATCACCAAGGATACAACTAACACTGTGAACAACTTGATACAAGGATGGCCCTAAAGGCAGCACGGAAATGTTCACACCTTTCAAGGACAATTTACTTTTCTTTTAGACATGACAACATAGAAGTCCAACCACAAAACACACTTACAGTTAGGGCCAACCACAATGAGATATTCTTGAGGGTTATTTATTTTAATAAGACATCTTGCAATTCTTAGCTTATGTTTTCAAGGAGACTCAAGATATGATTCATACAATTCATCTTACCAAGCTAAGTTTATTCATTTTTCACTGAGTAATTAACTTTAAATCTTCTCTATTATGACATTTATTTGTTTAATTCAATTGTTTAATAAAGGAGGTAATTTAATTCCACAAGGCCATCTATCCTCACTTATGCTACTAAAACTCACTCATAACCTTATTACAATATGGATTCACTTTCAACATACTCAAGAGAAAGATTACCAAGCACCTTGAAAAAAACAGGTTAGAGGAAGAAGGTCGAGTTGAATTCATCTTTATGACCTCATTAGTTATTAACCCGGTTTTTATTGAAGCTTGAGGATTTATCAAAAATTATTAAATATTTTACTTAGGCTTTACTGGATGATTTTTACAAAAGAAAACAATTTACCTTTCAAATGTTTGAGAGACAGATTGCATGGTTTCGAAACCGATTCCTCCTACTTATTAAATCTTATTATCTTATATCAACTAACAATTTGTTTCACCTTAGGATCATTCTAAGAATTCACCATAAAAAGGATAATGTTCACTAGTGTAGCTAGGGATATCAAGTTATAAAATTTTTACTTCACAAAGGATGGTCTCATTTTGATCACTCATGGAATTATTTGATTTCAAGTAGATCACCTCTACATTTATTTGTTGAATATAAAATTATTATTTTTGTTTAGCTTCTTTAAGGGTTAACCGACCCATTTTACTTTACTTATAAAATATTGTCACTCAGTCTTAGAAAGATTTAACTTGACAATTTATTCTCAAGATCAAAGTTTTACAATACTCATATCAATGTAAAGATTGAATACCATTTCTCACAAAGGTAAGTTACCAGTTTACCTACAGAAGGACAAGACAACATCATCACGAAATTTCAGAACAACCCAAGGCAAGAGGTCTTCTAAACTCCTTTGCAAGCACTATTACAAAATTTACCTCACATTGGACATTTTTACAAGGAACTTCATAAATTGCACTGATGAAACCTTTACAACTCTTTCCTTTAATCTACTCGCATAATCCATCTGCACAAATACTAGCTAGAATCAGTTCGCGAGAACTGAGCATGTTAAGGCTACACATTGCAACAGTAAGCTAACATTTAACAATATCAAGAAAGGAATGTTCTAATTCAAAAATGGATTAAAACACAACCCACAACTCCAAAATTATTCGCATGAGAAAGAAATCTAAACCATCCAACAAGGAGAAAGTCAAAATACCAGTAAGAACAAAATCACATAAATCAAGGCAAGACCTTATGGGTTAGGAACAAGAAAGTCAAGAGTGTTGATATATTTCCTTCATGTAATCCTATAGATTACGTGATTGGAATCCAATACCCAATCCATCCATCTAAAGAGGTCCAAGAGAAGACAAAACATACTAATTATGATCGTAGGCGCGAAACAAAATGACGTTATCCAAATCTCCCAGGGGGAGGCTTCATAGTAATAAGGGTTCGACGCCCTTAAAAGAAAAACAACTATAGTTTCAGTTTTAACCAAGGAGTTTTACCACTACCTTCTTATAGGATTTCTTAAACGTAGGACTAGTTAACAAAACAAAACCACTCTTCCAAAAGCGTACAAAGGAGACACAAAAAGGGCCATTATTCTACCAACAAACCTTATCCTAAATGTCAACTTCTCTACATAATATAAGGGAAGGCTAAACCCAAAAGTCGTTAATAATTTTTATATATTTCCGACAATGTCAATAAGTATTAAAATAAAAATTGATTTCCTTAACAAGGCCACAAAATGGGACCTTTTAGTAACCAAGTTTGAAGTATAAGATATTCGAGTTCGAAAACAAAGGGATTCGATACGCAGAGGGTAAAACACCAACGATGCCCCAGACTCAAAAGACCCTACCACGAGTGCAAGCACAAAAATAAGAACCAACACACATATCCATCAGGAAGGTTACGCAGTGTAGTCAGGCCTAGAAGTTCTATGAGCTCCTTGCCAATGGTATAGAAGATGGAAATTTTACCCGATCCATGTGGGCTTATCAAGGACATGTCTAGCAAATATCAAACAGATGAATATAATAACCACCTATTATATTATCACTGTAATCAGCTGTCATCTAACAGGAAACGAGTTCACGAGTCCAATACCATGGATTCACCTACAACTTTTGTTTCGGTCCAGCTATTAATAGCTTGCTTGCGACCCTTAATAAAATTTGTAGAGATTTCATTCAATAAAACTTACAATGTTTCCCCCTTACTTTAATCAAACAAGAGTTTGAACCAGGTAGTAGGTATAGTAATTTTCTCAACACGTAGAGGCCAAAATAGATGTCGGGTTATTCATCCTCTAGAACTGGGTACAAAAGTCAACCATGTACAGTTCTAAAGCAAAACCCTAATGTCATATTCTAATTAAACAAAAAGTAAGGAATGCCCACAGGCTTAAACAAGTTTTAGAACACAATGTCACTATTAATGTACCTTTTAGCAAAATAGGAGAGCCCTAAACAGGAAATACGTATTTATTCAACCAAATAGAGATATGAAGGCTTAACCTTCCATATAGTAAGCCTTCAATTATAAATACCATCACATAATTCTTTTAAAAGAGAGTCATATAAGCAAACGAAACTCTATAATGTTTCCTTCCCTACGAACTAGACTGCATCACTCAATATTGCAGTAGCCCATTTAGACAAATATGAAATAGAGTAAGCTATAAGAGAGGAAAAGAACATTCCAAGAAAAACCAATGAAAAAGGAACGAGATTTAAAGGAACAACCAACACATTCAGGCAGCGATTTAAACAACCACGAAAACATTTGTCTAGGCGCCATTCAAGGGGAAAGAATATTCATTTCAAGATACTGAAAGAAGGTAGAAAACTATTACAAGGAGTAGATTTAACATGCCTGATTAGAATTCTTCCAATCCAACAAGCACGTCGACCAGGGCTCGGGCAACAGCAACACAACCTGCGCAACTTCTCTTCCTTAGCCTGCTGAAGGTCCAACTCTGTTAATGGCCATGCCTGGCATAGGAAAGGGGTGATTGAAACATGCCTTCTTGGAATCCTCGGGAGCAACTCCGGGAAGATAGAAGCACTCTGCTATGAAGAGCATCACAACCACCATAGAAACCCACACAACCATCGTCATGACTACCATATCCAAAGAAGATATGTACCTGTTTCTATATCTATAAACCCACTTTTCCCATCTCAGCTTCAGTTGGGTATGTTAGAAAGTTGGATTTCTGCAAGGGTTTATTAATTTAATGGCACCAACTTCACCACTGCCACATGCGAAGATGATCTGTACCTGCTCCTATAGCTATAGACCCCCTTTTCCTTTTGCCCACAAACCCAACTATATTCTCCACCAAATCCTCACGCAGCCAGCCAATAATTGGCATGAGCAGGTCACCAAAAGAAACAAAACCAGGGCATACGTTTAATAAGCAAAAGAAGATGGCTTTAAAACCAAAAAAATCTCTTGGTACAGACTCCATATCCATAAAACAGTCCCTAGACTTAGTATCCTCAATTAAGGCTGACCAGTCACTAGATTGTTTCAATGCAGCTGCTTTGCCCTTAACCCAAAGTGCTCTGCGAGCTCGTGCTAGCGCCACATTCATGCGGTGAATAACAGCTACAAAGCCAACCCCATGATTTGAAGCTCGGACACAAGACATAATGATTACATCACGCTCCTGGCTCTGAAAGGCATCTACCGTAATGATAAATAAACCTTTTCCTTCATCATATTTGAGGACAACATCAAACTCTCGGTGCAAACATTTCAGCTGTAGCTTGCAAGGTGCGATAAATCCAACAGAAACCTTTATGCCTGCCAACTTAGTGACTCGTTGAAGCAGCTCATATAATTGCAAAGCAAATTGTGCTTCATGAATATTCTGATATGATACAGATCCACGCCTATGAGATTCTCTTCCATGAGTTACATCATAAAACAAGTAAAGTCTCAAAAGAGAATCCTTGCAATAATTTTCATCAGGTCTCCTGGTAACACTCTCACTGTCACATAGTCGATTTTGACAAAATCTCTTGAAGGAGAATCCCGAATCGAGGATGCATTGATACTGAGATAGAAAACAACATAGTTGACAACTTTGCTTGTTGGAGCGCTCAAAAGCTTCAACCAAATTGTAACTGTCTGCTGCCTGCTATCTCTCTGCTGCCGCAAGCTGTTGCTGAGGCTCTCCGACCAGAACACACCTCGCAGCACCCAATGAAAGTGGAGGTAACACGCCTACTTCACTAGCTTGTTTCCACGCCCCTCCTCCACAAGGAACTAGTCTCCATCTACAATCCCACGTGGCCAGCAACAAGGCAAGAGCCCAGATAAAAAAAAAAAATTCATGAGACCACACAAATCCTTCACCACACAAACTCACGCGTCCAGGACAGAGTAAGGCACGCAGACCACGGAAGACAGCAGAAGATTTGCAAATCCAAAAAATAAATAAAAGGAAGATGTGCGGCCACCAGCAAGGAGAGTCCAACACGCCAAGAAGGATGCGGGGTCTTTAATGCAATGGCAGGTAAAAGACAAACACAAGGAAGATCAAAATAAAAATCTGATTTGAAAGCTAAGCGGCCAGCAGGGAGGAAGACATACGGTGGGTGGGTAATAAAATTTGTTTCATTAATCCTCACCAAACATATGCCAAACAAGGCACCAAAAGAAAAAAAAAAATATGGCAGGAGGCCATACACTCTACCACGCACCCCTCTTGCTAGAAAACAAGGAAACCCTCCACCTCATGCCAACAGAAGGAATATGAACCATAAAGGCAGGTCGGTGGTTGAAGGCACGCTTCCATAATTATGAAATAAGTATGCGTGGATGCCTGAAAAGGCTTAGTTTATTTGACATAAATTTATTAATCATATTACTAGCAACCAACCGTTACATTCGACAAGGCGAAAACACTAACGTTTCAAAAGAAACGCAACAACGTTCAACTCTAAGAAGCACGGTCGTCGCAGAAGCAAAGGCGCAATGATGAACGGGGCATTACATTCTCCTCCCCTTAAGAAAGCATCGTCCTCGATGCGACATTACACAGAGGAAAGGAAATGGTTCACAACCAAGAACAGGTACAGGAGAAAGTACACCCTATGGTTTAAAATTTTAGTTGATTAAAGCACGGCCACAGGGTAGCCTTAGGAACATTTGGTAGAAATTTTAACTTTCAAGGTTCTGTGAAGATTGGCAGTTCCCTCTTATTTATTATTTCATTAGTTCCTTTCCATTAGCATTATTCTTAGTTTAATCTCTTTTAAAATTTCATCATTGAAGAGTTTTGGTCTATTTCTTATTGTGGGTGCCCAACATGAACTGCTAACACAACACCCTATCAGGTTCACAAGACACTACAGATTCACAAGCACACAAGTATATACTTCATGATTGTATTACACCACAAAAGGTTACTCAAATACGGAATGGAAGAGGCACAGTCCACATAACATAGTATTCGTCACACCTCTATGACTGACATATTAAATACTTGAACAAAAAGTACTACAATCCACTAGACATTTCCTCAATTTGCATCGATGAAACAAATTCACATAACTCCAAACAAATGCTACAGGTACATAGTGTCCACAAGGGAATCAATGACATGTCCACAACATCACAACACATATCCATCTGACATGAGTAACACATACATCAAAAGACCACTACCAAACATCACAATAACTCAACATATATCCCGAAACATCAACCATACACACAAATATCATATGCCTCCCTCAATGCCTCCCTCAAGTCTCTTATGCCTCCCTCAAACTCTTATGCCTCCCTCAAGTCTTATGCCTCCTCTTATGCCTCCCTCAAGTCTCTTATGCCTCCCTCAAACTCTTATGCCTCCCTCAAGTCTCTTATGCCTCCCTCAAGTCTCTTATGCCTCCCTCAAGGAGGCCGGTTGACCCTATGGTCCAAGACACATAGAGTTCGAACACTCCTAACCCAAGTGACATAATAACGCGTGGTTCAACAACCCACTAGTTATCTGTACTCCTTGGGGCGTACCCCTATACAACGAAGCGGGTCCATAGGTCCAACCATTCCATGGTGCATCCCATGACCCTATTCCACACATCACGACAATAGAACCAGCACAACAATCCAATCAAAGTGCCAAGTGGCAAAGTACAAGCCTTGGGCAAGGCGGTAAAAATTCCAAATTTAAAAGAAGACCCAAATTCAAGCAAAATAAATGGCCAAATAGCCATAGTTAGTATCAAAATCCCCATGTTAGTGCCACAAACCAAGGAAATGCCCAAAATTGTAAAGCATGGCAATCAAGAAAAGCTGCTGGTCCTCACAAAATAAAGTAAAAAAAAAAAAACTCAATTTACGAATAAAATCAACTTATAATAATGTCACATTACGATAACTGTGTGGCCTTATCTAGCCACCAAGGGGTACTCAACGAGTTGCTAGCACTCGGAACATCGAGCCTCAGCTCGTAAAATACATATCAATAATACAATTGTCATCACCTCTATCTGAATCATCCCGCCACCACTTCGACAAGGCTAAACATAGTCATAGTTGCACTTAGGTTGCATACATACAACCACATAGGGAGAGAGGAAAGAATCACATGTTATCTACTAAACCAAGTTTTGGCTCAAGTTATTGACCCATGGTACACCATTCCTCACTCTCAACATACACTTCTACCGATTTCCCTCAGGGTCGGTTAGCGTAAGGTTCACAACATAACATGTAACTACATCACTAACACAAAGGTGGTACATATACAAGGTAGATCACAATCATACATTCACCGGGTGTAACACACCACTTTACCACATTCTGCACCCAAAGTGCAATCACCATACGATAGGGTTCATACACTCACCATATGACCCTAAATCACAACATGAAGCATTACATATTACACACATCATACATACGATGAACATAGTACATCACAACATAACATCCATTGCTACATAACAAGGTGGTACACACATTTCTTCAAAACATGGTAAAAACATCATGATACAACTCATCTCTTTTAACATCAATCTAGTCATACAACACATTGATACACCTACATACCATAATATGCCACAATGCTCCAACACTACGTCATCCACATTATAATTCTTTTCACACATCACAAACAATAATTCACACGTGAACTCTTCATAGAATCCACAAGAAGGAGAGAGAATACTCCCATCCCCAACATATCAACATGATCACAAACACGCACAAGGTGACATACACATCACGTGCGTTCACAATATCACAATTACGACAATAATCACATCACGCTTAAAGCACATTACTCTTCCAATATAAATCATCATCATGCAATACCATCATCTCCATGAAACAACATCATGTAACACCATCACCATCATGTAACATCACCATACAACACCAATCCGGCCCATAGGTTCGAGAGCATGAACCTACGCTCTGATACCAAGTGTAACGACCCAAATATTCACACACAAACAACACAGGATAATTTTTTTTTGACTTGCTTGACACATAACATGATGCAACATGTCGTCACCAAGGATACAACTAACACTGTGAACAACTTGATACAAGGATGGCCCTAAAGGCAGCATGGAAACGTTCACACCTTTCAAGGACAATTTACTTTTCTTTTAGACATGACAACATAGAAGTCCAACCACAAAACACACTTACAGTTAGGGCCAACCACAATGAGATATTCTTGAGGGTTATTTATTTTAATAAGACATCTTGCAATTCTTAGCTTATGTTTTCAAGGAGACTCAAGATATGATTCATACAATTCATCTTACCAAGCTAAGTTTATTCATTTTCACTTTGAGTAATTAACTTTAAATCTTCTCTATTATGACATTTATTTGTTTAATTCAATTATTTAATAAAGGAGGTAATTTAATTCCACAAGGCCATCTATCCTCACTTATGCTACTAAAACTCGCTCATAACCTTATTCAATATGGATTCACTTTCAACATACTCAAGAGAAAGATTACCAAGCACCTTGAAAAAAAAAAACAAGTTAGAGGAAGAAGGTCGAGTTGAATTCATCTTTATGACCTCATTAGTTATTAACCCGGTTTTTATTGAAGCTTGAGGATTTATCAAAAATTATTAAATATTTTACTTAGGCTTTACTGGATGATTTTTACAAAAGAAAACAATTTACCTTTCAAATGTTTGAGAGGCAGTTGCATGGTTTGAAACCGATTCCTCCTACTTATTAAATCTTATTATCTTATATCAACTAACAATTTGTTTCACCTTAGGATCATTCTAAGAATTCACCATAAAAAGGATAATGTTCGCTAGTGTAGCTAGGGATATCAAGTTATAAAATTTTTACTTCACAAAGGATGGTCTCATTTTGATCACTCATGGAATTATTTGATTTCAAGTAGATCACCTCTACATTTATTTGTTGAATATAAAATTATTATTTTTGTTTAGCTTCTTTAAGGGTTAACCGACCCATTTTACTTTACTTATAAAATATTGTCACTCAATCTTAGAAAGATTTAACTTGACAATTTATTCTCAAGATCAAAGTTTTACAATACTCATATCAATGTAAAGATTGAATACCATTTCTCACAAAGGTAAGTTACCAGTTTACCTACAGAAGGACAAGACAACATCATCACGAAATTTCAGAACAACCCAAGGCAAGAGGTCTTCTAAACTCCTTTGCAAGCACTATTACAAAATTTACCTCACATTGGACATTTTTACAAGGAACTTCATAAATTGCACTGATGAAACCTTTACAACTCTTTCCTTTAATCTACTCGCATAATCCATCTGCACAAATACTAGCTAGAATCAGTTCGCGAGAACTGAGCATGTTAAGGCTACACATTGCAACAGTAAGCTAACATTTAACAATATCAAGAAAGGAATGTTCTAATTCAAAAATGGATTTAAAACACAACCCACAACTCCAAAATTATTCGCATGAGAAAGAAATCTAAACCATCCAACAAGGAGAAAGTCAAAATACCAGTAAGAACAAAATCACATAAATCAAGGCAAGACCTTATGGGTTAGGAACAAGAAAGTCAAGAGTGTTGATATATTTCCTTCATGTAATCCTATAGATTACGTGATTGGAATCCAATACCCAATCCATCCATCTAAAGAGGTCCAAGAGAAGACAAAACATACTAATTATGATCGTAGGCGCGAAACAAAATGACGTTATCCAAATCTCCCAGGGGGAGGCTTCATAGCAATAAGGGTTCGACGCCCTTAAAAGAAAAACAACTATAGTTTCAGTTTTAACCAAGGAGTTTTACCACTACCTTCTTATAGGATTTCTTAAACGTAGGACTAGTTAACAAAACAAAACCACTCTTCCAAAAGCGTACAAAGGAGACACAAAAAGGGCCATTATTCTACCAACAAACCTTATCCTAAACGTCAACTTCTCTACATAATATAAGGGAAGGCTAAACCCAAAAGTCGTTAATAATTTTTATATATTTCCGACAATGTCAATAAGTATTAAAATAAAAATTGATTTCCTTAACAAGGCCACAAAATGGGACCTTTTAGTAACCAAGTTTGAAGTATAAGATATTCGAGTTCGAAAACAAAGGGATTCGATACGCAGAGGGTAAAACACCAACGATGCCCCAGACTCAAAAGACCTTACCACGAGTGCAAGCACAAAAATAAGAACCAACACACATATCCATCAGGAAGGTTACGCAGTGCAGTCAGAGCCTAGAAGTTCTATGAGCTCCTTGCCAATGGTATAGAAGATGGAAATTTTACCCGATCCATGTGGGCTTATCAAGGACATGTCTAGAAATATCAAACAGATGAATATAATAACCACCTATTATATTATCACTATAATCAGTGTCATCTAACAGGAAACGAGTTCACGAGTCCAATACCATGGATTCACCTACAACTTTTGTTTCGGTCCATATTAATAATAACTTGCTTGCGACCCTTAATAAAATTTGTAGAGATTTCATTCAATAAAACTTACAATGTTTCCCCCTTACTTTAATCAAACAAGAGTTTGAACCCGGTAGTAGTAGTATAGTAATTTTCTCAACACGTAGAGGCCAAAATAGATGTCGGGTTATTCATCCTCTAGAAGCTGGGTACAAAAGTCAACCATGTACGGTTCTAAAGCAAAACCCTAATGTCATTTCTAATTAAACAAAAAGTAAGGAATGCCACGAGCTTAAACAAGTTTTAGAACCAACGTCACTATTAATGTACCTTTTAGCAAAATAGGAGAGCCTAAACAGGAAATACGTATTTATTCAACCAAATAGAGATATGAAGGCTTAACCTACCATATAGTAAGCCTTCAATTATAAATACCATCACAGAATTCTTTTAAAAGAGAGTCATATAAGCAAACAAAACTCTATAATGTTTCCTTCCCTACGAACTAGACTGCATCACACAATATTGCAGTAGCCCATTTAGACAAATATGAAATAGAGTAAGCTATAAGAGAGGAAAAGAACATTCCAAGCAAAACCAGCGAAAAAGGAACGAGATTTAAAGGAACAACCAACACATTCAGGCAGCGATTTAAACAACCACGAAAACATTTGTCTAGGCGCCATTCAAGGGGAAAGAATATTCATTTCAAGATACTGAAAGAAGGTAGAAAACTATTACAAGGAGTAGATTTAACATGCCTGATTAGAATTCTTCCAATCCAACAAGCACGTCGACCGGGGGCTCTCACAACAACAAAACAACACACTGCGCGAACTCTCTTCCTTAGCTTTCTGAAGGTCCAACTCAGTTAATGGCCATGCTTGGCATAGGAAAGGGGTGATTGAAACATGCCTTCTTGGAATCCTCGGGAGCAACTCCGGGAAGATAGAAGCACTCTGCTATGAAGAGCATCACAACCACCATAGAAACCCACACAACCATCGTCATGACTGCCATATCCAAAGAAGATCTGTACCTGTTTCTATATCTATAAACCCACTTTTCCCATCTCAGCTTCAGTTGGGTATGTTAGAAAGTTGGATTTCTGCAAGGGTTTATTAATTTAATGGCACCAACTTCACCGCTGCCACATGCGAAGATGATTTGTACCTGCTCCTATAGCTATAGACCCCCTTTTCCTTTTGCCCACAAACCCAACTATATTCTCCACCAAATCCTCACGCAGCCAGCCAATAATTGGCGTGAGCAGGTCACCAAAAGAAACAAAACCAGGGCATACATTTAATAAGCAAAAGAAGATGGCTTTAAAACCAAAAAAAAATCTCTTGGTACAGACTCCATATCCATAAAATAGTCCCTAGACTTAGTATCCTCAATTAAGGCTGACTAGTCACTAGATTGTTTCAATGCAGCTGCTTTGCCCTTAACCCAAAGTGCTCTGCGAGCTCGTGCTAGCACCACATTCATGCGGTGAATAACAGCTACAAAGCCAACCCCATGATTTGAAGCTCGGACACAAGACATAATGATTACATCATGCTCCTGGCTCTGAAAGGCATCTACCGTAATGATAAATAAACCTTTTCCTTCATCAGATTTGAGGACAACATCAAACTCTCGGTGCAAACATTTCAGTTGTAGCTTGCAAGGTGCGATAAATCCAACAGAAACCTTTATGCCTGCCAACTTAGTGACTCGTTGAAGCAGCTCATATAATTGCAAAGCAAATTGTGCTTCATGAATATTCTGATATGATACAGATCCATGCCTATGAGATTCTCTTCCATGAGTTACATCGTAAAACAAGTAAAGTCTCAAAAGAGAATCCTTGCAATAATTTTCATCAGGTCTCCTGGTAACACTCTCACTGTCACATAGTCGATTTTGACAGAAATGTCTTGAAGGAGAATCCCGAATCAGAGGATGCATTGATACTACACAGAAAACAACATAGTTGGACAACCTGCCTGTTGGAAGCACTCAAAAAGCTTCAACCAAACTGTAACCTCTCTGCCGCCTGGCTATCTCCTGCTGCAAGCTGTTGCTGAGGCTCTCCGACCAGAACACACCTCGCAGCACCCAAAGAAAGTGGAGGTAACATGCCTTCTTCACTAGCTTGCTTCCCACGCCCCTCCTCCACAAGGAACCAGTCTCCATCTGCAATCCCACGCGGCCAGCAACAAGGCAAAAGCCCAGATACAAAAAAAAAGTTCATGAGACCACACAAATCCTTCACCACACAAACTCACGCGTCCAGGACAGAGTAAGGCACGCAGACCACGGAAGACAGCAGAAGATTTGCAAATCCAAAAATAAATAAAAGGAAGATGTGCGGCCACCAGCAAGGAGAGTCCAACACGCCAAAAGGATGCAGGGGTCTTTAATGCAATGGCAGGTAAAAGACAAACACATGGAAAATCAAAATAAAAATCCGATTTGAAAGCTATGCGGCCAGCAGGGAGGAAGACATACGGTGGGTGGATAATAAAATTTGTTTCATTAATCCTCACCAAACATATGCCAAACAAGGCACCAAAAGAAATAAAAAAAGAATATGGCAGGAGGCCATACACTCTACCACGCACCCCTCTTGCTAGAAAACAAGGAAACCCTCCACCTCATGCCAACAGAAGGAATATGAACCATAAAGGCAGGTCGGTGGTTGAAGGCACGCTTCCATAATTATGAAATAAGTATGCGTGGATGCCTGAAAAGGCTTAGTTTATTTGACATAAAATTATTAATCGGGGAATTAAGGGTAACATTTTCGGATAATATGTAAATAAGATTACCAATTGGGAGATATATACTAGTAAGAATGATAAAAGAAGAGACAATGTTTGCAATTATAGAACAATGTTGGCATGTGGTCCTATTAGGCATTTTCATTGATGAAAAATACATTAATAAAAATTTTAATGATTTATCAGTTCACACGATGATTTACATGATGTTGCAATGTTGGTTCGGATATGTTTGTGTTGGTAGAATTAGGTGTGTTTACTCTTACAAGCCTATTGAAGAGAAAAAGAGTGTAGTTTGAATCAGTGTAGGGATTTAACACACAATATTTTACAAACAAGTGGATCTTGGCACCAAAATACCGGTGCCAACATCTAAGTTTCCTAGTAAACACTTTTGAAGGCTTTGTTTCAAGTCTTTGCGTGGAGCCGATGCTTCGGCTACTTCGTCCGAACGTAGTCCCCTAAGATCCCGAAGACCCAAAAAGGCTATAACTTTGACAAGTGATATATTAGTCTCCATAGAACCTAGAGACCTCTCATTTAATCCTACACCATTGCTTCAAGACCCTCTAGAGAATACTATCTTGGTTTTATCCATCTCCTTTCGGTTCTCTCAGTGTTCTATTATTTGCAAAAGTGCAAAATAGTGTAGTTTGAGTCAGTGTAAGGCTATCAAACGTAATATTTTGCAAATGGTGGCTCTTGGCACCAAACCAACTGTTCCAACACGTCCATATGGCCTATTAAACACATATGGAGGCTTCTTTTTGGTTTCATACAATTTTGTTTCTTGTGGCTATTTCGTCCGAACGTAGTCCCTTAAGAGCCTAGAGACCAAAAATGCTATAACTTCGACGGGTGATATCTTAGTCTCCGTGGCACCTAGAGACCTCTCATTTGATCCTACACCTCCATGTCAAGACCCTCTATAGAATTCTATCTTGGTTTTCTCCATATCCTTTTGGTTCTCTCAATGTTCTATTGTTTGTAAAATCACAAAATAGTGTAGTTTGAGTTAGTGTAAGGCTGTCAAACGTAATATTTTGTAAACGGTGGCTCTTGGCACCAAACCGACTATGCCAACACGTCTGGGTGGCCTGGTAAACACTTATGGAGGATTTTTTTGGTGCCAAATAGTTTCATTGCTTCCAAGCTACTTCATCCGGACGTAGTCCCTTAAGAGCCCAGAGACCAAAAAGATCATTTTGTCCTTGAAAATATTAAGCAACAACATTGACTCCTTCCTACATTGTTAAGGATTATTAGAAGATTATTTTCGATAATATGAACTAACTAATGGACTAATGTTTGTAGTTCTCTCTCTCTCTCTCTCTCTCTCTCTCTCTCTCTCTCTCTATCTATCTCATACCTAGGGCATGTGGGTATGTACTAGGGATTTTGGTACGTACCGGGGCCTATGGGTACATATGTAGGGCTTGTGGGTACATACCCGGGGCACTGTGGGTATGTACCCGGGCCTTAGGGTATGTATACAGGGGCCTTTGCATATGTATCTACATAGTCAATATTTCTAATAGGCTCTGAAGGGTCAAGAGAGACAAAAAGGACTTCATTTGGTTGACTTACTATTTAGGGGCTTTCTTGTTTCTCTTCATGGGTCTTTTATTCTTTAGTCAATTTGTAACTACCTTCAATTGAAAAAACACCCAAGTAATTTCACTATATTGCAAACCAATAAGTACATGGAGATGGATTTCCATGTGGGGGAGAAATACCAAGTCTTGAAAAAGTCAAGGAGACTCTAGGCTCTGTGCTAAATTGTTGAATACAAGAAGGACATAACACCATTCATTGCTAAAGAAATGAAGATTGGAAATCAATAATAAATATTCCCTTTCAAGTTAGTATTGTAATGACCATCCAAATATGGTGTCATATAGATATATTTTAACGTATTTGACTTGTTAATTATTTATTTTATTCCTATTATCAAGGTGACACATAGTCGTGGTGTTAGAAACTTGAAAAGGTATATCATAAAATGTGAATATCTCATTGTTCCAATAAGCTTATGTGAATAACTATCCGTATGGCCCAAAAATATTGCTCTATCATTTGAATTGAATAAGGCCACATCAAGTAGATTGCAACAAGGTAAACACACTACCATGTTGTGTGAACGGTTGAATTTAGAATATCCTATCTTCATCCACCACATGTAAAGAGAAAAAAAGAAACCGATTACATGAAGCATATATGTGTGTGTAACAATATGAAACAAAGATGATTATGATTACATATCAAGAATGCCCGTTATTATGTAATCTTCCAAAGCACAAGATCTATTACTCACCACACCAATAGTGAACTTCATATATGACAAGCCTTCAAGGAGATTGAACAAGGGCATAAAAAGACATGTTTATGCATGAAGCATATAAAGAGAAAAAAACATGATTACATGAACATATGAAGAGAAACAAAGACATGATTACATGAAGCATATATATATATATATATATATATATATATATATATATATATATATATATATATATATATATATATATACAAAGACATTTCATATGTGTGAAAAATTGAAACAAAGATAATTTTGATGTTATATCAATAATTTTTCCATTATTATGCAATCTTCCAAAGAATAAGATGATTACATTATGTCATATCAAGAAACAAAGATGATTATGATGTCATATCAGTTGAATGGACACATTATTCTGCAAAATCCATATCTTCATCCACCACAAAGAGAAACAAATATGATTATGAAGCATATATATGTGTGTGGTCTAGAAAGAGTGCAACAAAGATGTCAGATCATGTCATTACATCATCACAGTACATGTCATTTAATGAAATCATGTTGTCACACATCATCATACTTCATCAAGTCACACATATATACGAAATGTCACACATCATCAAATATGATCATATGTCAAATATCAATACGAAAAAATATCAACACATGAGATTGCAAGAACATCATAATTATTATATCATAATGGTTTAGGAACAAAATCCACATATATATAATATATCTAGTACACACATAATACATGCACATGTGTTCGAGCCAATGGCATGTCTCTGAAAATAAAAGAATAATGTATCAAACAAAGCTTCTCATATATATAGGACCACACAGTCACATAATACTGTATACATGTCTCCATGGAATGTCCAACACAAGATCATATATATCAAGCCATATATAGGCATATAAAAATGTATGTATCACATGTCCAGATGGCATATATATTTATACATCCTATGAAGAATCATGAAACATCCTCCCTCTCTTGGCCCTGCTAGTAGAAGCATGTCCATAGCTTGTGCATGTAGTGGAGGTAGATGGCGATCTGATTTCATCTATGTGGTCCTAATCAAAGCTCACCTAAAACATAGCCTACACATTCATAAACCGCAAGTTTTTAACACCCAAATTTTTAAGAAGTGGATATATTGAAAATACATTCATAATTTAAAAACTTAGAAATTTTAATGCATGTGAAATATTACTACAATCTCATGATCTATATCAATTTATCGTTGATGCTCTACATGTTTAAGGGTAGACTAACAAGGGGGAGTGTCTAAGGGTCATGGAAGTGCACTCTAGCTCGTACCAAGATGCATACAAACAAACAATTCAAAGTAATATTTCATGTATAATTGTATATTGTATATTTAGTAGGAAAACATTTGTCCAAAATTTAATAAATTTGAAAAAATATACCTATGTGAGTGGATCTGCAGACGCTATGGCAACATCAACAATAGCCTCCATAGTTTGCATAAAGGGAGGAGTCTCATGTGTGGTATTCATAAGTTATACAAACAACATGTATATCATAAATAATTGAAAATTATACGGGAGAATGGTGTAAGGAACTAAGGCTCATGCATATATATTAAAGTCTAGAACATGTATAGATATGTATGTTAATAATATTTAAACAATCTTGAACATTAACTAGTAAAATCATGAAATTAATCTACGTAAAAGTATAGTGGGCGTGCCGATGAGTCTCAAAGTGCCTGACAACAGATGATGTCCCACCGACTTCGCTTTAAAAAGATAAGCATATTAATATGTATGTATATGTGAAACACATACACAAACATTAATGTGTATTTAATAATAAATGTGCAATCAAATGAACTTTGAAATGTTAGTAACTTGAAACTTACATCTGCACACAATGTAACATGGGTTATAGTAGCTAGGATGTCTACACCAGATGTGTCCTTGACCGAATCTTGCTATTTAAAATAAAACAAAAAATTAGTTTGTACACAAGTATGATGTAATCAAGTATATATATTAAAATCTCAAATGAAATAAACATTTTTATAGATATTGTCTATGTGAAATTTACCTTTGAAAGACTAGAAACATTTTCAACACTTCCAAAAATATCTTCCCCATCAAATTTGTCAAAAAGAGATCATGTGGCCCAAAGAAAGGATGTCTCACCTGCAGTGCATATGGCACCACATGACCCACAGTGGTGTGGTGTGCTAGAACTAGCACTTCCACCAGCATTACTAGATGTAATCTGGCTACTATGTTGGGCTAGAATGTTAGTTAGAGACCACAACGCAGAAATGTGTTGATCTTCATAACCTCCTTGTAATGCCCGCTAAAATCTCCACTTGAGACCCATGAACAACCTAGGTTTAATTACAAAATTATAGAATAATTTTTTTTAAGGTGTTAACAACCAAAGTCCCAAGGACAATTAAATTCAACTAATAAATTTTCCCATTATAATAATTAGTAATTCCACATTATAAAGCAACAAGTGTAATAAGTCCACACCTAGCTCAAATCTCCTTAGGGATTAATTTAATCACTGATTACATTGACATTTTAGATAAATATTCCCTGATTAAAATTTTAGGGTTAAAGAACCAAAACAGTTAAATACCCAACGTATTTAATTTGACAAGATCTAAGACGATAGCATGGTTTAAATTATAGTGGGGAAAAGAATACATATTTAAAATCATCAGAGTAAATTCTTACTTACCCACTCCTAGAACTCAGTTAAAGGTTCAATTTGATTTCTCCTATAGTTAACACAATTAAAACTTCCAGAAAATATTCTCATTAGGTAGGGAATTTCCTCGCCTTTCTAGTGATATAAAGAATTCCTCCTAATTCCTCATATTTCTCAAGTTATGGACCAGCAGAACTTGGGGTGAAAATTTTCCCAATAATGGGCCTGCGGGCCTGGGAGGAAAAGTTTCCCCAACTTGGGCTTGCGGACTTCGGAGAGAAAATTTTCCTAAAGGAGAAAAGCAGACCAGCGGAGTGGGGAAGCAAAATTTTCCCATACGTGGGCTGGTGGAGCAGGGAAGACATTTAGCACTTTAGCCCTTTTGGGACAAAAGGCACAATTTACCTCCACGCTCCCACAAGTCTGTAAGGGAACACGTTTGAAATTTCAAAATTCTAGTGGAAAGTCAAGCCATTGGAGATTTTAGGGTTTTTATCCTTTTTTTGCCAACATGCAACGAAGGCACGTGTCGATCAATGATTGGTTGCAGGGCGGCGGGGCCACGGAGGCAAAATTGCCAAACTAACTATTTGGACTTAGAGCGTTTTTAGACAAAATGAAGGCTTGCGGATTAGCGGAGTGGCAGGAAACTTTATGAATTTGCACGTTTTAGGAAAAAAGAGAAAAAAGGAAAGTTTTAGCCCGCGGTCCACCCAAGAATATTTTATTCGTTTAAAATTTGGCAATTAGAATATTTTAAGCTCTTGATGTCCTATTTTCAAAAAAACCTTAGGAATTTGATTTTTATAAAGTTAAAAGGTCAATTTTGAGAAAACATCTTTCTGTCACTTAGAAAGTGATCTGGTATTTGTAACTTATCAATTTTGTTCAAATTTTTCGTTAATTCTTTTTCCACTTGCCAAACAGGCATGGAGGATTTTACTTGGAATATTTTAGAATAGATTTTAAGGGTTAAATTGTTTGATTGAAGATCAATTCGAATTTCCCCAATTTAATAGCAAAAACAATTGAGAAATTGTTTGAGCCTGATTTTGAAAGGTTTTATGAAAATTTCTTAAGTATTATAGTTTGTGTGGGATCATTTTGATCTTTCTTAGCTTGTATTAATGTTTCAAATGTCTTTCCTAGTCTACAAGGTCATTATGTACATTTTTTTATAATTATTTGCTAGTTTGAAAATGTCTAACGAGATCTAATTTGAAAGGATCTATTTTCCATTTTCTTCTTCCAAGTATTAGGATACGTTCCAATTCCAATCTAATACATTTAGTTGATTCAAATCAAACTATTCAAAACCAAAATGTAATTCTGATTTCTAATTTTACACATTTCAAAAGACAGAGCTCTGTGTTTTCCTCACATGCATTTCTTCCTTTCAAACAGAGATTTCAAATACATTTAAATGATCAGATTCAATACCACAATGCAATTTGAGAAAGGTAATACAATCATTTATTGGTTCCCAAAAGACAACTTACAACTTCTTTCTTTCATTCTTCAAATTCATCATACATAATACAATTATTTCTTTCAAAAGAACAAAAACAGTATATATGTTTCACATTTCAATCTTACAACTTTCGTATTCAATACAAACATATTTCCATTAAAAAACATATACAAGTTCATCCACTTCAAGTGGGAAGATTACAATAAGATTTATATCAACAAGGGACTGTCAACTATTTTATTTCTTTTTCCTTTTCTCCAGAATAGCAACATGTAGATTTACCATTCTTCCACCTCGATCATAACAAGAGCGGGGGAAAGGCAACGCTCTCCACCCAACCAAGATATTCAATGACAAGGATAATCCATCCTTATTCATTGGCCCCCGAGCCCCAACCATAAAGCAATGGAAGATGTGATTCAACTCATGACAACAACATGCTTCCACAAACACACATTTAAATTTAACATTCAAAACATAGTCCAAAATAAAACGTAGTTTGTAACCACAGAACAAAACAACAAACAACAAACAACACTCAGGCTTTATCATGCAAGCCAAAGGAGCAAGAAACTATGGGAGATGTTGCTTATGCCTCCCAAAGGGGAAAATTGGGTATCACCACCTGAGAAGAACCCACCAATATATATATATATATATATATATATGAAAAAAATTTCAAAACCATGTCATGCCCTTATGCCTCCCCCAATTACCCCTTATTCCTCACATTTTCTTGTCTCCCCAACCTCTTATGGCACCCCATAACGAGTAAAGAAATGCAAGCAATTTATTTGTAAGGTGGAACCCAAATCCCAACTCCCTCCACACTTATACCTCCCCAAAACACTTATGCCTCCCACAAAATGCCCCATAGTCTTCTCCTACACCATCCCTAAGCCATCTACCCAACAACCCAAAATATATACCAAAACATTCACACAAGAAAATTTACATATATACAAGAAGAGCATTTCAAGAGCCAAGCTCCTACCTCTCCATGATGGAGTTGTTCCAAGTTCCAAAACAGCAAGCTTTATCCCAATGCAAGCAATCCGAAATAGCCAAGCACAAGCATGCAGCAATCTTCCAAAAAATCTCCAAGCAAGAGCTCCCAAAACAACAAGAAAAATTCACCCAAAATGAAGTCTCCAAAAGTGAAGTAACCAAAAGAGTGTAACCCTAATCAATAAAATGAATTCGAATATATAGAGAGGGAAGAGAAGAGGATGAGGTGGATCCAAGTGGAATGCCCCATCACACATCCTCAACTCCAACTCATAAGTCAACTTCAATCTCCAAGGCATAATAAATAAGCAGGAGAATAAATGACAGTTTTACTTACACACTTAAATCAAACCCACACCTCATAAGGACTAAAATTGAAAGCATGTAAGAAAGTGCAATTAAAGCTTACAACTTGACTTACAAAAATGCATAGTGAAGGCTAGATTTAAACCCTCCAACGATAGGTAAGGTTGGCATGCAAATTTAAGAGCTATGGGACAAGTTTAACTTGTCCCATAAGCTTCCAAAATCAGCCTCCAAAGACAAATTCGAATTTCAAAAGGAGGTGGAGTGTTTCATACTCCAAAATTAATTTACACATCACTTACACATTTCTTACAACACTTTAATTTTAGTCCAACAACTCTAATAATTACTTTTTATGTCCCAATTTGATTAATTAATTTTAATAGCATGTTTACTTGCATTAATTTACCACAATTAACAAATAATGAAGGGGGTAAACACATCACTTAATAACCACATACAAACATCAATAAAAAGGAACCAAATAAATAAATACACATAGCCCTTGGTCACATTTAAAGGTGATCCCCATTGGAATCCATAACAATCAAACACACACATATGAACAATACAAGTTGCCATGGTAACCTTGTTGAATTCATCTAGAATTCCAATGTGGTTAGTGTACGGTGGGAAAGTGACATGCGAGGATGATAGTCGACAAGTGACCTTCCCGTACCCAGTCCCGAGGTCGTGCTTAGGACAGATGCGGTGGTTTGAAATGCGGGTGACTTAGATGAAGTCACAGCCGAGATTATGGTCAGTTTTCTATGATAGAAAAGCTACAAGCGAGGATGAGAATCGACAAGTAACTTTCTTATGGCTAACTATGAGAGGATCAGTGACTAAGATCTGGTAGTTTGATCTCCTGGTAGCTAAACTGAAAAAGGGGAGATTTAGAGGCTATGAGCGGGTAGCATAAATTCCCTAGTGATTTACCCTCCTAACTAGAATTTAAGCGTTTAATCTAGTTATGAAGTCTCCAAATTAACTTAAACTGAAAATAACAATTTATACTACTATTGAAAGGGAAACTAATCTAAACAAAATATACGATTGAAACATTATAATTACAAGTAACAATTAAACTACTTTATACTAAAACTAAACAAGTGAAATAACCTGGTGTGGTTATTCACCTGTGCAGATGTGTGAATCTAAATAAAAGACAGCTAATTAACTTAATTGAAAACCTTCAATCCTACCTCAGAAGTGAGGAACAAATCATAGTTTCTCAGAAACTATCATTCCCCACAGCTTCCCTGGCAATATTGAAAGCGAGCTTAACTGAAATAAAATGATTCACTACTCTATTTGATAATAACTTTGACAATTTAAACCTGGCATTTACTTGGCAGAGGCAAATCCAGTTGTGTTGTAGCTTGTCCCCTCAGAGTGATCTCTTCGTTCTTGCATGTTCACGTGAATCCAGAAAGAGTAGGAGCATGGCAACATCGGCAAGGGAAGGCACTGGGACGACAATTACTTTAAAGTGAAAATGGCACAAAGCACAAGTAGGAGAGGGATGGCGCAAGTGAACTGGCTTGGCCTATGCGATTCCTAGCAGGGTTGTTGCAGCAATGATAAAACAAAATGATAAACAGCAGGTACTCAAACAATGAATAATAGCAGCTTGAGAGAAATACAACGAAGTACAAGTAGGAGAGGATGGCACAAGAGAACGAGCTTGGCCTATGCGATTCTAGCGAGGATCGTTGTCGGTGTACTGATGAGGCATAACTAAATACTCGAATTCTAAACCATGCTAAAATAAAATGATTCATAAAATAAATCTAGGAGTAGTATGAAGACTGAAGCTCAAGAATGAAGACTCGGACGAAAGAACCAAGACCAAAACAAACCGGACCATGGGTGAAACAACAAAGCTTTGCACTGCACAAGATGGGTATGTGGCTTACCAACAATGAAACAATACTATCTAAACATGTAATGAACTATACTATCAATCCTAAGCAAGCTAACGAGACCAAACCACTTTGAAAAATGAGAAGACTCTCACAAGGAAATGGTGGCCATTTGCCTCAGCACAAGCTATGTATTTATAGCATTTGCAAACACCAGAAGGCAAGTTCAAATTGAACTCTCCTACTATTAAACAAAGATAAATCACTGTTCAGTCGGCAAAAACATAAATACAAGCTTAAGTCGGCAAAGAAAAGTTGGTAAAAGTTGATATTTCACGCGGGTCGCGTCAAAAGAACGTTCTGGAAAATGCGCACAGGACCCCGCCTGCCTGCGGGCGGCGGTTCTGGGACCGCCGCCCCTTATCGGGAGGCGGTCACGAGACCGCCGCCCTGCAGGGCGGCGGTTTCGCCACTGAAGGCCAAGAAGCCAAAGAAAGAGGAAAGAAAGGGAAAAACAAAGGGCGCGGGGGCAAAGCGAGGCATGCGGGATGTTAACGCATATCTGTAAAGCTTTTCTGGATCCCGAACACCTTGCGAAGAGACCTGTATCATCATTGGGGCGCTTGTAACATCTTTTCGGTGGTGCAGTACATACAATTTTGGGTACGTACATATTGCCCCCTCGGAGAAGCGTTTTAGCCATGAAGGGGCATAAAACGTTGGGTCCGAGTATGGCGGTCCCAAAATGGGGAGTTAGAGACTATACCTGACATGCCTGTGTGTCGAAATGCCGCCAACTTTCACATGCTCTTCATAATGTATGCAATGGATGACAAGTGATAACAAATGTTAAACAGAATGTTTTTACTTTATTTTTATTTTTATTTTTTTGCAATGCTGATATGTGATGACAAACACGTTGTAATATTGAACTTTTGGCCCCTTTGGGCAATGTCTGTGATTTCTTCTTATGTTGGCAAAATGTGATGAATGTGTAGCGATAAAGAGATGAACTTGCCCCAATCCCAAATCCACGCAACTAGTAAGATGCGAGGGCTCAACACCAAGAATTGGGAAGGGCACAAGTTGTATGAGTTTGATTCGAGTGGAATGATGAGAGACAGACAAAACAAGGACAAGAACCAAATTTTGACCTACACACCCACCCTACTCAGAACTACTACCAAGCTTAGAAGGCCACTTACTTTTCAGTTTATCTAGACTTAGATTCATAAATGGCAACCTGGTTGACAAAATCTGGTTTTGAGGATTTGATCTCTTTGGATTTTAGATGTTTGGATATTTCCCTTCTTTTAACAGAATTTGACTTGTGTTTTTAGCATACCAAGATTTGTTAGTTTGTGTGACTGGACCCCCCACACCTTGCCTCATGCCACTAGTAAGAAGCATGGGTTTGTCACCAAAGGCAAGATATAGGCGAGTAAGGGCACTTCTTTCCTTTCCCAACCTCACATCACCAGTAAGAGATGTGGGCTTATCACCGAAGGTTGATGGGGCAAAGAAGTGTGTAAAATAAAATATTTTGTTTGCTTGGTGCTTTTGACTGCATTTGATTTTGACATTTTTGATCTATGACTTTGGGATATCCTTTTGTTCAGAGATTTTAAGAGGGATAGATGTGACACCAAGAAGCTTCTAGAACAGACCGTAGGCAAGGACAACTTCACCTAGTAGAAAGAAAGAGCGAAGCCAAGTATGCAGGTCTTGGTATGGTTTCCATCAATGTTTGTCTGTCAAACTTGATGAGAAGATTTGAAAATACTTGATGATGCTTGAAGAGATGTGATTTGAATATTTTTGCCAATATCTTGAAATTTGTATGCAGATTACTTAAGAGTAAGTTCTGGACTACAATATTTATGAAACGAGTGAACAAAATGAACCAACTAAATTACTAATGTAATGTAAGCTACTGAACCATGTACATATGAAAATGCGGGTGGAACTATATTTCATGATATCTAAGGTGAAGAAAGTTGTGAATATCGAATTCTTCACCCCTAGAAGTACACAATGGAGAACCATTATCCTCAAATTTTTCATTTTCTTGATGAGGGCTTACCGTTAGGGTTTGAACTTACAACCCTTGCCCGAGAGGTGTATATGTCCCATTATTAAAAACATTTTTACGAAAGAGGCATTCGCGTACCTCTTTGTCATGTTTTGAGAGATGACATGTGGGTGAGCATGACTATCTTTGTTCGACCTTCTCTCTCATAGTGAGCATTGTGTTGATGATGAGGTCTTGCCCCATGGGTAGGGGAAACTTAGCTTTAGACACACATGGGTCGAAGCTAGACTTTAGAATAGGGTAGTGCCTAGAGAGGGTTTTGATAGGCATCGTTTCAATTTTAAATTGCCCTTCTTCGTTTGTTAATTCTATCATGTTTATATCTAGATTTAGGTCATCGGAGGAAGAGATGCTATACCGAGAAGACTACCCATTCCTTGAGGTTCGAATGGGAGAAAGATCGGTTTGTCATTCTCCAAGAGTTTCATAATTCCTTCTGTGGCTTTCGTGGAGACTGTTTCCACAGAAATTGACTTATCTTTATTTGTCTTTGCCACCTCGTATATTAAATCATAGGATCCTACCGGTTTAGCATTTGTAGGAACTTCATCTCGTGTGGAGAAAATATCGGGTAGGGGTTGTGAAACACACTCCTTTGTCTGAGTTGTTGTATTAATTTCATGCTCAACCTCTAGCTCAACTAATCCCAAGATTTTTGTATTACCATTTGAACTTAGGTTAGGAGCAATCTGAGAGTTGTCAGGAGTTGAGGCATCTTGATTGTTATTTCTTATTATGATACCTTTGTTTTTCCCATTTGGATCTAACCTGTTATTGTTAGAATGATTTGGGAGAGGATTATTGAAGATCTTGAGAGGTGCATTTTGAGGGAAAACTGTCCCTGCGGAAGTATTTGGTGCTGGTGACACGGGATCTGCCAGAACATATCTATGAAAAGTTGTTTTTGTTCTTCTGGCAAGCGTTGCATGAATTTATTGTAGTCATGGCAAGTCTTAGTATCATGACCCCTAATTTTGTGGAAACCACAATATAGATTGGGATTATAGTTCCGTGGTCGTTGGTTTGAATCCTGTTGTGGCCCAAAGTTCTGATTGGGCTGCTGGTTGTTATAGTTGAAATTTCGAGGTTGTGGCCTTTGGCTTTGGTTTTGATATCCATCTGGGCCCCGAGCAAGCCCTTGTGGCTGGATTTGTTGTTGTGGAGGATGATTAGAATCCACCATATTGATCGCTGGAGTGAAGTTATTATTGCGTTGATTGTTAGCAGGTGCCGGGGTGTTCACAACATTTAGTCCTTTGACTTGATCAGTGAATCCATCTGTTGTAACCCCATGGTTTTCATTAAGGATTTTGGGTCCTTGATTGACGCTTGTAGTGGTTGTAGTATTTTGAGTAGGGGTGATTAACCTCCCGTTTGCTCCATACGTCTTACGGCCGCTATCTATTGCTGCTTGATCAATTCGCAGAGCGCTCTCAAGTACCTCGTCATAAGTCCTTAGTGGGAACTTTTGGACTTCTTCCTTCACTTCTCTGCTAAGAGAATGAAGGAATAAATCGCATAGCTCCATCTGATCCATGTTTGGAGCGCTTGCCGAGGAATAAAGGACTGTGCGCCACCTTTGGATGAAATGGGCGACAGACTCGTTATGTTCTTGTTTGATGTGCAAGAACTCCCTGATTCCTGTCTTTAATAGTTTGTTCATGTCGAAGGCTTTGATGAATTCAGACACGAGTTGTTTGAACGAATGTATGGAAGCCTCGGGTATTACATAATACCAATCGAGGCAATGCCTTCCAGCGTTTTGGGAATATTTTAGCAACACCCCATCCCATGGGAGTAATTCACGAATGGCTGTAGCGTAAGCTTTGATATGCGCATTCGGATCTCCTTCTCCTTTGTATTTGGGCAAATCGGGAAGAGGCCTTGGAAGCATAACGCTTCGTATGGCGAAATCTAAGGGCTCCTTTAAATATTCTGAATAAGTCCCTATCGCATACGTCTCAACCATTGATGGTGCCTGTTGAGGAGGCGGTGGCGGAACGGGTTGTTGATATGGCGTAACGTACGCGTTAGCAGGGGCATAAGGCAATCCTTGCATTTGAGTAAACATGCCGGGGGATGAGTACAAATCCCCTTGTGGTGATTTGGAGTACATGTTTAAGTACGAAGGGGTACTATCCAGGAATGGATTGCTTTGTACTGGACCTAGAGGAACAGTGTTAGCGATTGTGGGTCTAGTTGGCACTTGTTGTGAATATTGAGGAGTCATACCCAGTGTGCCTACTCCTGTGAGGAGATCCACTTGGCTAGGATGGTGCGGAGGATTGGAATTCCCTGTTTGTATGATTTTTGAATTTTGACTTGCTTGGGCAAGTTCTAATCCTCTAACCTTTTCCATTAGATTTGAAATGACTTCGTTTGGTGAAGCCATGATATCGTGCCTTGGTGGCGTTTGTTGTATGTCCCGGTGTTGTATAGGCATGTGATAGCCTGTCATGAACTGATTGCTATCTTGCCAAGTTTCTCCAAGAATATTTCCTGTAGAGGTATTTTCTTGAAAATGGGTCTCAGGTTGTACTTGTAAACCTCCTATAGGTGGGTACATACCCAGGGAGCGTTGTTCACCTAGGATAAGGTATTGATTGTCCATCATCCAAGACCAAGTATGGATCCGATTGTCTACTAATATGTGTCTGAGTAATACGAGGAGATGAAGCGAGATTCTCCGATCAATGTCATATTGTTTGAGCACGAAGGCTCTGTTTGTGTTGAGCAATTTGCTCCAACCCCTCTGTTTGAAAGGACGAGTTATATCTAGTCCTTGGTGTTTGTGTTGACAATTGGTTAGTTGAATAGTTGTCGCCCCACATTGAGAGTGAGGGTGATGATTGCCTATTCTGTTGGGCGTAGTATGCCTCAAGACCCAAGAGGGGTCTGCCGTATGCATCGAATCCCGACATATTCGGGGGGTATATGAATACCCGCAGAATAATGGGAAGGAGCGAAGGTGATTTGGAGAAGATAAAACTTCTCAAAGAGAAGGTGAAAGAATTGCTTGATTCACGTCGGGTTCACCAATTTTGTACGGTGGGAAAGTGACATGCGAGGATGATAATCGACAAGTGACCTTCCCCGTACCCGACCTCCCGAGGTCGTGCCGAGACAGCCGGTGGTTTGAAATGCGGGTGACTTAGATGAAGTCACAGCCGAGATTATGGTCAGTTTTCTATGATAGAAAAGCTACAAGCGAGGATGAGAATCGACAAGTAACTTTCTTATGGCTAACTATGAGAGGATCAGTGACTAAGATCTGGTAGTTTGATCTCCTGGTAGCTAAACTGAAAAAGGGGAGATTTAGAGGCTATGAGCGGGTAGCATAAATTCCCTAGTGATTTACCCTCCTAACTAGAATTTAAGCGTTTAATCTAGTTATGAAGTCTCCAAATTAACTTAAACTGAAAATAACAATTTATACTACTATTGAAAGGGAAACTAATCTAAACAAAATATACGATTGAAACATTATAATTACAAGTAACAATTAAACTACTTTATACTAAAACTAAACAAGTGAAATAACCTGGTGTGGTTATTCACCTGTGCAGATGTGTGAATCTAAATAAAAGACAGCTAATTAACTTAATTGAAAACCTTGATCCTACCTCGAAGTGAGGAACAAATCATAGTTTCTCGAAACTATCATTCCCCATGACTTCCACAATATTGAAAGCGAGCTTAACTGAAATAAAATGATTCACTACTCTATTTGATAATAACTTTGACAATTTAAACCTGGCATTTACTGAGCAGAGGCAAATCCAGTTGTGTTGTAGCTTGTCCCCTCAGAGTGATCTCTTCGTTCTTGCATGTTCACGTGAATCCGAGAAAGAGTAGGAGCATGGCAACATCGGCAGGAAGGCCTTTGGGGCGACAATTACTTTAAAGTGAAAATGGCACAAAGCACAAGTAGGAGAGGGATGGCGCAAGTGAACTAGCTTGGCCTATGCGATTCCTAGCGAGGTTGTTGCAGCAATGATAAAACAAAATGATAAACAGCGGTACTCAAACAATGAATAATAGCAGCTTGAGAGAAATACAACGAAGTACAAGTAGGAGAGGATGGCACAAGAGAACGAGCTTGGCCTATGCGATTCCTAGCGAGGATCGTTGTCGGTGTACAGATGAGGCATAACTAAATACTCGAGAATTCTAAACCATGCTAAAATAAAATGATTCATAAAATAAATCTAGGACTGAGTATGAAGACTGAAGCTCAAGAATGAAGACTCCAGACCAAAGAACCAAGACCAAAACAAACCAGACCATGGGTGAAACAACAACCTTTGCACACAAGATGGGTATGTGGCTTACCAACAGCTGAACAATACTATCTAAACATGTAATGAACTATACTATCAATCCTAAGCAAGCTAACAGACCAAACCACTGAAAAATGAGAAGACTCTCACAGGAAATGGTGGCCATTTGCCTCAGCACAAGCTATGTATTTATAGCATTTGCAAACACCAGAAGGCAAGTTCAAATTGAACTCTCCTACTATTAAACAAAGATAAATCACTGTTCAGTCGGCAAAAACATAAATACAAGCTTAAGTCGGCAAAGAAAAGTTGGTAAAAGTTGATATTTCACGCGGGTCGCGTCAAAAGAACGTTCTGGAAAATGCGCACAGGACCGCCGCCTGCGCGGGGCGGTCTGGGACCACCGCCTCACGATCGGGAGGCGGTCACGAGACCGCCGCCTGCGCAGGCGGCGGTTTCGCCATGAAAGGCCAAGCCAAAGAAAGAGGAAAGAAAGGGAAAAACAAAGGCGCGCGGGCAAAGCGAGGCATGCGGGATGTTAACGCATATCGGCTTTTCGCATGCGGGATGTTATCATCAGCATAACATCTTTTCGGTGTGCAAAGCTTTTACGGATCCCAACACCTTGCGATATTTTTAACTGTATACAAATACCCCTTGGACCTCGTGGCCATATCGCATCCAAATGAATATAATATAATTTCAAAATCATCAACATGTCAACATCTATATAAAATGTCTCTAACAATCATCATGCATCATATATGAATCAGAGTCAACAATAATCCATGATCTGACATCTAACACCATACTAAATCAAAACTATAATAATGTCCATAATATAGTCAACAGTATAATGATCAATATCAAAAGTGTCGAAGGGAAGTGGGCACTACACTCCTTCACCGTAGGATGGATAATTTAAGGTTGTGAGGGTTTTTAGGTGTGGGGCATCCTAGGTTGACCAACTGTTATACGTGCATTTGTTCTAGTCTGTGCAAGTCCACCTCCTCAATGGTAAAACCCTGAAAAATCAAAATAATTGGGGACCTCATCAAGCACAAACTCACAATATAATTTCTTTAAAAAATAAAGAGGAACCTCGTTTTTTTTTTCTTGGTGGATAATCAAAAACTATGCACCATTGGTCCCAACAAATTTTCTTAATTCGGTCATCGTGACACCAATGGATAGGGAACTATTTGCGAATTAGGAATAAGGGGGCATTGGTTTTGGGGTTCATAAATAGTGCACAAATGTGGTCTTTTCCAAAAAAAATTGTCTTTCACGACCGCATGTGATAATTTATCTCCATACCAACGCCTACAACCAACTCTAAAATTATTCCATCTATCAATTTGGTTTTTTGGAAATTCGACTTCGCCAATCAATGTTTGAAGTGTGTTGGCAAAATTCATGCCGCTTGAATTGTTGTAATGCTTTTGTCGATAGTGTGAATAAGGTTACGAATGACAATTTTATTCTCTTGGATTTTTTTAATAATATCACCTTGGGTTCTGGTGGTTTTGTGGGGATGGTAGGAACCACGGGAGGCGAGAGGAATGTTCGGAGGAGGGTTTTGAGGAAGTGGAGGAAAATTTGGACGAATTGGAGGATTAACGACTTTGAGAAACCGACAAAATAGAGAAATTTTATACATAAATAAAAGATTGAAAAACCCATGAAAACCAGTAATAAAAACCTAAAATGCAAGAAAATTAATTAAAAAAATGAGGGCTTACCTCTTTGTCTCGGCGACATCGTGTATTATCGTGATGTAGAAGCAAAAATTGTAATTTGGGAGGGTAATGCAAAGCACGAGTGTCAACAATCGAAAAAAATCCGTGGTTTGGAGAAACTGGTGGGGAAAAATGAGGGTTGTGGTTGTTTTTTTGGTATCATAGGACCATGATTGTGGTTTAGAACCGCAATCACAGTTCATTAAATTTGGGATTTGATGTCCACTTTTTGGTCCCCCAACTTGTTGTACTTGCCTACCTTTGATATTTGGTTTTCTACAACATCTCAACAAGTTAATAATTTTGTGGGATCTTAGGTAATATTTAATATGATGGTAATATGGTACTATGCAAAAATGTGGGGCACCTAGGCAAAGGAATTTTTTTAGCAAGCATCTCGACAAATTATCACCATTTCACTATCTAAAAGTAAAACTAGTAATATTAATGTGGCTTCATTAAGTGTTGGAAGAAAATATTAAAAACTTTGCACATATATAAAGAAATCAACACATATCATTTGTGACACAAACTGCTTCAAAGCTCACTCGGGATATGTCCATATAACAAATACTAGAAAAACTAGTAACATCTCCCTGCTCTACAATTTCAAACATTGTATTGACGTTTAGGAAAATATTAAGTTATAACATGTACAAGTGTTTGTTGCAAACAAACAAACTTTCGTGTAATATGAAAAAATGAACATTATAGAGGCTCATTAAAATTTCGGCAATGGTTCATAGGTCCATTAAATGTCATTGCCAAGAGATTCATCATCATGTGTTAGATAATTTCAATACATTAATTTCTAATTTTATTCATTCTCGAGCATTCAATGTTGAGCACCCGTATGATTATCAATGTTTAAATTATAGAAACCAATAATTTCAAATTTTCATATTTTTATTAATATAAAAAATATGAGATGGATATGAAAAGATTTCATCCAACCAAAAATAAAATATAATTTTTAAAAAAATTAAATAAATATATTTTTGTGAGAAACTAAATACCAAGCATATGAAATGCCACCTAGATTTCGTGATTCACTTGGCAAGATAAGCAAAATGACTTTGTGATGGTTATATAACCTACCTTCGACACGATAATAACTAGGGCTACTTTATTGTGGTTGTTGAAATTTCATTGATTATATGGAATTGTAAATAAAATGGGGAAATTTTGAAAACAACTCCCCCATATTAATTAGGAGAAACTTGAATTTAAACATAAATAAGTAAAACACTAAATATTTTAGGGGCATACAAGTTGGGTGGTTGTTATTTTATTATTATTTTCTTTTGTTGATTTTTAGGGTGAGAGGTATTCGTAATGGATTCCTAGGGTGGTGGTAGGATGTAATGTCATGAGTATATTCATTGTAATTCTAACTTTAAATTTGTGCGTCCATTTGCAATATCACTTAGAAATCTTTGTTTTTTAAAATATCAATAAAAATATATATTATTTTGTTTAAAAGATAGATTTTGGTGTCTTTTTTATTACAAATATTGTTCCAAGCTTCACACATTAATGTGAATCTTAATTAATATCATTCATTAGTTATCATAAAAAATATGTCATAAAAATAATGAAATTATTAATAAGTATAATACACTAAAAATATAAAATAAATATTTTAATATTGATATCTCTTTGTTTTAGGAAAAAATATTTAAACTATTTTACAAAGTATACTTTATTAACCTCTAATAAAAATTACCCTCAAACGTGTAAACTTATGACATTTAGCTATAAATCATATACTCCAATAATATTTTCATTAAATAACATAGGGTAGCTTTCCAAAGACAGGTTTGGAATCCACCGGATCTTATTTTGGAGTAATAAAACTTTCCGTGCCTTGAATCATCTTCTAACCGTTATTATTATATGTGAGATAATGACAAAGCCTAACACACATTTTCTTGTGTTTCCTTCTCTTTTGCAACCATAGAATACAAATTAATTGAAAATTACATAATAATTGTGGTGATTTGAATGGAAATTTATACTCCACACAATCGAGTTATTAATGGAAACGCAGTTTAGTAATGGATGGAAACTGCATTTAAATTATTTAAACTCAACGTTTTGAGCCACACGTTGGTCTCATCTACAGGTGGATTTCATCCACGTTTTAAAAAAAACCGATATTAATCAACATAAATAATAATAATTATTATTGTTATTATTCGATAGGCGTTCCCTTTTACAGCCAAGCGATTGTCCGTTGACACTTTCACAAGAAATCAACGGTTCAGTTTTTTTATTCCGTGCATGCGACAAGCACAGACGAAATCACACCGCACGTTTCTAACAAGTACTCGTAGTCATCAGTTTCTGACAATGCTCGCAGTCGTCGGTTTCTGACAATGCTCGCAGTAAAGTATAAAATATAGCAAGCAAGGAAAATCACATGTCTGTAATGCCATGGCCCGCAGGCTTGGATTTTGCAAGGCGTTTAGACGTTTTTAGTCATTTTAGATGTCAAAATACAGCCACTTTTAAAATATGACCATCATGATTGACATGCAAAAATATAATTTAAACGTCAAAATGACATGTATATTACAAATTTAACCGTCAATGTATATATGTATGTATGTATGTATGTATTAAATTTATAATAATTAAGAAAGTTAATAAATTAAATATTAATTTTTTTGAGATTCATGAAAAATACAATATAAATAAAAATAGAAATTTTCAGATATAAAGAAAATAAAAATAATAAAATCTTAATATCTTATTAATGATTATGAAATAGAAACATCTATTAATTTTGATTTTCAATTAGTTTTGTTTGATTTCTTTTTTAGTTTTATTTGATTTTTTGTTTAGCTTTTTCTATTGATTTTTATTTGTAATTGTTTGTTTTATTGTTATTTGTTTGATTTTTTACAAATAAAGATTGGAAACTGCAATTATTGCAATAAATGTGAAATTTGAGAACTTGGATGTAAGAAGATAGCACTCATTTTATAATTATTTATTTCAATTTAATTTTAGAAAGTCATATAAATTTATTGTTTCAATCTTGTGGATGTAAAATTTTACTCAATTTTTGTATTTTATAATAGTTATTATAAAAATAAATTTGACATGCATATTATATTTTGAACGTCAAATGACATCCATATAATTTTTTAGACCGTCAAAGAAAATTATTGTGACATGTAACATTGAACGTCAAAATCCAAAGACCGCCATGGGAATGTGTCCTCTCCATGCTCTACTTTTGGTTTTCAAAAGCACTTAATCTAATTGGCAAGTTTTCCGACATGGGTCTATTTTCTCACTTAACTTTTATTTTGTTGTCAAATATGTGGTTGGCACTAGTTTTGCCACTTAATATTATTTATTTTTTTAGTTTTAACATTTGTATTTACATTTATTCTTAATAAAGTTATATTTTATAATTTATAATAAAATAGATTTATTTATAATAAGCGAAATGTTGTTATATTGTCTTTTTAAAATACAAAATAATTTTAGTTATATATCATTAATAAAGAAATATAATATTATTATATATTTATTTATATACATGTGTGTATTGTAATATATTATATATATAAATCTATATAAAAATGATGATCATATTTAAAGTTTACATGTCGTATAAAACAATTATTTCAAGTATTTGCAAGTATTTAGTGGCTGGATTCGTGAAAAATGTATAGAAAAATGTCAAAATTTAACCCATAGTGGATATCATATTACCCACTTCATTGATAACTTTCTAAAATAACTCTAATGTTGTGTTGTATAAGTTCAAACATCATCTTTTATTCCCAAAATATTGCAATGAATGGACCTAATTATATTGTACTATTGTTGACGTTGACATGCACCCCCAAAAGCTTTGAAGAAAATAACGAAAAAGTTCTTGCTTTGGTGTTCTTTTCCATTAAGAAAATGTTGTTTCAATTGTTCTTTGGATGGTATTGCCTTTAGTTGTACCTCCATAACCTTATGTTTTGAGTGAACCCAAAAACTTGTAGCAGTGGTTTTGTCACCACTAGCACTGGCAACAACAACCACAAAATCCACCTTCCATTAAGCCTTGATGGTTTATTTTTCCTTGTTATGGACTCCCATTTTTGTGCAATTGTAGGGATGTCGGTGCATGTTCAAAAAGACTTAGATGCAATCGTTCTCATTTTCAAACAAGTTAGTCTCTAATATAACAACATGGAAGACAGACACTACCTCATAAGCTAGTTGCAGGGCCTCAAACAAATCAATGAGATGTTGTTAATAGCCTCGCCAACGTTCTGTCGATAAGCAAAGGCCTTTGCACAATACACAAGCCTCATAGAGGAGGCAACATAGTTTCAAAAGTCTTATCTCATTCCAAATCTAAGTTGTATATAGGCCATTGAGGGACCAAAATGACCCCTACCTAACGGGGTAGGCCTTGAGCCATTGATTGTGTTGTCCATATTCTCAATGACCTCAAAGACTTCGACGAGTCTCCTTCACCAACACCTACAGATAGGAAGATAGATCATGTTTGAGTCTCTCATGTTTTTACCTTACTCGTCATGCCCTCCAACTCTTCCTCATCATCTAGCTTACCTTCTTCTTTAAGAGATTAAAAAATCAACAACACAATCGACATTGTCCTTGGAGTTGTGGATGTCCAACCCCTTGAGTCAGTGTTCCTATGCAATGAGATCTCCAAATTCAACTACTCCCCCATCTCATTGGCCAACATTCCCACTACAAATCATAACCAAGAACATGACCATAAGAAAGCAGGAGACTAAACTAACCATATTTTGATTCAATACTTGCTTCTCACTTTGGATTGAATAGTTGTTGTTCCCTCCTTTTCAAAATACTACTCCATTGTGCTTCCTTCTATATATTCACTCAATATATAGATTGTGGTGCAGGGTCCATTAGTGGAGATCCGTTGTTTCTGGAGCCATTCTGGATTGCAAATTCAGAAGCGGGAGCAACAGTTGTACCTGCCTGGTATCGGATGAGCTATAGCATTAACGACGCAGAGGGTTCAGTGGTTTCCCCTGTATTAGAGAAACAAATTCGTGCCATTCACGCTCTGGTAGGCAACGCTATCACACAAGGGAGATATATTGTGCTCGGAACGGGTTCCACGCAACTCATCAACGCCGCCATTAACAGCCTCTCTCCTACACACGCATCAAACCCTGCACTAGTAGTAGCTGCTGCGCCATCTTACGGAGTAATTTCTGAAATCTTCTGCACGGTTTTTGTTATCAAGAAACCCCTCTTTCTACACCTTATTTAAGAAAAATGAGAAGATCACGAACTCGTGTTGCGAAAACAGTTTGAAATAAATAGCCATGCCTATATTTAGGGGTCCAACTCTGTATCTGGTCATCTCTCTCATACAAATAAAGCTACACATTTTTGTTCTCATAATAAGTAAAATCTTTTACAGAGGCTAGATTTCTTCTTAAAATACAGTAAAATATGCTTTGAATTTCATTTTAAGCCTGGACGCCTAAACACAAAATACTAGTCTGATTCAAGAAAGAATTATGCAGATAAAATAGAAAAATAAAATGTTAATCAGCGTAAACTTTAGTGATTTCCAAACAAAAGTCTAAATTTTGAGATTGAATGTAGAATTCGAGACAAAAATTCGTTGGAAATTTGAGGAAAGTGGAGGTTTATGTTTGATTTGCAGGCGTACCGAGACCAGACGGAAATTTTCGACTCTGCAGATAATTTGTGGAAGGGAGACGCGAGGGCGTGGACAAAACAAACAAAATCATTGAATTCAACGACGTTTATCGAGTTCGTAACGTCTCCAAACAATCCAGATGCTCTTCCGAAAGAGGCCGTTTTGGAAGGCAAGAATGTGAAGACAATTTACGATCACGCGTATTACTGGCCTCACTTCACAGCAATCTCGCACCAGGCGGAGGAGGATATCATGCTTTTCACACTCTCAAAACTTAGTGGACACGCAGGCAGCAGGCTCGGGTAACTACATTTTTCTTCAACCTTTAAATTTGACAACTTTTACATGTTTTTCATATATTTAACTCTTAAAATATTTTTAATTTCCGAATATTTAAAATATGACTGTCGTTTTGTATATACCTTTTTTTTAATATTTATAAATATATAAAATTTATATCTATATATTATTAAAACAAATATAATTTATTTGTTGTTATATTTTAATAAAATATTACGTTAAGTGTATTGTTTTAGATATTTTAAAGGGCAATAATGACATATTATAGTCATTAAATTAAACAAGAATGTTAACATTCAAACTTATAGTATAAGTACACTAGTTGAGTTGTTAATTTTGTGAAAGTGTAATTCGATCTTATTGTTTGATTCTTGGTTGTGGGATTGAGAAAAAAACATGAATGAAAAGTCATTGGTGTTAATAGAACAATTTAATGTACATAGCTAATCATACAAAAACAATGGGTGGTATGGCAACACGCCCTAAAAACACAAGTCACGTGACCCAAGTGCCAAATCATATTACATGTTGGAAATATTAGGTAATATCTTTTCAACAAAAAAAGGTTGTAAAACAAAAACATAGTAAAGAGATACATTAAGCAATGGCAGAAACATAGCGAGATGGAGGTAGGCTGTCGGGCTCGCCACCCCAATGAGAGCCACCATGGGGTGCCATATTGGGAACTCGGCCCAACCATCTTGTTATTTTATGTTATCATCTTTTTGCGGAGAAATGACCAGAGCAAGGCAAGGGAATTTACCAAAAAGGGACCTCCCATAAATCTACCACATCATAATCGCCACTTTGCCAACCGAAGTAGTCCATATGTCATTCCCATTAGGTGTTTAGCCCCTTGATATACCAATAGGAGTAAGACTCCTCCATCCACCTCTACCCCCTTGAGGTGGTGTGGTGGAGCCCAAGGGCTATGCCTCTTGTGGTTTCTACGAGAGCGGTAGTGCGACCGAGCACGATTGTGTCCCCAAGGGGAAACGAGAATGTCCACGATTAGTCAATTCCCGACTAACAACATAGGGAGAATTTCCCCAATGATTAATGGGAGTTTGAAAATGATCCACCTCCGTGCAGAATTTCTCTGCATGGACCTAAATTTGGAGAAACACTTTTGAAATAACAACATGATTAGAAATAGAGAAACTTCCATCCATTTGAATTTTATTAAAAATTGTAAATTTTCTATCTTTCCAAATCTAAAATATAATATCCATTCTAAATAATTGTCATATTTGGTTGTATTTTTAAGGTAAACAAGTTGAGTCTCCAGGGAAGATCATTTTTAGGAAGATCCTTTTTAGGAAAGGGCTCCGTAAGAAAGGGAGTGGATTAACCTCCACGCTAATCGCACAAAGGAGAAAACCGAAAAGATGCATGATAAATTTTGGCTAATGAAAAAAAAGGCACAATGGGTTGGTAACTCTTATTTGCTTTAGTAATTCCCCAATAAGAAGACCTTGATATAGAATACACCAAAGAAAATGAACTTTCTTCGGTTCTATGAGAATATGCTGAAAAATTCAAATCTCTTTGACCAAACCTGGGGGGAGGAGTTGAGGTTCCATCAACAATTGAGAGTATCATTCAAAATGGTAGTTTCCACAAAAATGTGATAACCAATCCGGGGTTTATACGAGCAAAATGCATTGGTAACATGCTAACCCTAATTTTGTGAAGACGTTCATCTAGAATAATCGAAATGATGGTGGAGATGTAATGAACATCATCATTTGAAAGATGAAACTATTTCTTAAGATCAATATATGGTAGACAACTCCTAGTTTGTTAATAAAATATATCTTTAACATGACAAATTCCTTTCTTAAAAGGCTTTAACTTTTTGATTCCATGAGAAAACACAAGAGAAGCATTTTGGAATTGTAGAAAGGATACCACCATATGGAATGAAAGTTGATAGAAAAACCATTCCTGAAGCCATTCCCCACCCAGTTAGATGGGATTTGAGAAGCTAAAATTTTGACACAAATGTGCCTCCAATTTTGACAAAACTAGACCGAGTAGGAAGGATTAAAAATCCATCCATTTCCAATATTTCCTTCAAAGTGACAAACCTTGTAGAATGAATGCCTAAGAAGAATTTTCCATTCTTCAAAGTTTTTTAGGATGCAAATAATCCATTTGATGTTAAGAGCATGAACTTGAAGTCGGATGTCAAGGAGGCCCAATCCTCCTGCCTCTTTAGGTCTGCACAAAATATGACATTCCATCCTATGGAATCCTTTAGAACCTTCAAAGATAGCCCCAAGAAACTCCCCGAGAATTTTTTCAAGTTTACTATAAACCACTTGAGAGGGGGCCCAACATGAAGAATAATAAACATGGATGGCACCCAAGACCTTAGAGAAGACCAGAACTTTCCAGTTAGTGATATCATTTTAGTGATCCAAAGATAATTGTTGTTGTTCAACATGTTGGAAAACATAGATCCAAACCTCAACGGGGAGGCTTGGAAGGCAAATGGAATGCCTAGGAATTTGAATTGAATCCTAGGTCAAATAAATTTCCATTAGTACTACATGAGCCAATGAGGAATGGGGGTGGAAGATTACATGTAGATCACCACCGAATGGCCAAGCCGCAGGTGAGACATAAAGTATTAAGGAATTCTATGGTATTATCCATAGTTTGTTCTTCTTTGAGAAGATTGAAAAAGGATTCATTGAAAAAATGACCATTAGTTAATTGTTGTCTAGAGCTTAGAATAGAGATTCCTTTCACAAGTCCCTATGAAGTGTAGTGAGAAAGTAAGTAGTTGTAACCTTTAGCAACCATAAGATATAGAGATGGCTTCGAGGGGCATCCTTGTCTTATATATTTAAAGAGCCCAAACCTGGTGGATTGCACACCCGTAATAGTGATGCAAGCACCAACATGTTGGAATAACATGTTCACCATGTGAATAAACCGGGTGTCCGAACCCAAGAGGTTGGAGCATGTGAATGATAAAAGGCCATTCAATCCATTCATAATCTTTCTCAAAATCAATTTTGATGAAAATATCTTTTTGATTAGAGATTCTCGCCCAATCGAAACCTTCACATTTAACAATGACATTATCCAAAATATATTAATTTTTGATGAATCCATTTTTTCACTACAGAAAATAAGAGGAAGCAACTCCCTAAGGTGGAGAGTAAGATATTTGGCAATTATTTTGTAAGAGATTGTAAGCAAGGTGATGGTCCTCCAATTAGTAATTTTCTTAGTACCCCCAAATTTGGGAGTGAATTTGATATTGCCTTGATTAATGATATCTCCAAGGGTGTTTGCTTATAGTGATTCAAGGTAGACACAATGTAGGTCATGCCCAACAATATCCCAAAAGGTCTAGTAAAACTCACATGGGAAGCCATCAAGGCCCGGAGATTCGTTAGTGGCTATCTACATCACAATTTCCTCAAGGTCACATTTAGTTAGAGTCCTTTCACAAGCCACCCTTTGAGATTCTAATAGTTTGCATGGGTGGTTTGAAGACATTTCGTAAAACCATTAGTCTAAGCAGGAGAGGAAAGTTGGGAAGCACGCACTTCTTTTTAAATTGGTTGACAAAGGCTTGCAGAATGTCAGGTAAGTGCATCAATTTGGTATTATTATCCTTAATGGATTTGATTTTTTTAGCATTTTGTCTGGATCGAAGTAAGTTAAAAAAATCATTGGTGACATGATCCCCCATTTCAGCCAATGCTTCTAAGCTCTGAGTTGAGTTCCCCGAGCCTTGTGTAATTCCTCCACTTTAAGCTTATGTCGTCTGTAGGCCGCTCGATTTTGAAGGTCGATATTTAAAGGATCCCGATCAAAAGCTTGAGAGATTCTATGGAACTCCCCATAGGTAACATAATCATATTTTTGCCTAAAAAGGGAAGCATGGTTACTATAAGTCCACAGAAATGTAGTGGTACGAGTGATAACATCCTCCCACCAGGTAATCCATCTAATATCACCCTAGAGACGAGAAACAAGGTTCCAAACTTGAGTGATGTGTCGAACCATTCGGTCATGTTGAAGATGAGATGTATTTATATAGAATTTAGTCCTAGGACGATCAGAATGAATTTGATTATCCCATTATATGAAAAACAAATGAGGGAGTGATCAGAGAGGGTAACCCCATCAACAACAACAATAGGAAGATCATCAATGACAAATAAGGAGAGATTGAAAAGATTTTTGACAATTAAGATAAATTAAAAACATGCATGTGATAAATAGTTTAGTCTTTAAATGAAACAAGCTTAACATTTAAATAAACTTGAAAATTGTCAAACAACTTAGTGTTTTACTTATACTGAAAGTTTAAGTTCCTTCCACAAGAGAAATGGATCCAAAAGTATATCATAGAGCTTGGGCTTAACACAAACATTTAGTTTTGTTGAAGTATAAATCAATTGAAAAGATTTCAATATTTTATAAGATAGAATATTTCTAATTATTAATATTTTTAAAAATAAGATATGTAAAAATTGAGGCTTTTAAGGTTTAAACAAGATTGCCTTGTTTTTTAAAAATTTATAGAAAAATCAACTCTCTCTATTTTATAACACACTCAATCCATATGTTCCACAAGAAAGTAGGTAGACAAGATTGTATAATTATATTTTGAATTTTAAAAAATATTGTATTTTTATGAAAAATAAAAATAAAAATTATTTTTAATATTTATATACAAATTTCCTCAAGAAATTGTTGGGAACCTTAATTTTTTTCCTTGTTCATTTTCTTTATTACATGAAACAACTATATGGAAGAGTGCAATTTTAGAAAAAATTATTATGTGAATGATAATATGACTACACCATTAATGATCCGGACACAATGTTTTTAATCCTCGCATTTTAACAAGGATTAGGCTATTACAAACATCTATACTATTGTAATTAAGTTGTAAAACGAATCACGTAGAGATTTAGGAGAGAGAAAATATGAAGTGAATAATAAAAATTGTTTGATTGGATGATGAAAGAAATTACATAGGAGAGAATATAGGTTGTCAATTGATAACCCATCAAGATTAGAGTGAGATGTTTATGGAATTAAATAGGTCTCTTATATATATGTAAAATGTATTATTCAGCTTTTTCATGTTGATTGAATTTTGTATGAGCTTATGCTCTTGTTGAATGTAGGGAAACCACACATTTGATATTAGAGCATGTTTCATATGAGTTCTCTTTGACCTCCACCTCACTCATTTTTATTTTTTCAATTCAACTAAGGTAATGGTTGAGTAGTATAGACCACACATTCATTTTTGTAATGTCAAACGATGCAAACAAAGGACTAGTAGATACCACCAACCTTGTGCAAACTCTAAAGTTTGTTTCTTCAATCGTTCTTACATATTTTTATCAGTTTTATAGTGTGGACCACATGTGAACCCATTGACATTCACCATCTACCTACACTCTCTTCTTTATTTGTACTCTATTGATTCTATTCACAGTTTTCATTCCATTCTTTCCATTATTAGTATAATAAAATTTTGATAAAGAAAAAATATTTCCATATGTGGAAATTTTGTTCATTGTTTTTCCTTTTATTTAGTTTTAGAATTTGTAGGGTAGATTCATTTCTATATGTATAAATTTTGGGTTTACAAATTTTTAGCGAAAAATATTGTATTAAAAATTACATTGAAAATTAAAATCTCTACATTTGAGGAGTTAAGAGTCACTTGACGAGTTACTCCCTCTCTAACTCAATTTGACTAGATGGATTTTGGAAGATCACAACTCAAGTTTTGAGTGAAAATATACCTAACATAATGGTCATTTTGACCCTACCTTTGGGAGTTTGTATCAAAACATCAATCAATCCAACATAAAATATATTGTAGGCCAAGTCACTTTGCATTCACTAATTGGAGATCCTTCCTGCATGATCTAGCCTATACGAAAAAAAAATCTTAAACGTGTTAGTGTAGTTTTTAATTCCATTATATGCCTTTCCTACACATGTATTTAGCTTGCTTAGGTGTCATTGGGATAGATGGGATTTATACTTCTTCGCCTTTTTAGGTGGTGGAACTTTATACTTCCCCACTTCCTATTTATGTACCTCTTGTAGTGTTACTTTCAATATATTCTAAAATTGAAGATATCTTTTGGCTTATGTGTTTGGTTCCATTTGGTTCTTCCTCTCTCTCTGCAACATTAATCTTTCTACGTGTTTGTATTTTATTAATTCTTGATTTTTCCACACATTATCACATGCTATTAGATCTAATTTTGGTAATCGAATGCCATTATTTTTTTTTTTGTTTATTATTTTGGATTCTTGATTTTTTCAAACTTGTTACTAAAAATCTTTTGATAATTAAGTATGCTCTTCTCTTGCATATTTTTTTGGAGAAATGGATGTTATCACAAAATTACAGACCCCTGAATGGACCTAGATTTGAGTGGGGAATTCAAACGTAATTTTTGTAACATTGGATCATTTCTCAAGCTATGGGACTTGTGAGCTTGAGCTTGAGATGACCCTCCAGAGAAGGTGGGTTCCTGCTCCTAAACTACTTGCCACAATCTACTCTAATGCAAGAAAAACTATCTTATCCTAATATAACTTTCCAAGGGACCAAGGAGAGAGAGTGCATGAAAGAAAAGCCTACACTAACAGTGGTGATACACTAGAAAAGGAGGGAATGAGAATAGCTTTCCAATGTGTGAAAAATGGAAGTAAAGTACATACTAGAGAGGGTGATAAAGATTTCTCCACATTCTAAAGAACTACATTCACAACAATATTTCATACACACACAATGATAATGAATCCCTGCAAGAGCATAAAATAGACACAATATATTTGCAATGAGGTTGAAGAGGCAAGAAGAATGCAAACAAACACAACAAGGGAAGATACATCCACAAACTTGCATATATTGCTTCATTGATATGCACAGTTCAATCTATTATAAAGTAAAGGCCTGGATCACCATGCAAGGAGTCTACTACAAGGGCCTGTAGTATATTGGCTTCACAAAACAAAAATTACAAAGTTTTTCTACTCAAAACTATTCTCCCTTACAGTGATCCCAACATTCCGATTTATAGAATTTGGAAGAGAGAGGATTTAAATCCTGAAATCTACCTTTCAACCACTTGCAAGAGGTAATAAATGAAGTGAAATTATGGTATGTTTCTTGAAAAATGCTTCTTATACTATGCCATGACTTGTAGCAGTGAAAAATGTCTACCCATGCTTCATTAAATGCACTCGTAACTACCAATTAAAACACTATTTGAAACCTCGACACGTTTTCCTTAAAATCATCATCAAAACTTCATCAATTTCTGTATTTATTGATTATTGTGTTTCTTTCTCAAAGTCACGATTCTAACGAGACCGAGTTTTATGAAAATCCATTGAGAATTGCAAAAATTATGGTCTTTTGAGTGTGAGCAGCTATTTTGAGTTTTCTAGAGATTTCTTGCATTTCACGGGATTGATTGTTTAATTTTCTAGAGATGGAGATGTTTTTATTTTTCACCCACCTACCCTCATTAAAAATAATAAATCCATTTTTTTGGCATAGAGGATGTTGTGCCCTTTCCGAAAAGTCAAATTTTGTGAAAATCAAAGTTCTGAGTCAAAAGTTATGCTGTTTGAAGTTTGGGGGTCGAGTGTTCCACTTTCCCTTTGTATTGTGGGTATCACGAGTTTTCATGGAACTCGTGTCTCCATAGTAATTCGACCGTGTGGACTCCTTTCTCCGCGTCACCCGATTTGAGCTTATCTGTCCTTACGTGTCCGTGCCGACTAGGCCGGATGGGTCGCTGACCACCGACCTCTCTACACCACTTGCTTGTGGGTATTTTGGCTATTTCAGGTTCCAAAGTGTCTTAGTTGTCCCGGACATTTTCTCTACCATCTCTGCATTCCACTTTGGTTGTGACTATTTCATCAATTCGAGGCCCACACGTACCTTTGTCCCAACTATATCGTGGACCGCGCATGACATTATCTTCCACTTTTTTTGCATTTCTTTGGCTACGATATTTCAGTTTTCGGGCCCGTGCATACCTTTATCCCAACCGTCCCCAAGCGGACCGCGTGGGACATTATCTTCCACTTTTTCGGCATTTCTCTAGCTGCGGCTATTTTAGATTTTGGGGCCTACAAAAACCTTTGTCCCAACTATCCCACGAACCGTATGAGACATTTCTATCTACTTTTTCCACATTTGCATTGAGCTCCTTCGTTGATCGGTGACTTCGGCGATTCAAGGAACCGGTGGCTCTCACCGAACTGTGCGGCTGGGACATCGGAAGTGGGCTTGGCCACAATACACTACCTCCTTTACAAATCGACCCAAACTACATATGACGAACCCCAGTATAATCAACATTGGTTCCATCTGCAGCCCCCAAACCCGATTTGCACTAAAATAGGCCCTTGACTTCATTTTTTCAAATTTTTACAAATTTTCACTAACTCCTTGGATTTTTCTTTGGATAGGGAAGTTAGAGAAAAGCCAAGGACCCCTCAAAACCTGATTTTGGGCCTTAAACCATTTATGCTTGCTCAAGCCTGAAGAAATTGTGCAAGTTATCAAAATTACCTTGGGGTGAATTTTTATAACAATGGATTGTGCCATTATGTCATAATCATGTCAAAGCCATTGGACCGGTCGTAAACTCTAGTATGGTATAAAGTCGGTAGATCTAGTGTTTTTATGTTTTTTTGGTCATCTCTAGGCTACTTGGTGGTATTCCATACCACGTCAAAGTTTAGTTTTAAAATATATTTTCTAAGTTTTTCAAGAAAAATAGTGGGGCTTATCAATTTGATTGATCCAAAGGAAGCATTTTGTTGAGGTTGGTCTTTGTACTAGCCTGAGTATGACTGCGAGAATATTTACCTTTTTATCATCATACTTATGCATGGATTTGTTGTTCTACATGGTACTTGTCGATCTATTTTTCATATATTTTTTATACTATACTCAATCATGAGCCAAGTCCACTTCATGCACTTATTTGTGTATGTTTTTCTATACTTGTTATTAAATTGTATTTGTTCGTCTATTTGTAGGTTCATGCACCTACATGGAGAAAATTTCCATAGGTAGTGTGGCTAGGGGAAAAGTGGTCTGTGCAGTCGTATAGTTCATAGAGAGAGACATAGATGTTATTCACATTCTCTTTAATATTGTAAAAACTCTCTTCTTTTGTTTAGCTATCTCCTTCATTGGTATGGGCCATAATTTGAAATCCTTGTTTCCACCTAGTTATGAAAATATATACTTCAAAGGGCGGTAAGATACCTTCACCAATGACATAGCTAACTCTTGTGAAAATCATAATCTACAATGTAAACCCCAAACAAACCACAAAAAGAACAATATTGATAATAATTGGATTTTATATCAATGTGATCCATGAACTAGGTGAATATTCCACTCTAGGCTCCACCAAGACAAAACTTTTGTATCTAACTTAACATCTAATTAATAAATATACTCAAATACTTGTAAATTAGAGCTACAAATTATCGGTAATGAATGTGCGAGAATTTAACACATACATACATGAGAAGGAAAAACAATATCAAACACACACGAAAATAATTTTTGACACGGAGACACACAAGGTGGGAAAGATTTCACTAGGCAAGTTAATTGTACTCTTGTTTCACTATGTAATTCAGTGGATTGTACAAGTGACTAAAAACTAATGCCTTTATAGATAGATTAAATTCTCTCCTTCTCCAACACTTGGACAAGAATGTCTTAGCACCTTATAAAACACTCCTCTTTGTAACAACACTAAATAAAACACTCTCTACTACTAATCTAAACCATCCTTTTTGTACCAAGATTCCTCCTTCCTTAATTTCGAAATGGAATCAAATTCCAAAACTCCTTATATGTTTTTTTTTCCTCCTCTAATTGATAATGATTATCTTTCACTCAAAAACTACGAGGAACTCAAGAAAAATGCTTCTAGAAGTTGAAATGTCTACAAACATTTCATTGCGAGGCATTTTTAGACTCATAGTGATACCTATGGTTTTCATAGATTGGTGGTTACGAAACTACTAATCACACATGTGTGAGTGCCAATCTCATGGTAATATGGTGGTTAGGAAACCATATAAGTCCTCTAATTTATAGAGGCCATAACTTTTGCATACAAACTTAAAACTGGTCTTATTTTTTTTGAAAGTGTCTATTTTTCCAAGAGGAACCCAAATACATAGTAAAAAAATATAATATATTGATTTCATGCTTGATATATTCTTGGGAAGTTGACAGTGATGTTTTTTTACAAAAGAAATTCCATATACAAGTATTATACGTATGAATTTCACATGACGAGGGTAGATTTCAAATCCAAATTTAGATCATTAAGGTGCGTGACCAGATCAGCTAAATGTGATTTTTAAAGGTATTAAGATGATGGTAGTTAAAATTTTCAACCCACAACACCTCCTCGAGCCTAACTTTTAAATAAAAAATTATTTCACCTTTTAAAAACAAAACAAATTCAAAAGTGTTTTTCTATGTGGGTTTTTTTTTGTAAGGGGGATTATATTTCCCATATGATGATCTTTTTTGTTGAATGCGGGTGATGATAAAAGGAAAAATTCAAAAATTAGTGGAGCTTATTAATTGTTGATAGGGAGATATAAGTTGTTTTCAAGAAAAATGTACAATAGGTGGAATATGTATTTTCTTGAAACATTTTTAGGATGTCACTATTTTTGTAATAAGGTGCAATTACAACTCTAGATTTTTCTCTATCATGTTCGCACTGGGGGTGTTATGCACATCCTAGATTAATGCACACATTTTTGGTGAGCAATATTATGTGAGTTAGCATATATGTATGTGTATAGTTATAAGTGTTAGTCTGAAATACAAATTATAGATATAGAATATTGTAATGAGTTTTAAAAACTCACATACAAGTTTAGAAGAGAGAAAACAAGGATTGAATAAAAGTTATTTAAGTCATATGGGAAAATTTAGGTAGGAGAGAATATAGGTTGTCGACCAAGATGCCTAAATTAGAGTGAGAGGTTTGTAAAGATTAAATAGATTTATTATATATACATAAAATACATTATTGAATATTCATGTTGATTGAATCACTTTTTGAGCTTATGCTCTCACTTTGAATATGGGGCAAACCCCACATAGACTTAGGTTCTTTCGCACCATTAAATAACTTCTATATATATAGTTTCTTTCAAGAAACATTACATAACTTTAGAGAATACCTCAAAAATATCTTAAATACTCCCCAATGACTTATCATGCATGACAAATTATTGTTCTTGTTTAATTATTTTCTTTTTTATTAATAATTTATTTTAAGACTATATTTAATTTGTATATAAAAATTCTTAACTTTTTGGTTAAGCACAATTATATAAGATTTATACTATCAATGTATCAATATATAATATATAAGTAGTTTGGTTTATGTATATATAAATATAAGTTTCGATTCACATATATAGAATATAAATAGAATTAGGTAATCTTTTAATAAATATAAAAGAATTGACATTCTCGCAACTTTGAAAAATCTATAACCCGATAGGTAAGCGAATCATTAAACCTTCACAAGAATTCCATGTGACAAACAAGTACCGCTTATCAAATTCTAAGCTTGATTAAGTTGATGGAATATAACTTATCAAATATTTTATTATTTTAACTTATCAAAGACTATTAATATCGGGTGATATTAAAAAAATTGTATAATTTTTTTATATTTGTGCTCAATTTTTTAATATTGGACTAAACTAATTTATTTTTCAATATATTATAATTTTAACGGGTTATTTGCGACCATACATGTTTACTTTAAAAATAGAAATAATTATAATAATATGCATGTATTCAAATAGGCAATACTCAAAGATTTAATGTCTCAAATCATGAAAATAATTCAAAACGACTTCTTACCACATATCAATCATATCATGTAATAAATTGGTCTTGTTTCTATATTTTCTACGCACTACGGTTATGGGTGAATTATTTGAATGATAATATCTAGGATTATGGTTGCTAATTTATTTGAATGATAATATTTTAGGTTTTATTTGGTCCAATTAATCATGAATGAAGGAACTATTCTAATTTTGATGTGTTGTGTATTTTGTTATAATTATAATTGGATGTGGCAAATATCCACCTTATAATTGTATACTTCCAAAATTAAAACTCTTTTTTTTAATTAATTTATTAAAAAAATATTCAAAATTTTAAATGTTAATTTATTATAATATAAATTAAAACCCCTAACCATTATGAAACATATTTAATATCACATAAGGTTTAGCCCATTAGCTTTCCATTTGCCGCAATGATATTTGTCCAATTTATTGACAGGAAATGTAAACTATTTAAATACGTAACCAAATACACTTTTTCTTTGCACTAAAACAGTGTTGTGTTCAACTTCCGTTAGTATACAAAGTAAAACGTGGCATTTTTCGTTACGTGTTTTTCAATCTCCGTCTTAAGTGGTAAATAGTGACAACTAAATGTCATGAATTTTATATATATATTTTAGGAACGGAAAATTTTTATTGGTATGTGCGAGTTATTATTGGATTGAACTTATTGATAAAATCTTATTTCTTAGAAATGATTTTGCGAGAAATTTTTACTCATATAGAATAATATTTTTTTTTTTGGTTTTATTTTTACAGATGGGCCATTATTAAAGACTACAATGTATATCAAAAAATGTTTCAGTATGTTCGATCTAATACACTTTGGGTGTATCACATGATACACAAATAAGAGCAACAAGATTATTAAGAACAATAATAAATGGATATGGGAAGACTAAAACAATGGAAGTTGTAAACATAGATAAAAAGCAAATGATTTTCCACTATGCTTACCCCTGTTATGAGAAGCCGATGGGAGAAAATTGAGAGGATTTTTAAATCTTCTAATCGTTTCTCACTTCAAAGTGTGGAGCCTCTTTCTTTGCTGACTTTCTTAGAAAGGTCACTGGGCCCTCACCGGGTAATAAATTACATTACTATTTTGATATTGCTTTTTATTTTATCAAACCTAATCTACTAATATATATAGATTCTATTTCTAAAATTAATATAGATAAGTATTTGAGTTTTGAGAAAAATTGCAGCATATGCTTGGGTGAAATGCACGAGGGAGGAAGAAGAGAACTGTGCAATTGTGTTGAAGAGTGCTGGAATCATTGGACGAGGTGGGCAAGAATTTGGAGTAACTAAGCGTTACATTCGTCTCGGTTTGCTTAGGCGCGATGATAACTTTATGTTATTAGAGCGTCGCCTTCAAGCTCTTGTTTGGTACAACAATACCCAACAAGAGTCCATATAAAGTGTTAAAAATAATAGTTATGGAAAGATCTTATACAAAGGTGAGCATGTTGAGTGGTGATTGGATCAATTAACGTGAGTTGAATATGTCACATAATATACTGGTTATTTAAGTAAGGATATGTACCCTACATATTTAGTGTTAACTAGTTTAGTCAACATGAGTTGACTAAATCAAGTATTATAGGGATTATTTGACTAGATTTGAGTTGAGATTAGTCAACAATAGTTGACTATATTAATTCTTGTATTCATTATTTAAGTCGAAAGGACCAATAAATATATACATTGGTTTAGTCAATGTGAGTTGACTAGCTCGAGATCCCTTTAATGCGTTGAGTGTTTGACTAGCTACGAGTTGAGATTAGTCAACAAGAGTTGAATGTCTCAACTAATGTATATTGATTGTTTAAGTGAGGGCATAAACTAATAAATATATAGGTCTTTCATATTAAATTTTATTGGCTCAATTAACATGAGTTGACTTGCTAAACTAATAGTGGTTGTTTAAGTGAGGGCACCCTTAGTGTTGAATTTAATATGGCTTAATTAACATGAGTTGACTTGCTAAACTAATAGTGGTTGTTTAAGTGAGGGCACACTTAGTGTTGAATGGCCAACATCCATTGATTGTCCCTAGAATATATTGGTTTTTCATGTAAGGACATGAAATTAATGTCAAATGTAATAGGAGTATAAAATAATTTTATATAAATTGGAATTAAAAATAATTATAGATCTCTAATATCATTATACATGTATATAATAATAATAATAATAACAATAATAATAATAATAAAGTGATAAACTAAATTTTTAAATTTAAAGATTAAAAGTATGTAGAAATAAGTATATAAATATTTATCTTTTCACTTATATTACGTGATTGTCTTTGACAAAAACTCAATGCATGTTTAAGTTATTAAATATTATGTTATTCTAATTGTTTAATGGTGTTACATCCTCTACATGCAAACAAAAACTAGTTAATTAGTGACAAACGCCTTACATTATTGGTCCCATTTAATACCATTTGTTGTCATGCAAATGGTTAAATGATTGATAGAGACAATTAGTTATAAACCCTTCTAGTAGACACCTAAATTTTGTATGAGAGGTGTTAATTTCTTTGGTGCTAGAGTTTTATTTATATGTTTAGGTTTTTATTATCTTATGTTCTATTATGTCATATGCTTTCCTTTAATATCCCTTCTCTCTTTCACTCCATGTAGGCTCATCATGTACCTATGTTTGTCTCTAATGATCTTGGAATTCCAATTGTATCCTTCTTTTTCTCCTCGAATTTAGCCTAACTCATATGTTGTGTGGGAAAAATGTATCTAGAATTCTAGTCATAGTTTATGAATGTGATCTCTTGCATGAATTTTCTAGGATATTTCGAACCCAATCAAAATTTATCTTGAATTTTGTATTTGTCTCATATAAAAAAATTATATCTTTAATAAATTAACCATCATTTCACCTACACTTTTAGATATATCACAAGATTTGGATTAAAAAATGATGGTGACACCGTTAGCACCATTCTCTACCCACCAACCCGTTAACTTTTAAAATCTACCTTGAGAAACAAATGTTAAAACCGACCAAAACAAAACAAAATTGAAAATCCTTCACTCGGAAGTATTTAGTAGTTTCTGGAGATTCTCTAAATCCTGAAAGTCTGAAATCTCCCTTTCGGGTTTCGGGGATTTCTCCCTTTCGGAAATTTTATGACAAAGAATTGAAATTGTGCTTTTGGACTTTAAAGTCCGAAATTTTGAAATTTTAGACTTTCGGGCTTTCAGCTTTTGAGTTTTCCTTAGGTAATTGATTGTTTTCGCTTTCGGACTTCCAAAGTCCGAAAGCCCAAAAGTTTGAAATTTCAGACATTCAGGCTTTCGGGTTTCAGGATCCTATGTCGCATTTTGGGTAAAATATCATTTGAGTTTCCAAATTCAAAAAGTCCAAAATTTTAAATTTCAAACTTTGGGGTTTGGAACCTTCCAACCATTTTCAATTTTTTTGCTTTTGGACTTCCAAAGTCTGAAAGTCCGAAAGTCCAAAATTTGGACTCTCAGCTTTCGGTTTTTAGAGTTTTCCATCACCATTCCATGATTTTCACCTCTTGATCTCTGAAGTCTAAAACTCCAAATTTTGGAATTTCGGACTTTCCGGTTTCGAACTTTGAGTTCTTTGTGCATTTAATTCTTACCTACTTCCGTACGTGTCAAAATCCAGGCATTAATGTTGGGTTTTTCTATTTAAACTCGTGATTTTACCTATCATTTTCACTTGACATTTTGCTTTGACAATCTATTTTTTTACGTATCTTGTACTTTTTGACGTCATTTTCGAGGTATTTTATTTAGGTTATTTTTTTTTGGTTTAAGATCTTTGTGGTTTGTTTTCTCCTTGTTCATATTTTTTCTTTTTGTTCCTCTTTTATATACCTTGGAAGATGAAAAATCATTTCCCACCATGTTTCCTTTAACAATATGATTTTCTACAAGGCATCCAGTGCAAATTTCATCAAGATCCTCCCGAGTATTTTACTTGTCTTCCATGCCTTTAGAAAGTCTACCCTTTGAAATTTCTCAAATTTTCGGGGTTTGAGGTTGGCATTTTTGAATTTTATGTTTTCGAGTTCGGAGAATCAACATTTCGAGAGGTTGGCATTTTTGGAAACCGTATTTATTCTCTTTCGAACTCTCCATTTCAGGTTTTTGGAACTCTCCATTTTAGGTTTTCAAACTCTCCTTTTCGTGTTTTCATAAATCTCCTTTTCGAGGTTTTGAACTCTCCATTTTGGATTTTTAGAACTCTCCATTTTGGGTTTTGAACTCTCCATTTTGGGTTTTCAAAACTCTCCATTTCGGGTTTTCAGAACTCTTGAAAAGTCTTCAGATTCTGAAATCAAAATTTGATGTCAACTTCTATAGCCAAGGGAAAGGAAAATATGAAGTATACATTCCTCAAAGTGGCTCCCCATTCTTGTCTATCTTCAGACTTGGGGAATATAAGAGACACTGATCTCGAATGATTGATTTTCCAGACTTCTAGGAAAGGGTGAAAGCCCCAAAAAGAAATCCTAGATGCAAGCCATATATGATAGTGGACTTGTTTTGGCTATTGGCTTTCCGCATCCATGCATTTCCTTGAGTTGTCTTAGCTGTAGCAGCTCACTTTGATGAAGACTCTAGGACAGTTAAGGATGCTGATGGCAAGGTTGTAATCTGCTTGGACCCATATTTATTTGAGGACTTATTCAAACTTCCAAACGTCGAAGATTATGCAACAATTTCACCAGAATGGAAGTAGAGCATTGGGACAAAGAAATAAAAGTATGTACAAGGGTCATGTTAAAAAGCTATCTGGCCAAGAATGTTACTAAATTTCCCAAGACTATGTATCGGTCGGACTTCATCCATGAATTCAATGACATTGTTGTGTTACTAAGCAGATTTTCAGGAATGGATGTTCCTGTACATATCTACCATCAAGAAAAGAAAATAATTTATTAGATGGGGGATAATATCAGTAGCTCCATTTGTTTTCAGTTAAGTAAGGTATCGTCTTCCAAGAGTTTCTACATGACATCCTTTTTGGTCTATGTTGTAGCTGCTATGGGGGATTTTACTAGACTGAATACTAAGGGTATTCAAAGTACTTCCCAAATTTATGATTTCTATCCTCATCTTACACTGGATGAGGGAAGCAGGCACTTCCATAGAATTAACGATGCTTTCTTTGTTATCATTCTCTATCATTTTGATAAAGAGTTATACAACCGAAGGATTTCCAATGAAGCCTTCAAGGAAGTACGTGAGTGGGGAGCTATCTACTTATAGTTCCCTACATTTACATATATTTGGATTCCTAGTTTCATAGGTGCTCCCAGTAAGCTGCCAAGATGTCCCACTGACAAGTGGGTCTTACTAGAATTGGTTCGGCAATTGTTGGACTATCATAAGATTCAGAATAAATGACACAAGGTGGGAATGCAATTCCCTATTTCAATTGGCAGATACACTTGTCCAAATATTTATAAGGCAAAGAACATGGATGCAGAGATGTCAGAAGTAACTTTGTGGACCTTCCATCCTTGGATCAGTTTTGACTACTGGGGTAAATTTGGTGAAAAAAAAAAGGCATGTCTAGTTCCCACGTGCCCCAGTTGGAAGACATTTGGATTCATTTTTGGATGAACTCATCATCAGAAAAAGATATTATGAGAGGTTAACTTTGGATGAGGTTCGGCAATTTGGTATAGCCGATATTCCAAAAGAAATGCAAGATGATGATGAAGTCTTGGATGCAGCATATAAAAATAATAATGTTGTCAATCAACCATTACCATGGATTGATTGGTATGTAGAAGAATGTTGTAATACCAAGGAGAGGGTGGGGCCCATTCTCAAGAACTTATAATTGGTTGGTTACCTTGGGAATTTCACCCAAAGGGTTAGATCAACCTACAAATACATGATCCCAACCAACCATGAGTCTTCCAACACCTACAAAAGGGAAGAAGTCCATCCAAAGGGGCCAGATAGTTCCAAAGAGATCTCATTTTTGTTGGTAGCTCCTCTCTCTCAAAGGCTCCTCCTTCCAAGGTTGTGTCTCTAGCAATACCAACCTCAAAAATAGTTGAAGTTGTTGATTCTCCAAGTGTCTCACAAGATCTTCCATCTCCTCTTTCATCATCACTTCCTCTATCATTTCCTTCCACCTCTACAATCATTTCTTCTTTCCCATCCCCTTCTATGGCCCAAGTATTCTCATCTCTTCTAGTTCTCTCAGTAGGGGAAATGATTGGGTCACCCATCTCTTCTTCACTACCTCTAACACTTCCATTTCTTTCCATCTCATCTTCTAATCCCATTGTATCCACTCCTATGGCCATTCTCACATCCACCCCATCCATTATTGCCACCTCCATTCAAATGCCAACTAATGTTTCTAGTGATCTTGTTTTGACTAGTGTTTCAGGTACCGAATCAGTTGTTCCACTCCCATCAACATCAACCATTCCAAAATGGTTGTTTCATCAGACTCTAAAACAAAAGAAGAAGGTGCCTCTGGGGATGTCATAGACCTAAGTGTGTTGGAACCTACACCAAAAATACAGCCAAGAGGCCTAAAAAATTTTTCCATCCTATCAGTGAATCAATCTAGAGAAAGGGTCATGGAAGTTACTACTCCCATTGAAGGGAAAACCAAGGAAACTATTACAACAATGGATTATCAAATTTCTAGATTTTCACTTGGAAAAGAAACACACAAAGGAGCTAAACATGATGTGCAGGATGCTCTTGGAAATTTGTTGGAAAAATATGACAAGGACAAGGATTCCAAGGATGAGCTCAAAAAAAGTCGAGTAACTCACTGCATTATTAAGGAAGGTAACATAACCAACTCCATCTACGAGGTTTCAACTACTACATCTCTAACGAGTTTCCTCTACTCTCAATGATATTTCTTATCACGAGATTGAGAAGATAGGTTAGAAGGGAAGATCGGTAAATGGATGGATGGAGCGTATAATTCAAGAAGCCAATCCTTTAATTAAAGAGGCTCTTGAAATATATAATGATTTACAGGTTGGAAGAGATGCTATTTATAAAATGGATGAATCCTTTTCTAAGGATAATAATAATTTGAACTTGAATTTAGCCACATGGAGTGAAATCAAAGAAGAAGATTCAGATCTACTCCTTCAAGAGGATGTAATTGATGATGCTTTAAAATTGTTTGAATATCAAAAGGCAAATGGAATTCTGGTCTCAAGTGTTACAAGATTTAATAAAGAAGTTGGATGATAAATGAATAGAAATCATGGATGCTCTGAATGACATATCGAAAAGTTTGATATTATTAGTTGTAAGTTCTTCAATGAAAACATTGATGCTCTTCCAAAGGATCAAATATAGGAAAATTTCAAAGATTTGGTGAAGCATGATGATGAGGTTACCTGACTTTCAGCAAGTGACTCTATTGATAGGTTGGTGTCATGCTAGAATTTCACAAGAAGACTAAAGAAGGTCGTGGGTAAACTTAGAATGAATTCCAGCCAAAATCACAAGGGAAATCGAGACAATGATGTAGTGAATCACTATGCATGTGGGCCAGAGGATGGAGAGATTCAGGGAATTATCAAGTGTTTCATCGAGTATACAAACATCGGATGGCTTCTTGGATAAGGACCAAGGGAAAATTGAAGTGGAGAAGATGTTGCCAGATCCAAGCCAAAGCTAGGCGGCCATGAGAGGACTGATCCAAGCTCTGGATTAGTCAAAGTTGTAGGGTTGACTAGGTCAAATTCTTGCAAAAAAATTTGCTATTTTTATGGGAGCATGTTCCCTTGAGTTTAATGACATTTCTATTTTTAGTAAATTGTTAGTTAAGGCCCAGCTATAATGGCTCAGCCTAAGGAACTTATAAATAGAGAAGTACATTAAGTCTTTAGAGAGATCAATTTTTGGAGAAGTTACTCTTCAAGCTTGGAAGAGTGCTTTGGATATTCAAAAACCTTTCAATTACATTCAGAGTGATATTTTTCCATGGAAAGATGAGTTATTGTGTTAATGGTTGATGCGTTTATGCTTTGTGAATGCCTAATTCCTTAGTATAAGTGGTTGGCTTGTCTTTATCTCAGAGTATCTTATTTCATTCTATTAGAAAGTGATATAATTGTGTGAATATCAGTTGTGAAAAGTTATCTTCCTTCTGTTATGTAAGCCATATTATCATTGACCCTTATGAATGAAATGGATGTTTGACATGTGTCTATTTATATTATCATGGTGATTGATTGTGTTTCCAATTGAACTTGATCTATCTATGCATAATCTGAGTTTAACAATAGGAACGCATGTTTCTTAGTTTATTATATCCTATATCCTCTCCAAGTTACAGTAGGTGAAGTTGGTTTGTGGTGCATACACACTCCTCAATTAACCCTTCTTGAGTTTGACAATACCCTTTATTTGGTGCATCACCATCCCTATTATAGTTTAAGTTTTTGTAAATCTCTTTCCCTAAAACCCATGAAATGCTAGCATAGTTCTAGATAACCATTTTATTGCACTAGGAGTAGTACAACACTTAGTTTAGGAAGAGGAAGCTGACCTTCTCTCTCGGAGGTTCACTAGCCCAATTCCCACAACTTGAGGGGTGATCCCATGTGTCTCAATCACACCGAATCACATGAAATGAGAGATAAAATATTTAGAATAATCCATAATAGAATTACAACAATAGAAACTAATATTTAGAAAATATTTTAGATCTCAAATAAAAGTGCGTAATAAAAGAAACACAACACAAAGAGACAATATTTAACATGGTTCACCCAATTTGGGCTACGTCCACACCAAGAATCACTTGCTCGATTTTATTACAAGCCACTTTGCTCTCTCAATACAATACCCATATCTCGTTTGGAGATATGCTCAACAAACTCTGATTTCACACCCGAATTCAAAACACAACTACAATGTTACATTAACCCTACCATATGCACAAAACCACAAAAGTAGACAACCGCTTAAGAATTTTTACAAAACCATGGGCCAAAAACATCCAATAAACATGTGGGTCAAACATCCCGCCCATATGAGAAAAGCACGTTTCTCGGTATATCGGGCATGTTTTAAGGCAAAAATTCTCAAAGGCTATGCCCAAACCCCAAAGTGAAACAAATGTGGAAAGTGCACAATACTCTTAGTGTACAATATTCAACACTTTATCACATGAAACATGCTCCACAACCTAACACGAACATCATGTTCACATTCGGCCATTCGAAGGGTGCTTTGTGATTTGATGACAATAATTTTTGGCACGCTAGGTGGGACAATGTTGGTACTTCTCTTTGCACTTGCAAGACTCAAAGTACATGGAGACTCCATTTCTATGGATTTCAAGTCTCAATGTAATTACTTATACGAATAATTTAGACAAGAGCTTCTTCAAAACAAGGAAATTATCATCATATTGAACTTTCCTTGTCTCCTCGAAAGAGAAGAAGAAGAGGCATTTCATTATCAACCGTCAGCAATTTGTTGGTATCCAAATTGATTCTCTTGTGAGGGCTGAGTAGCATCACGAAACTGGAAGGATGCTTAGAGATAGAAAAATCATGTTAAGTCATTTTTAGTCGGGGAGGGGATTCAGCTGACTCTTTGTCACTCAGGCATTGGAGAAATGGATAGCACCTCACTAAGGGTTTGATCTACCCTCACTACTTTAGGTTGTGCCTTCAACCAAGGTGAGAGGACCCATTTTGTAACTGTGTTGGTGAAGGACATCAAGAGATCCTTCTTTGCACAATTTTCATGAGAACCTTGAGAAAATATGATCAATACAACACAATCTAACTCTCATGAGTTGTCACACTAGAGAGTGGAGATGTTTCCTAGACAAGGTTTGGGTTACTAAAGACAATAATTGAAACTTGATTGTTTCTACATACTTTGGCAATGGAATTTGTTCATTTGTGGATACACATTACAAATAGGGGTAGTTCATGTAGGATTCATCATTTGAGAATTTTTAGTGGGAGGTTAAGAAAGATAAATTTGATTATACCAGATAATTGAGAGCCTTTACAAATATTGGAACACTCAAAGACAAAATGCTTCAAAATAGCCAAGACATTCCTTCAACTAGAAGGTGTGTATCAATAGAGGCCTAGAGATGCACGATTTCATACACTCTTCAAGAATTCAACACAAAGGCTCATGTTAAAGACTCAATTAAATGTTGGAAATCCCTGATTAGTCACGCCTAAGATACACTCATAGGCTTATAAATAATATTTATCAACATAGTGAAAGTAAAGTGATTTTAAATTGTTTATTTCATTACCAGATGAAAGCTCTTCTCATAATGAAATTGCAAATGCCACAATACTAACACATGGATGAGATCTTGTGTGATTCAGAGGGATTTTAACATAATATTGCAACAAGAACATGAAAAACTATTTGAAGACATTCTAAAATAAAAGCAAACACAATTATGCTCATGATCAACACAAATTCATTCAAGGTTCACTAGATTCATCAACAGGGAGAGTTTCTTCAAAAATCTTAGAGCTTGTCAATGGTTGTACACTTGCAACCATCTTGACATGATTAAATCCAAAAACACAGGGAAATAAACTAGTTTCTCAAACGGTCCCTCGGAAAAATGGTTTTCTCAAACTCTCTCGAAAACTTAACCCCCAACCTTTTGCAAGAGTATTCTCATTGCATTTATACAATTTACTTTCTCACTCATCCCAAATTCTTCCCCCAAAAGAATAATATTCGAGGAATACTTTTCTTGTTACATATTTGTTCCAGAAAGTGATATTTAACAAATCTACACCCAAAAGCTGCTAGGTGTACAAAAGATAAGATTTTTCAATTATTTCCATCGGTTGTTTTAACTGGGGCATCCGGTCATCTCCTCTAGTAGCATGTCCATCCTCTTTCAATCTTGTAGCTTCCTTCTCCACATTCTTTTCCTCTGCATCTTGCTCTACTTGATAATTCTTTTTCTCAGTACTGAGCAATTCTGTTTCACAATTTCAACTCTTGCACTTCTCAGATCTACAAATCAAGCTCCACAATCAATTTGATTGCACTTCGCTAACAAAAACAACAAGAGACCATTGGAATTAACCAAAAAGGATGAAATTAATCAAATCCCTTAAGGTCCCTGGTTTGCATAGGAGCAATAATGGCGGAAAAACCAGATGCATTGTATCACAACCATTAACTCTGTCTTTCACAACTTCAAATTTGAGTCATCCACATGGAAAAGATTTGAGTTGAAGTGGGTCTAGGGGTGCTTTTCACATTTTGTATCACTTAAAGAAAATGAGTACTTTTAGAAAATTTGGCCCGCCCACCCGCTTTTAATATAGGCCCTACATATGGCTTTCTTGGGCGTCGATGGGGCTCAGTTGCAACTTACTTTATGAATTTTATTCTTTTTCAAAACAAAGCTGAGAATCTCAAAATGCCTCGATGACCTGCCTCTCTACTTTTAACTTTTGATGTGGGCCCCAGCTGGAGTCGTGCTTCACTTTTATACTTTATTCCTTTTTCATAACAAAGCTAAAAGTTACAAAACCTCCGACGACCCACCTCCTGCTTTGACTTTTCAATGCTGACTCAAACATGTGACATTAATTGGTCCCCTGCAGAGTTGCGGATCATTTTATAACTTTACTCCTTTTCACAAAACAAAGCCAAAAACTTTAAAGTGCTCTGATAGCCCGCCTTCCCACTTTTGACTTAAAAGTGGCCATGTGTCCTCTTGCGGGCCTTAGGCATTTCTTTTACCTTTTTAATCTTTTTCCATAACACCTTAAAACAAAAAAAGGGCCCACTTTCTCACATCTTCTCAACTTATGACACGTGTACACCTTCGGGAAAAAATAAGAAATTTTCTCTGCCACCTCATAATTTTGACCAGCCAATTAGAAATCAATGGAGCCACGGGCCAATTTGACATTTTTGCAAAAGTGACAAAAGTGAAAAGTTCACCAAATAAACCCACCATGCCTTGTCCAATTAGAGATGAACACGTATCTGCAGCCATTGAGATAAAATTTGACAGGGAAAACACGACCATGGAAAAATAAATTGTAGGGGAAACTTCATCATTCACACCCATAATTCAAAATGTTCCTCATGGACAGAGAAACTACAAATAATACATGGCTAAACGTGATCCACGACCATAGAGAAGGATTAAAAATGGCATACAAATGAAGGAGAAAGTTTTCACGCATCCATACAGGGAGACAGAAAATACTTCAAACCAAGCGGACTGAGAAAATTTTGAACAAACAAGGTGAGATTAAATCGAGCACCAACAACAGCTTTACCTCATAGGGGGCATTCAACCCCTCCGTACGGAAGGTTTCCTCTGCCAAAGAACAACCAACAGCTTTTGCTGCTATGGCTCAAAATCAAGTTTTCCCCCTTTCAATGCAAGCAATCCTCTTCTATTGGCTCAATGTGACCCTATACCTATTGCGGCACTCAAAATTTTACCCTTTTATATAGGGGAAACTCATGTTACTCCAGTAGAACATATTCTTGACATAGCTAGCATTTGTGTCATACATAACATCATAAAGGATAATGTTGCTATCAGAATTTTGGCCACTTCTTTCAAGGGAAAAGCACTTCAATGGTTTCGAGGGTTAAGTGTTGGCACTATAACCACTTGGGATGAATTGGGAGAAAAATTTGTAAACAGTTTGAAGACAAGAGTGATCACCTATCACTTTTGGAACAACTCACTACCATGAAGAGGGCTCCTCAAGAATACATGAGTGATTTCAATTTCTGATTCCACAGAACCTGGAATAGGATTCCAGCACTCATAAAACCTTCTTCAAATAATGCATTCTTTTACTATTTGTGAAGCTTGAATAGTGATGTAGCAGTTATAATATGGTCCATGGGAGGGACTACATTACTTGATGCTTTACAACGTTGCCATAAGAGCGTAAATTCCTTGATCCAAGTGGAAAGATAGCTTCACAATCTCCAATTTCATTTTCTCCAGATCTTATGAACAATCATCCTATCATTTCTCCTATTCTAGCGGCCTCTAATCAACCATCTTAGTCTGCCCCTGCCTCTTCAAATGATCTATTTGAAGTCAAGTCACTGCTGCAAAATTTTGGAAATGAGCTTGTCACACTCAAAAGGTCACAATTTCAATATAATCATCCATATCAGCCAAAAACCAACAAAGATCGGCTAATCGTCCTCCTTTCTAAGGAAACAACCAACCTCAAAATCAAGTTGCAGGTCAAGCTACAAATGTCAGGCCTTTGAACTTTTAGAACCCTCTTGTTGCTAGCTCATCTAGAGCCATAGTACCTATCCAAAATAATTTAGTTCAAGACTACGAATGGTGTTATCCTTTTCTCAACCCCACAATCAAAATATTTGTCCCCATGGAGTTCTTAGTCATGCCCTTATGGTTCAAATCATATCTACCCCTTCAGAGTTAATAGATAATTCATCTACACAAGAAGCAACAGATCAACCGCAGCCCCAGAAGAATTCACTTTGCTTAACTTGCAAGATGAATAGTTTCTGGGTTGAATGCACAAGATTCATCGGTAGCGGCCAACACTCATCCTAAAAAGAGAGAAATGGAATCTAAGCTCCCAAAGCTGATCAAACATCCACTTTGCAGCCCCAAAAAAAAGTAGTAGTTGATAAAGATACGGGAAGAAACCTTTAGGACTATCTCATTAGCCAAGCTAAGAGACAAGAAGGTTCTTTAGGCATCACAATGCCAAATAAGCATTTTCCAAAAGAAGACTCTAATGCCCAAAAAGGTATCAGCAAAGTTGGGGCAATTCCATTCAACATTGTTGAACAAATGAAGAAAACCAACATGATCGTCATAATGTAGGACGCACTCTCAATTCATTCTCAAAGGAACCTCTTTGCAAGAAGCTTTGAACAATTTTTACATAACTGATGGATCATCGAGACATAAAACAGAAAAATTGACAAGTCTGTGTCAACTAGAGAAGAAGGAAAATCCTAAGGTTAGCAAACCACCACCATTTTATGTTTCCTTGATCATTAGCAATCATTTGGTTCATAATTGCATGATCGATTCTGGAGCCGCATAGTTCATTATGCCTAAAAAGATCACGCAGATGTGTTAAGCATACAATATGCACCAGATTGAAAAGGAGTTTTTCAATTAGATGGCACAAATGATTAAGACTGTTGGAGTCATTAAGGGGCTCTATCTTAACATCCATGCATGTTCTAGCTTGTCATTTACACAAGACATATCCGTTATTAATCTTCCTCCTCTCTTCGCCATTTTCCGATCATGAGATTTCACATCCAAGATGGGAGGTTACTTGTCATTAGATTGGTCACACATGATTCTTAGAAGTTGCTTTATGGAACGAAGGTGACTATAAGAGCAGAACCGATTTTCCATAATCATTTGGAGCCATACAATGCTAATCCCATAAATGGGAATTATGCTATTTTTGATCTAGAGGGACGAAGATGTTGATCATGAATAGACCACTCTTGTAGAAGGATTCCCAATACATTACTTGATGAGGTAAGTACAAATCTTCAATATGATCCCTATGTTGATTTATTATCGGATGAAGAATTTAGACGACTATTGTTGGAAGAAACTGGATTGGGTACATACTGCATCCACGAAGAAGGAACAATCATACCTCAATTGGTTAAAAGAACAAACAATTATGAGGACTATGGCGGTTGTTCTTCAATGGTTCAAGGAGTAAAAATGGGTGCAGTGAAGCGAGCTTATATTGATTTCTCTAGAAGGAAACAAATACTTCTCATATTTTTTATTACAATTTAGTTACACTAATAATGTGGCCGAATATGAGGCTCTCATACAAGGGATTCAACTAGCTCAAAAGAAAGGAATCAAGGCTCTAACTACTTTTAGAGATAGTGAGTTGGTTGTGCATCAATTAACGGCCCATAATGCATTAAAAATGATCTCTCAAGGTTATAGAAGAATCAAGTTTGGAATTTGATAGAGGATTTTGAAGCTTTTGGAATCCATGCAGTTCCCATAAAGAAACATCAAGATGTTGATAGGATTGCTACAATTGGCTCATGAGATGATATACCTATGGACATCATGAAATAGGATCAATAAGTAGTCAAGATGGTGGTCAATCCTGCAGTTCTAGATAATTTAAGTAGCTGGAAAGTATTCGATAGTGATAAACAAATTGTTCTTTTCCTACAAAAGGAGGTAGATTTTGCTGCCAAACACCAAGATAAACTGCAAAATTCATATGGTGATCAGATTATACATTTGAAGGGAAACAAGATACCAAAGGGATTAGTTACCCTTGAATCCATCTTCAATTCAGATGATCAGGCCAAACGATAAAGAAAAAACATGGTGGTCAAGGAAGAAGATTTCGAAGAAATCGAGGTGACAAATGTAAAACTTTTAAATATTGGTAAAGTGTGCACTGCTCAAGAGAAGAAATATTTCATTAAATTATGTCAATAATATCATGATATTTTTGCATGGAGCTACAAAGACTTGTGTGGTTTTGATCCGAGCCTAGCACAACATACCATTAAACTAGACCCAAATTCTAAGTCAGTTCGCTAGAAACAAAGGCCAATTAATCCCAAGATTGAGCCACTGATGAGAAAGGAGCTAGCCAAACTCATCGATGCCTGCATAATTTTACCTACCAAACATTCCTCATTGGTAGCCAATCTAATGCCGATAAGGAAGAAGAATGGAGAGATCCGGTTGTGTGTGGATTTTAGGGATTTAAATTATGCCTCGTTAAAATACCACTACCCTCTTCCATCAATGGAGAAAATCCTTCAAACAGTGGCAGGGGCTCAAAGGTTTTTCTTGTTCAATGGATATTTAGGATAAAATCATATTCGGTCCAAGAATCGAGCAATTCAAAACAACTTTCACTACTAAGTGGGGCACGTATGCGTCATAAACAAAATGCCATTTGGATTGTCCAATGCAGGGGCTACCTTACAAAGATCCATGTACATGACATTTAAAGGATTGATTAATGATATCATCTTGGTATACATTGATGATATAACTATATATTCTCAAAGCATGTTGAAGATCATATCACACATCTAAGAAAGGTTTATCAAAGATGTAGAGAATTTGGGGTTTCACTTAATCCAAAGAAGTGTGTTTTTGTAGTGCAGGAGGGAAATTTTTTGGGACATGTTGTTTCAGCAAAAGGAATATCCATTGATCCAACCAAGATTCATTCAATCATGTCATTATCTCTTCCAAATCTCAAGAAAGGCCTTCAGAGTTTCCTAGGAACCATAAATTTCATACGGAGATTCATTCCCAAATTGGCAACGTTGGCTAAACCACTAACAACTATGTTGAAGAAGAATATTCCATTCTCATGGAAAAAAGAAGGAAAAAGGAGATTTGAGGCTATCAAAATAGCCATTTCTCAAGCCCCCACATTGGTTAACCCTAGGTTTGATAAATATTTTATTCTTTATGCTTTTATAGGTCAGGAAAGTATTTCAGGATTCTTACCCAACAAAATGATGATCTGATGGAGCAACCAATTGCCTTCTTCATTCAATCCCTTAAATAATATGAGCTTAAATATTCATTTTTTGAGAAATAGGTATTTGCAGTTATTTGAGCCCTAAAGAAATTTAAGCACATGTTGTCCAACAACAAAATTCACCTAATGGTCTCCCATCCTGGCGTCAAAGAATTTTTGTTGGATAAAGAGATGAACGAGAAATGTGTTGGGTGGATTACAAAGGTGGTGGACCATGATGTGCACATAAAATTCACCAAACTTGTTAGGGGAAAGGGTTTGTGTCAATAGCTCGTTGTAGAAATAGAAGGAAAAAGTGAGGAAGAGGTTATGCTTTTGAATACTGACGAAGGTAATGATCAGGTCGACTAGTTAACAAAGATGCAAAATTTCCTCCTCACAGGGGCATATCCTTCAAATATGGATAAATTCCTAAGACGTTCTTTCCATCTCCAGTCTATTCCATATGTCCTAGTCAATAATGTTCTTTTTCGAAAGGACTTGAACAATGTTCTTCTGCACATCAAACCAGAGTAGGTGAATAAGATATTAGAATAATTCCACAATGGACTATCTAGGGGGAATTACTCGCTTGCATTTAACGCCACCAAAATTATGCGAGATGGTTATTATTGGCTAGATTTGTTCAAATATTCTCATCTTTAGATGAGGAAATGTAAATAATGTGCTCTTTTTGCAGGAAAACAGAAGCTGACAGCTCTTCCCCTGCATCCTGTTCAATTGGATCAACCTTTCATTCAATGGGGGTTAGATTTCATCGGGATGATCAACCCTCCATCTAGTTATGGACATAACTAGGTTCTTACTACAATAGATTACTTCACTCGATGGACAGAGGCAGTGGCCTTGAAATAAATAAACGAAAAGGCAGTCCTTGATTTTTTGGAAAATATAATGACAAGATTCAATGTTCCATTTACTGTTATCTCTGACAATGCAATGGATTTTCTTGGCTTGAAGTTGAGTGAATGGGCGGTTAAGAAAGGGGTCTACCTCAAGACTTTATCCAATTACTATCCATAGGGGAACGGGTTGGCTGAGTCTAGTAACAATAATCTCTCATAAGGATCATCAAACACACGATGGAGGCTAACAAAAGGACTCGACATACATAGCTTAAGACTGCGCCTTATGGGAAAATCAAATTACACCTAAAAGAGAAATTAGGAGTTTACCTTTTGTGCTTGTATATGGAAGGGAGGCAAAGCTTACTCTCTCCTTGGAATTAACTTCCTTAGAGTTGGCTCATCAGCTTGAAGTTATGGAAAATGACTCCTTGATGGTAAGGTTTGCTGAAATCGTGGAGCTAGAAGAAGTTCACAACATAGCTATGAAAATTTTAGGACAACATGAAGCTCATGTCAAGAAATCCTTTGACAAGAAAGCTTCGATAGGTGTTTTAAGAGGGAGATTTGGTTCTTAGATGGGACAAAGATAGAGCCAAAACAGGGAGGCATACCAAAATTGAAGCTCTCTAGAGTGGACCTTATATCATCACAAGTTTCAAAGAGGTGAATTCATTTCGTCTATCCGAGACTCAACGGAGAATAATTTCTCATTCATGTGAATGGGATACATCTCAAAGCTTGCTTTTGAGATTGTTTCACCCATGTATAGTGCTCTTTTGTCTTTTCCTCCAAGTGCTTCACACATTGTTTGTTTTCATTCTTCTTTTCTTATATTTTGTGTGCATCTTGAATGTTGTTTTTACTTCCAAGACTCCTTTTCCCAATGGTTTGTATAAGGATACTGATCAAAAGATTAGCAGAAAGCATTCCCTGGAGGTCATCAAAAATGTTAACTTTTAAAATCTACCTTAAGAAATAGATGTTAAAACCAATCAAAACAAAAAAATTGAAAATCCTTCACTCGAAAGTATTTCATAGTTTCTAGAGATTCTTTGAATCTGAAAGTCGAAATATCCATTTCAGATTTAAGGGATTTCTCCCTTATGGAAATTTTATGAAAAATAATTATAATTGTGCTTTATGAATTCCAAAGTCTGAAATTTCAGACTTTCGAGCTTTCGGCTTTCAGATTTTTCCTTAGGTGATTAGTGATTTTTGCTTTCGAACTTCCAAAGTCCGAAAGCCCAAAATTCTGAAATTTCAGACTTTCAGGATTTTAGGTTTTGGGATCCTATGTCACATTTTGGATAAAATCTCCTTTGGAGTTTTGAAATATGAAAGTCTAAAATTTCAGACTTTCGGGCTTTCGGGTTTTAGAACCTTCCCAACCATTTTCAGTTTTTTCACTTTCGAACTTCCGAAGTCTGAAATTTCGACGTTTGGGCTTCGTGTTTGAGTTTCTCCATCACCATTCCACGATTTTCACCTCCAGATCTCTGAAATTCTAAAATTTCATAATTTTGGACTTTCAGAGTTCTTTACACATTTAATTCCTACCTACTTCCATACGTGTCGAAATCCAGGCATTAATGTCGGGTTTTTCTATTTAAATTCATGATTTTACCTATCATTTTACTCGACTATCTGGTTTTTTGGTATCTCATACTTTTCAACTTCATTTTTGGTATTTTATTTAGGCTATTTTATTTTTATTTTAAGATCTTTGTGGTTTTTTTCTCTTTGTTCACATTTTTCCTTTTGTTCCTCTTATGTATACCGTAGAAGATCAAAATCTCGGTGCCTTCCATGTTTCCTTTAACAATCCAATTTTCTAGAGGCATCCGGTGCAAACTTCATCAAGATCCTCCCGAGAATTTCACTTGCCTTACGTGCCTTCGATGAAGTCCCCTTTCGGGTTTTCGGAACTTTTGAAAATTCTTCAGATTCTGAAATCAAAATTTGATGTCAACTTCTACATCCAAGGGCAAGGAAAATATGAAGTATACATTCCTCGAGTGGCTCCCCATTCTTGTCTGTCTTCAAACTTGGGGAATATAGGAGACACTGATCTTAAACAGATTGATTTTCCAGACTTCTGGGAAAGGGTGAAAGCCCCAAACAAGAAGCCCTGGATGTAAGCCATAGATGATAGTGGACTTGTTTTGGTGTTGGATTTCCTACATCCATGCATTGCCCTAAGTTCTTCTTAGCTACAATGGCTTACTTTGATGAAGACTCTAGGATAGTTAAGGATGTTGATGGCAAGGTTGTAATCTACTTGGACCCAGATTTCTTTGAGGACTTATTCAAACTTCCAGATGTTGAAGATTATGCAACAATTTCACCAGAATTGGCGAGAGAATTGGGAAAAATAAATAGAAGTATGTACAAGGGTTATGTTAAAAGGCTATCTAGCCAAGAATGTTACTAAATTTCCTAAGACTATGTATCGGTCAGACTTCATCTAGGAATTCAATGACATTATTTTGTTACTAATCAGAGTTTCAGGTGTTCCCTCTGCAAAGGAATTTCAGGAATGGATTTTCCTGTACATAGCTACCATCAAGAAAAGTAAAGAATTTATTAGATGGGGAAGCATATAAGTAGCTCCATTTGTTTTTAGTTAAGAAAGGTATCATCTTCCAAGAGTTTCTACATGACATCCTTTTTGGTATATGTTGCAGATGTTATAGGGGATTTTACTAGACTCGAATATAAGGGTATTCAATGTACTTCCCAAATTTAATATTTCTATCCTCACCTTACATTGGATGAGGGAAACAGCACTTCGTAGAATCAACAATGCTTTATTTTCTCATTATTCTCTATCATTTCAATACAAAGTTATACAACCAAAGGATTTTTGATGAAGCCTTCAAGTACGTGATTGGGAGCTATCTACTTATAGTTCCCTACATTTACATATATTCAGATTCTGGTTTCGTAGGTGCTTCTAGTAAGCTATCAAGATGTCCCACTGGCAAGTGGGTCTTACTAGAATTTTTTCTGTTGAGATGTGGAGTTCAAGTACTTTAGAATAGCATACAATGTGAAACTTGCTAAAAAACACAAGAATGCTATCATTGGTTAGGAGGGACCGGCATCGGTCACCTATGAAACGGCATCGATCGAGCAAGGAGGAAGTGACATCGGTTAGAGCTAACCCACATCGGTTACCTATGTGGGAGTGTTTTAATTAACTCTCAGGAATTAGATCTATTTTTAGCATTAAAGCAAATCTATTAATTGTAATTGCATGGCTAAGTGCCCTAAGTTTGTATATGCCTATATAAGCATGAAAGCTAGGGTTTAGAAGTAATAATTAATAATAACTTGCAAAATGTTGATGATTATTGTGAGAGAGAGAATTCTTGGAGAAGAAGAAAAATCTTGAGTGAAAGAAAGTATTGTACATCTGAGAGGTGTGGAAGATTGTAAATCTTCAATTATATATCTTGTTAAAGATTTGGATAATAGATTGGCTTGTTTCTTGGTGGACATAGCCCACACTTTGTATGAACCACATTAAATCGGTGTTGATTTATATCTCTTGTTGTGTATATTTATTCGGTAGAATATCCACTTTTATTTTCATGTATGCTTAGATTTGATATATTATCATCGCACAACCGGTGTACTAACCACAACAATTGGTATTAGAGATTTGTTTGAGGGTTTTGTGTGTTGTGATTTACTCACGAGGGTTTTCTAATTAAGTGGGAGCTACAACAATGACAAAGAAAAAAATACAAGGTAGAGAAGTTTGATAGCGAAATTATCAATTATGGAAGATGCAGATTGAGGATTATCTCTATCAAAGATATTTATATTTACCATTAGATGATAAGTCTAGACCTACGAAGATTACTGATGAAGAATAGAAGATTCTTGATAGAAATGATTTGGGATTTATAATATTGAGCTTGACAACATCCGTGGCTTCCAATATTACAGAAGTGACTTCTACGGTAGGGTTAATGAAATCTCTTGCTAATTTATATGAAAAACCTAGTGCTTCAAATAAAGTTTATTTGATGAAGAAACTATTTAGTTCTAAGATGCATGAAGGTGGATCTGCATCTAGTCATTTGAATGATTTCATATCTATTGTAAATCAGTTAAAATCGGTTGATATACCATTTGATGATGAAGTAAAAGAACTTTTATTATTATGTTCTTTGCCTGATAGTTGGGATAAATTGGTAATGGCTGTTAGTAATACAACATCTACTAATAATATTTTGAAGTTTGATGATGTGGTTAGTATAATCTTGATTAAATAAATTCACAGGAAGAGTACAGAGGAATCATCATTTGGGAATGCTTTGAACATAGAAAGCGAGGTCATACGAAGGAGAGATCAAAGAGTAAGAGTAATGGAAAATCAAAGTCAAGGGATAAAAGATCTAAATCCAGAAAGGGAATTACTTGGTTAAAATGTGGAAAGAAAGGACATGCAAAGACATATTGTTGGTCAAAGGATAAAGAGAACCAACAACCGATAAAGGTAAAGAAGTAAATCTTGTACAACGAGAGGTAATGCAATATGCTCTTATTCTTTATTTAGATAATAGAATTGAATTATGGGTTTTAGATTTAGGAGCTTCTTTCCATGCAACCCCTAATAAGGGTTAGTTTAGAAATTATGTCCAGGAAATTTTGGGCATGTTTATTTGGGTGATGATGAACCTTGCAGTATTCTTGGAAAAGGGAAGTTCATCTAAAATTGCGAGAATGGAAATACATGGGTATTAAAAGATGTGAGGCATGTGCCAAGCCTTAGGAAGAATCTTATTTCTGCAGGGCAACTCAAGGTGAATATGGTTGCATGGTTACTTTTACAAGAGACTCTTGGAAAGTCACCAAGGGTGCTTTTATTGTGGCAAGAGGTAAGAAGGTAGGAAAATTATATTTATCTACCTATATTATTGATTCCTTTTCTACATTATCTACTTTAGATTCAAATGCATGCATGTGGCATAATTGGTTAGGCCATATGAGTCAAAAAGGAATGTAGATCTTAAAGGCTAAGGGTAAGTTATCAGATTTTAAAGATTTAGATCTTGATTTCTATGAGCATTGTGTCTTTGGAAAGAAAAAGAGAGTGAGATTTATAAAAGTTGGGGAAAATAAGAATGAGAATAAATTGGAGCTTTTACACTCATATGTGTGGGGACCAACTTAGTTAGCTTCTCATGGATGATCTCAGTATTATGTTACTTTCATTGATGATGCTACAAGAAAGGTATGGGTTTATTGTATTAAACATAAATTTGATGTTTTTGAGACTTTTAAAAGATAGAAATCACTTATTGAGAGAAATCAAATTCAAAGTTAAAGTGACTTAGATCGATAATGGTGGTAAATATTGTAGAAAATATTTCAATGATTATTGTTCGAGTGAATGGATATGTAGAGAAAAGAATGGTTCTAAGAACACCACAAAAGAATGGTGTTGTAGAGAGAATGAACAAGACAATCATGGAATGTGCTAGATGTATGAGGGTACATTCTAGATTGCCTTGCGCAGTTTTATGGGAGATCGGTTGATACATCAGTTTATTTTATTAACCACGGGCCTTCAAGTTCACTAGATGGAGGGAATACTAAGGAATCTTGGACCGGAAATGAGTTAGATCTTTCTTTTCTTAAAGTTTTTGGTTTAGAAGCTTTTGTGCATGTTGATAAGGAAAATAGGAAAAAGTTGGATGCAAAATCCAAGAGATGCACTTTCATTAGTTATGGATTTGGTGATTTTGGTTTCCATTTTTGGGATTTAGAGAATTCTAAAATTATTAAGAGTCGTGATGTTGAATGGAATGAAAAGAGAATATACAAGGATTAAATTTTGGTACCCAAGGATGAACCATATGAGAAGTTTGTGAATGAAAATGAACTCTCAGATTTAAGAGTAATACTGATAGGGTTACACAGGAAACAAAGTGTTAGTTGACCCGACCAACATTCAATCAATAGAACCAATTATCGATTACGAGAAGATCCAGAACCAACATCGGTTAGATGAACCGATTGTCGGTTATAGGTGACCGAGCGTCATTCAAAAATTTGGATACAAATGTCTAGGAGGTCTAGAATGAGCCTCCGGTACCCCAAAATCCTTGTGAGAAGGTCACAAAGGGTAAGTAAACCTCCAAAAAGATTTACACCTTCTCTATTTTATTTATTATTGACTGATAATGGTGAACCATAAAGTTTTGAAGAAGTAATGTAGGATAAGACTCACGTCTAATGGGAGCATGACATGAATGAGGAGATGGACTCCTTGGAATAAACTAGACTTGGGATTTGGTTAAGTTATCAGCAGGTAAGAGGACATTGCAAAACAAGTGGGTTTACAGGATTAAGGAAGAAGAGGGTGGATAGAAAAGATACAAGGCAAAGACTTGTAGTAAAAGCATTTGCAAAGAAAGAAGGTATTGACTTTGGTGAAATATTTTCTCATATTGTAAAGATGACTTCTATTTAATGTATATTGAGTTTAGTTGTAGTAGAGGTTTGCATTTAGAGAAACTAGATGTGAAGACAACTTTCCTTCATGGTGATTTGGATGAAGATATTTATATGCAACAGCCGCTTGGGTATGAAGTCAAGGGTGAGGAGAAATTACTGTGCAGGTTGAAAAAGAGCCTATATGGGCTTAAGTAAGCTCAAGGAAATGGTACATGAGGTTTGATAGTTTTATGCATGAGCATGGTTACTTGATATGTGAATATGACCATTGTTTTTATTTCAAGAAGCTTGAAAATGGGAGCTATATTATTTTTTTACTGTAGATGGATGATATGTTTATTGCATGATCTAGTATGCATGGCATTGGTGAGCTTAAGGTAAATCTAGCTCACACATTTTCTATGAAGGATTTAGGAGCTGAAAAAATAATCCTTGGTATGCAAATACATAGAGATAGGAAGAAAAAGAAATTATATTTGTCTTAGGAGGATTATATCTACAGGTGTTAGAAAGGTTCAAGATGCGAGAATGTAAAACCTATTAGTACACCTATGGGTGGACACTTCAAATTGAGAAAGATCAATTTCCTTCATCAAATGAGGAGTTCAAATACATGACAAAGCTCCATATGCTTAAGTAGTTGGGAGTCTCATGTATGCTATGGTTTGTACCAAACCAGACATTGCACAAGTAGTGGGATTTGTGAGTAGATATATGGCCAATCTAGGTAAAGAGCATTGGAAAGTAGTCTAATGGATACTTAGGTATTTGAAAGGGACATCTAGCATGAAGTTATGCTATAGAGGTTAGGATATTTCATTATACGGCCATGTTGATTTGAATATGGTGGAGATCTGAATGGTAGGAGGAGCACTACTAGATATATTTTCACAATAGGTGGGACGACAGTTAGCTAGATTTCAAGATTGCAGAAGGTTGTGGCTTTGTCTACTACAGAGGTAGAGTATGTTGTAGCTACAAATGCTAGTAAGGAGATGATATGGATGAGTAAGTTCATGGAAAAGTTGGGAAAGGAGAAAGATGATTGTAAACTATTCAAAGTGATGAGTGCAATTCATTTGAAAATCTATCGCTTTCATTTATGGATAAAAAACACATGTGCGGTTGGCATATCCCCTCTTTAGTCAGGTATTGGAGGATGGACGGTTTATCTAGAAATTTCACCAGGTAGAGAATCATGGATAAGTCTCACAATATTCCATTAGGAGGTTTGGGATCTCATCCCACGAGGGTTATTTCCAAGTTTGAGAAAAAAGGAATGGGAGAGAGGATGAAGAAAGATCAGATCAAGAAAGAAAAGAAATGAATTCCAAAGCAGAAAGGTCGGAGGGTTTATGTTTTGGGATTGGTAGTAAACAGATCCAAACCTACTTTCATAAAGCGAACAAAGCAATACTTGGTGAATAAATGACAATAAAATGTAGTAGATCCAACAGGATAAACACACGGATCGACGTAAGAAAGATCTAATGCGGTTACATGTATTCAACACAAAGTCTAAATATTGTATTAATATTTTTAATTAAAAAAGCTCAAAGTATTTTCTTCTCACTTCTATTTTTGATCCGAAAAGTATCCACCACTCTAATCTACAAGTATTTGAGTATTTATATAAAAGTAGGAAGAAGTAAGGCAAATTAAAAGAACCAACCACCTATTCACAAAATATCTACAAAAATATCTCAAAGTCATGTTGAATTTTGTGGAAGATTGTACTTGATGGATGACATCATCCAATGGTGCAACATGGATGATGTCATCGTTCGTAACATGCTTTAGACATTTACAAAAAGAAAGTCGGAAGAATAGATTATCCATTGTTTCCCGGTGGAAAGGGGATATCCTACACTTGCTGGGGTGAATCAGATGTGGAATTGGGCACGTTATTCCATGAACTTGCTGATCATAGGCTCTAATTGATCTTGGGAAGGATCCTTGTGTTTTCATGTTCCTCTTAGAAGTCATTATTGAATGACCCGTGGCCACTAAGTCACCACCTTTTTATTTTTAAGTATACCTGGGATTCATCAAGAAAAATGCACCGATCTTCATTTTAAACCCAAGCTTTGATGCATTCTTAATAAAACACTACGGACCACAAAGTGCCGGTGGTGAGAAGATAACTTAGATTATTTCAAAGTCTTATGGCGGGCGGTGAGGTTGATTATAACCTCACCCTTCTCATATGGTGCCCACGGACACATCTTGTGTCTTTGCTGTAGTAGCATCGGGCTAAAATCCACCATCATAAATTCATTATTAATTGATCACTTGTTCCCCACCAAAATGCATCACCGCCTATCAATTTTTCCATCCATGGACTTTGTGTGACCTTCCACAATACCACATCCGAACTCCTCCATATCAATGTGTATGAGATCCGAGTCTCGATATCTAGGTCACACTCTAAGTGAACTTACGACCAAGCATTTTACTACCCTCTCGATATTTATACTTCATTTCTTCTTTCGTGAGCTTGGCCTTGCCTTTAGATTTGATAGGTTTCTTGCTTGATGTTGACATATGTTCTTCTTGTACTTAGATTACTAATGCAACAATAATGTGTGTGAAACCCAATTGAAGAAAGCCATGTCACTATGCGTTGATTTGATTTTCCATTGAAATGATTGAATGCCAAATATTTAGCTTAAAGGCCTTAGGTGCAGGCGCATGAATACTATAGGTTGTAGGGTTAAATAGTAATGATGCTTAGAAAGGAATGTGTGCAGGAGAAATCAACGCCAAAGGGTGCATGGCACATGGATACTAATATCATTACATTCTTTGTTGTTGTACATACACTCAAAATGCGCTTATATCATATGTATGCATTTTATAAAGGGCGCATGGATTCTTTATGTTACAAAATGGAAATGCGCCGTAGCGCATATAATTTTTATGTTGCATGGAACTTTATTTTTTAGAAACGTATATAAGGTTTGTGTAACATATGCTTTTAGTGACTAAAGAGAACTTGGCGCGCGCCTTTGGTGGAAGTTATGCATAACATGATGTTGTTGCAATGAGGGATGCGCTTTTGTATTTTTTGAAAGCTTTTTATTTTTTTAGATGGTGTTGCATAGAAGCAGGGTGTGCCAAAGGGCGCGAGGTTTTAACGATGCAACAAATGAGTTTGCGTGCCACCAGGGGGTTCGAGGAAATATTGCAAATCAAATAAGGAAGTGCGCCTTTTTGAGGGCGCAACTTTTCATGATGTAGCGATGGTAAAGGAATGTGTTTTTTTGAACACACTACGGATGGTATAAGTTTTATCATTGGCGTGGCTGCTCTTTATGTAATAGGGGTGACAGATGTAAAAACGGAGAAAAGAAAAAAGACCTTTCTTTTTAGGCTTAGGTCCTTTATTTCACATAACTAGGGTTTTACATATGGTTTAGCTCCTTTTTGAATTTCATTTGGGTGATGAAGGGGCTTAAACAAAGGGTTTCAAGCCATCATTTTAGAAAGGTTTCCTCTACCAAGAGCAGATCTGGAAAGGGGGGGCGAACATGGGGAGAATGGAAAAGACAAGAAGGAAGGGGGAAAATTCATGATTCATGGTCCTTCCATCAAACCATACCAACAAGCAACCAAAAACCACAAACACAAAAATGCATAAAAGATAAAGGACCTCTTACCAGGATAAATAGTGGAGAAGTGTGCAAATGGGTCCACGAAAAGATTAATGCGAAGTGGCTGTATGCGTTGATAGGTACCTAGAAAAAAATAATCATGTGATTGTGTTTGTGACAATGATAACACAATGCAGATGTGCTATTTATAGGTGAGGTGATAATAAATGTGCCACCAAATTTTCAAGTGGCGCACCAAAAGAGCTATCGACATGAAAACATGCTTTTGGCGCACCAAGAAAGTGGTGTCGGCAAGAGGAATATGTGCGCCCTTGCGCACCAAAAATGGCGCAACAAATGTTCTGTTGACAGAAAGGTGCATGCACCTTGGCACATGAAGGAAGACTCAACATAGTGAGGTGCACCAAAACGCTTGTTGACACGAAAAGCATGTGCCAAAGGTTTTCAAGGGGAACCTTAAAAGTTGATGTTACATAGTCATTATGTGTGCCCGCCAAAAAGACTAAAAATTTTGGCTAAGTTCTTTGAAAACTATATTTCCTGGGAAGGGATTTTGCAATGTTCCACACCTGTAATATCCACATTTTAAACACTAGGACCAACCCCATCATCCTCTAAAATTTTCCTATAGGTTATCTACCCCCATAAAATTTCCCTTACCAATTTTATAGGATAACAAACTGACTCTTTCTGGGGACTATCTCCCAACCTCTTGACAGTGAACCTCGGGGGTAGAGAATCCCCCTCAAGTGCCTATCCATTCAACAATTCAAAAACAAGGGGTTTCGGAGGGCAAACAAAAGAACACACAACAAACTTGAAAGCAAACACACGAAAATCAAAAACAAAATTAATCAACCAAAGTAAATTTTCTATAGAAAGAAGAGCAAGCTCCACTTCTAAGATTTTCGAATTATTATTGCTATAGGGAAGCGGGAGTTCGGTTCCATCCAGATATGAGAGATAGAAACTATTCTCTCCATTGAGTTGCTTGATCTTGAAGGGCCCTCTCCACAGGGAATCAAACTTTCCGTGCATGCCTTTTGGCTCTCTTCGCTTGTCCCACAGAAGGACGAGGTCTCCCACCTGAAAATTTCTTTGCTTAGCTTTCTTATCGAACAGTCTCTTGACTTGATTCTGATGCTCGGTGATCTTGTCGACCACTCTTACTCTCTTCTCTTCGAGTTCTGCTAGATACATGATCCTCTTTTCGAGAGAATTTTGGAAAGTTTCATTTTCAATTGCTCGTGCCAAGCGCAGAGCAGGGATTTCAGCGAAATGGGAAGCTCGGCATCAGTGCCATATAACACTTGAAAAGGTGACATGCCGAGAGACCTCTTGGGAGTAATGTGATCTACCCACAAAGTGTCGTATAAGGACTTGTGCCACATTCGTTGATTCTCATCCACCAGCTTTCGTATGATGGTCACCAAGTTTTATTACTGGATTCTGCTTGACCATTTCCCTGAGGGTAATAATCTGAGGCATGAGCCAAAGTTATCCCGTATTCATAGCAAAAACCAATAACTTCCCGTGAAGAGAAGTTAGAAGCATTATCAGCAACAATCTTATTCGGACGCCAAATCTGACAATGATGTTTTCTTTGATGAAATTGCAGATGACCTCGGAAGTGGCATGTTTGATAGGTATGGCTTCCACCCACTTGGTGAAGTAATCCGTTGCTGTTAGGACATAACTATGTCCGGCGCTCGATTGGGGATTGAGTGCACCAATAAAATCAATTCCCCACTGCTTGAATGGTTCATCGACAATGACCGGCCTGAGGGGAAAAGCAGCCAACTTGGGCTTGCCGACGAACTGCTGGCAAGGTTCACACTTTGCTACCCAGGTGGCTGCATCTTGGAAGAGCGTCGGCCAATAGTACCTGGCCCGAATGATCTTGTGTGTTGTCACGGAAGAGGAGAAATGGCCTCCATAGGCTGAATTATGAAAACTTTCAAGTAACTTCACCTGTTGTGGCTTGTCGACACATCGCAAGAAGACACCATCTATCCCACGTTTGTATAAACCGTCATCCCAGATGACATATTTGGCTACTCTGAGCTTTATAGTGCGCTTCTCCTTCGTAGTTAGGTGAGCTGGGCATTCGCCATAGGTGAGGAAGAAAGCAATGTCGGAATACCACTCATCGCTGGTTGCACAAACTAGGCCAAAGGCAGAGAATCAGGTTTTTTCAGCCGGTCTTGTGCTTCATTGGTACAATCATCCTTTTCCTCAGGGTTTTCTCCCGATCTTTGTTTCTCGGCCATAAGTTGACATAAGCCTTTGCCTCTTACCAACTTGGTTGGTTTTATATCTAAATCATACTCCTGGACCTTTGCAATCCAATTTCCGCGCAAGCTTCCTAACTCCTGTTGAGTTAAGATTGACTTGACCGCCGTGTCAGGGACCAACACCACTGTATGAGAATTTAAAATGTAATACCTGAAGTTTTTGACTACTTTGACAATGGCGAAGGCATGTTTTTCCAACTGAGACATTTTTAATTCGTGAGGCTTGAGGGGAGATCTCATGAATGCAATCGGAGATTCAACATCCTCAGAATTCTTTTGCATCAAGATGGCAGACACAGTATGCTCAGATGCATAGCTATACATGATAAAATCTTTGGAGAAATCGGGGCATACCAGGACTGGTGCGTGAGCGACGGAAGCTTTTATCTCTTCAAATGACCTTTTTCCTTCCTCGCTCCATCGAAATTTGGTGACCCTTTCATCATGTCCAATATATGACGAGTCTTCTCAGCAAATTTGGGAACAAAACGCCTGAGAAAGTTCACCTTTCCAAAGAAAGAATGAATGCCAGTCTTTCTTGCAGGAAAAAGTAAGGCTCTGAATAGCCTTAACTCTTTCGTATCTATCTTCATTCCTTCTTTGCTAACAACATGCCCTAGCAACTTTCCTTCTGTGACTCCAAAAATAGACTTTTTCGGGTTCAGGGAAATCCCATGCTCTCGGCATCTGGCCAATACTTGCTCCAGGTGATCACAATGATCACTTCATTGTTTAGAGAACATAGTTAAGTCATCTAGATAAACCACAATGACCTTCCCCATCATACCTTTGAATGCAAGGTCCATGGCCCACTAAAAAGTGGCACCAGCATTGGTTAGGTGAAAGGCATCCTGCTGTAGGCAAACGTACCCCAGGGAGTAGTGAATGCTATTTTAAATTGATCTTCAGGCGAGACTTCAATCTGATTGTAGCCCGAAAAACCATCAAGCATGGACAACATTTTTGATCCAGTTACTGATTGTAGAACTTGATCCATTATAGGAGTGGGTAGTTGTCTTTTAAGGAAGCCTGATTCAAGTTTCGAAAATCTACGCATATGCGTATTTCACCGTTTTTCTTGCACACTGGCACAATGTTTGCTACCCAAGTACTATGATGGATAGGAAAAATGATTCTCACATCCAGCATTTTCTGAATTTCAGCTTGGATAGTACCTGAGATCTTAGGGTTATAATGCCTCTACTTTTGGCGAAAGGCTTTGACGTCTTCTTTCAACGGGATGTCATGCTGGACGTCCTTTGGCTTAAAAGACTTTAGATCAGCATAGGACCATGCCAATACATCCATGTATTTCTTCAGCAGTTTGACAAACTTCCGCTTCTCTTCAGGCGTGCAACATTTTCCAATGTTCACGAATTACGGATGCTCTACTGAACCTAAATTAACCGGCTCGGTTTCTGGGGATGTGCCAGCATCATCTCACCTTTTCTTTTTTACAAAACGGTCATGCCTGTCGAACAAATGCTCCAGAGAAACTAGGCCCTTCGAATTTTATTTCCTTTGAGCTGACATATGTCGTCGTTCCCTTCGGATTCATCCTTTTGATTGGTGACTGATTCGCGGCACATGGAAGTGGATCCTTCAAAATGCAATTCTTTGAATTTTCCACCTTTTCTAGAAAGGCAATGAGTTGATTGTCATCATTAAATACTTGTCAATCTTTGAGAATTTTCTCCTGCACACTTGGGTGGAAAACCATCTCAATGGTGTATTTGTCTATTTTCAAACACTCGGTGTGGGAGCATGAGGGATGTTTGAAACGGCAATGAATCATCCATGTCATTTTGAGCTCTTAGAATGGCCTCAATCGAAAAGCGTCAAATTCTTCAATGCTGTCCCACACCGCATTACGGTAGTGCCTGAGCCTCTCATTCTTCACTTGATATATCCTTTTAACTTGATTCACGACTAGCTCTGCATCACCTTGTACTTTCAGATTTTTGATCCCTCTCTCTCTTGCGCCCGCATGCTGCCGAGTAATAGAGATTCATACTCAGCAGTGTTATTTGTGTTGAAAAACTGCAACTTAAAAGAGAGAGGAATAATTTCTTCCTTGGGAGATATTAGCACGGCTCCGGTGCCACATCCACTGGTTGCAGCTGCCATCAAACTGCAAGGTCCAGACCTTGTTAAGATCTTCTTCTTGGATGAGAACAACCATTTTGTCAGACTCGGTAGACAAGAAATAGTTCCCCATCCCTGATGATTCGAAAAGAATTTGAGCTTTGGGGTCCTCAGAGTTAGTAACCAAGTACTTCTTTTGTGATTCTGGCTCCAAAGTCTGCATTACACCTTTGACGGGATTCTAGCCTTGGACCAGTCCATATGAATTTCTCCTCCAACCTCACTACAAAAACTCCTTCCCAGTAGTATTCCATAGGCTACTGGAATGTCGGCAATGAGGACGGTCATTTTTACTCTTTTCTCTGGGAACGCCGCAAATGCAAATTACGCGTCTTTGATTTGACCAATCAACGGAACCTGTTTGGTTTCCAAGGAATAACATCTGCCAAAAGGCTTGGTAAGGGTGAGGCCCAGAGCATGAGTAACTTTTGCTGGCATGACGTTGTCAGAAGCCCTAGAATCAATTATGCAGTTACTTAACTTGTGGCCATTGATTAGGAGGGAGAGATAGAAGGGCTCTATCTTGCCTGATGTGGATGTTGAAGCAACATTTATGCGGGATGCAGGAGGAGTGGAAAGGATTCCTTTTAAGGAAACCTGGGGAGTTATGACAGCTTGACTTTGAATATACTTAGTCAATCTTACAAGCTGCTTCGGGGTTTGACTGAAGATACTCAGCTTCAGACATTTGGATCTTAGTCTTTTTAGCATGATCTATGATATCAAATGTGGCCAAAGGTTGCGCTGGTGAAGGAATGAGTCCCTCACTTCGTGATGGTAGGGTAGGATTACTGGTCTTGATAGGAATATGAGAGGAAGGCTGATTTGGAGGAGAGATCGGGGGAAAAGCTTTCTTTGCAAAAGAATTACCAGGGTGTTGAGTAGAAAGAGGATTACCTCTTTTAGCGATGGTTGGAGGCACGTTTGACACGGCCTTTTCCTTCTGCACATGGGCAGCGACCTCTGCTTCTTTTCCTTGCGAGCGGGTGAAAACAACGTATGATTGTCCGCTTGCATATCCTTGGTACCTTCTTCATCGTCGATTCCTCCTCATCAAATTCCATATACCCGATAGTAGAGTCACCAGTCGGCTCACCGACATCTTGATCATCTTCACCTTGGGACGAAGGTTCTTCGTAATTTTGTTCCTCTTCTTCTTCAATTTCAGCTAGAGCATTGACCGGAGGAGCCTCAAGTGCCAACCGCCGATGAGCGGGTAAGCGCGGCAACCGCGGCTTATGCGGGACATTAGGAGTGAAGTTTCTTCGCGGAACATCCCGGTATGAGGAACTGGGGGAAGCTTGGGCTAACTACTTCTTTAATGCGATCAAGTCATTTGCCATTTTTTGAAATGCTGGATCGGATGAAGTGGCGGAGAAGGGCTCAAAGCTTTGGGCTTGGATGGTTCCCTTTTTAATTCACCGGATATGAGCAAGTTGTCTTCAATCCGTATGGCAGCAGCTTGGGCAAGAGGCAAGGTAGTTATTTGTTCATGTAGAAGCAAAAAACTTATTTTTGAGCTCATTGCATTCACAAAGAAACACTTTTGATTTTCTAGTGTTGGCAACATGGCAGCAGGCACACGGTTGATTAATGCATTGAACCTGGCGATAAAATCGCGCATGGTCTCATTGGCCTCCTTCTTTAGGTGAGTGATCTGTGATAATAATGTAAATGCATCTTCTGAAGGCTTGTACCTGTCTTCAAAAGCATCCCGCAAGGTGGCCCAACTGGTAATAGACCCGGCTGGCAAATGCTGAAACCATTCTGCTGCGGGCCCTTGTAAGGTTTCCGAAAAAGGTGAACCGACACATCCTCGTGGGTCACATCTAGGATACTGCATGACATGATGAATGTAGATATGTGTGAATCTGTGCTTTGGTTTCCGCTCCCGTCGAATTTGGGAAAATTCTTTCGGTTTCCATGAGGGAGCGCGTGAACTGGATGTGGTAATGCGAGAGGGCCCATAGCATTTCCCCATGGCACTGCCATTTGAAAGGCTGAAAAGAACACAGGCTGGAAGTGCGGTTCCACTGAGCAATAAAGCACTGCAAAGGGATGTGGATGTTCCTTGTGAAAACTGGTTCTTTCGTGGAGGTGAGGTACTTCTGGCTGACCGATCAGCTGAACTTAGTGATGAAAAGCGCGCCGGTGTTATACTGAAGTTGTGCCTTTGAAGCAGATCAAAAGTAGGATCGACTTCTCCACGAGCTCTCCTGCTATGAGTAAATGGTTCACCCGCCAGCGTACCTTCCAGATCTGCGATGTTGTGGAGCAGATTTAAAATTTCTTTTTGGTCGTACTTGCTGATTTCCTGGTTTTTCTGACAAAAACCAGCAGCATGTACTTTTTTGAATATTTAAAATTATCCTCTTCTGAAAACCATTATTGCGGTTTAATGACAAAGAATAATGAGGATAAAATGACAATGAAGATTAGTAAGCTGATTTTCAGATCTAAAGTTGATTTTTCCAAAGAGTTTGAAAATTTTGGTAAACTGCCAAAAACTCAGATCTACGGAAAAATACATATTTTTATAAAAACTCAATGAACTAAAGATCTCCAACTAGGCCCAATCTATGGATCTCAGAAGAAATTTTTTGATTTAGAGCACTTTTGCAAAATTTGGATTTTTAACAAAAAGTTAAAGTTTGCAAACAGGTAGTGATTTTTCAGATTTTTACTGATTTTCTATCATACCACCATCATAGATTTGATAGATTTGTTCGTTCCCAAATGAGTCGCCAAAATCGCTATTGGTTCAAAAATCATTGCTTGGGTAGATTTATGGATAAACGAGTCAACAAAGTGTGCGAAGGCATAGCCCTCTTTGAGTCAAAGAAAGCGAAATCGGTTTATTACTATTCTACCAAAGAGGAATGCAGTGCAAGTTTCATAATATTCGCCTTTCGGGGTTTGGGATCTCATCCCGGTAGGGTTATTTCCAAGATCGCGAAAAGAAAGGAATGGAAGAGAGGATGAAGAAAGATCAGATCCGAAGAAAGAAAAGAAATGAATTCCAAAGCAGAAAGGTCAGAGGGTTTATGTTTTGGGATTGGTAGTAAACAGAGCCAAACCTACTTACATAAACGAACAAAGCAATACTGGTGAATAAATGACAATAAAACAGAAGTAGATCCAACAGGATAAACACACAGATCTGACGTAAGAAAGATCTAATGCAAATAACACATGTATTCAGCACAAAGTCTAAATATTGTATTAATATTTCCTTCTGTTACAAAAAGCTCAAAGTCTTTTCTTCTCACTTCTATTTTTCATCTGAAAAGTATCCACCACTCTAATACAACAAGTATTTGAGTATTTATATAAGAAGAAGAAGAAGAAGGAAGGCAAAAAGGAACCAACCACCTATTCACAAAATATCTACAAAAATATCTCAAAGTCATGTTGAATTTTAACAACTTGATGGATGACATCATCCCATGGTGCAACATGGATGATGTCATCATTCGTGCCAACATGCTTTAGAAATTTACAAAAAGAAAGTCGAAGAAGAGAGAGATTATTCATCGTCGTCGTCCCGCGGCTGAAAGGGGATATCCTGCTACTGCTGCTCGGGTGACGAGATGTGGAATTGGGCACGGTATTCCATGAACTTGCTGATCATAGGCTCTAATTGATCCTAGGAAGGATCCTTGTGTCACTGAGTTCCTCTGAGAAGTCACTGCGATGAATGACCTGTGGCCACCGAGTCACCACCTTTTTATTTTTCAGATATACCTCGTTCATCAGCTGCATGCACTGATCTTCATTGTCATCCCAGGCTTTGATGCAGTCTTCCCAGCTTACGGCCACAAAGTGCCGGTGGTGAGGGATGCTGAGCATTATTTCAAAATGGCGGGCAGTGAGGTTGATTATAACCTCGCCCTTCTCATTGTGGACACATCTTGTGTCTTTGTTGTAGCATCGGGCTACCACCATCATAAATTCATTATTAACTGCACTGACTGGGATTCCCCCAGCAAAATGCAGGGCACTGCCTATCAATTTGTCCATCCATGGACTTCGTGTGACCTTCCTGGTTCTAGTCTAGAACTCCTCCATATCAATGTGTCCGAGCTCTGAGTCTCTGATATCTAGGTCACACTCTGCCTGGGACTCGGGCATTCTGACCCTCTGATATTTATACTTCATTTCTTCTTCCGTGAGCTTGGCCTTGTGCATGGCGCATGGATACTACAGATTACATTCTTTGTTGTTGTAAGCACAAGTGCGCCTGTGCCATATGTATGCGTTTTATAAAGGGCGCATGGATTCTTTATGTTACACGGGAACAGGATGCACCCGTGGCGCATATAATTTTTATGTTGCATGGAACTTTGGTGCGCCAGAGGCGCATATAAGGTTTGTGTAACATATGCTTTTAGTGCACTAAAGAGAACTTGGCGCGCACATGGAAGTTATGCATAACATGATGTTGTTGCAATGAGGGATGCGCCTGCGCCGTTTAAAGCTTTGCACTTGGCGCAGGTTTGACTGGTGTTGCATAGATGCAGGGTGCGCCAAAGGGTGCACATTTTAATGATGCAACAAATGAGTTTGGCGCGCCATGAGGGGGCATGAGGAAAGTGTTTGCAACAAACTAAGGAAGTGCGCCTTGAGGGTGCAACTTTTCATGATGTAGCAGGCAGGGAATGTGTGCCATTGGCGCGGCTGCTCTTTATGTAACAGGGGTGACAGATGCGCCAAAGCGAGAAGAAAAATATAGTTTCTTTTTAGGCTTCAGTTCTTTCTCTGAGGGGTTTTACATATGGTTTAGCTCCTTTTGCAGGGTCGTTTGGGTGATGAAGGGGCTTAAACAAAGGGTTTCAAGCCATCATTTCAGGACAGAGTTTCCTCTACCAGCAGATCTGGAAAGAGGGGGAAGAACATGGGGGAGAATGGAAAAGACAACAAGGAAGGGGGAAAATTCATGATTCACAGTCCTTCCAATCCAAACCATACCAACAAGCAGCCAAAAACCACAAACACAAAAATGCATAAAAGATAGAGGACCTCTTACCAGGATAAATAGTGGAGAAGTGTGCAAACGGGTCCACGAAAAGATTCGAAAGTGACAGGGCTGGTGCGCTGACAGGTATAGAGAAAAATAATCATGTGATTGTGTTTGGTGACAATGACAACGCAGACGCGCCTATTTATAGGCGAGGTGATAATAAATGCGCCACCAACTTTTCAAGTGGCGCACCAAAAGAGCTGTCGACACAAGAAAACATGCTCCCTTTGGCGCACCGAAAGTGGTGTCAACCGAGGAATATGTGCGCCCTTGGCGCAACAAATGTTATGTTGACAGGAAGGCGCATGCGCCTTGGCACATGTAAGGAAGACTCAACATAGTGAGGCGCACCAAAATGCCTATTGACACGAGAAAGCATGCGCCAAAGGTTTTCAAGGGGCACATTAAAAGTTGATGTTGCATAGTCATTATGTGCGCCCGGCCAAAAAAGACCAAAAAGGCTAAGTTCGGAAAACTAGATTTCCCGGGAAGGGATTTTGCAACGTTCCAAATGCAAGGGATCCCTAACGAGTGACCGAACAACAAAATTTTGGTAAGGTTATCTGTAAAATTGCCCTTGCCAATTTTACGGGATAACAAAGAGTCGAGTGAAATTAATTTGGCAAAAAAATCAACATTTCATTCAAGAATGAAACACATTCAGTTGAGATATCACTTCATACAGAAGGTATTGGAGTATGGGCATTTGAATCTGGAAAAGATTTATACGAGCGAGAACCCTATGGATATGCTAATGAAGCTAGTAGAAAAGGAGAAGTTGGAGCTACACTCGACTTCATTGGTCTTCAAGTTTGAGAGTTAAAGAGGAAGAAACAAAGATAAGGAAGGATCTAAGAATGATGTTGTACAGGTATAGTGCAATAATTAATCTCCAAGTGGGAGATTGTTGAGTTGTGGAGCTCAATTACTTCGGATTAACATGCAATGTGAAACTTATTGAAAAACACAAGAATAATCATCGGTTAGGAGGGACCGACATCGGTCACACCGTGGATCGCATCGGTCGGAAAGGAGGAACCGACATTGGTTAGGGCTAACCGACATTGGTTACCTATGTGGGAGTGTTTTAATTAACTCTCAAGAATTAGATCTATTTTTAGCATTAAAGAAAATATATTAATTTTAATTACATGGCTAAGTTCCCTAATTTTATATATGCCTATATAAGCATGAAAGATAGGGTTTATAAGTAATAATTAAGAAGAACTTGCACAACGTTGATGATTATTATTAGAGAGTGAATTCTTGGAGAAGAAGCAAAATCTTGAGTGAAAAAAATATTGTACATCTAATAGGTGTGGAAGATTGTAAATCTTGAATTATATAACTTGTCAAAGCTTTGGATAAAACTTGGCTTGTTTTCTTGGTGAACGTAGCCCACACTAGGTGAACCACGTTAAATCTGGTGTTGATTTATGTCTCTTGTTTTGTATATTTCTTCTAGTTGAATATCCACTTTTATTTGCATGTATTCTTAGATCTAATATATTATCTATACAACCGGTGTGCTAACCCCAATAGGTTTGGTAGTTTATAGAATATCATAAGATTCTGAATAAATGGCACAAGGTGGGGATGCAATTCCCTATTTCAATTGGTAGATACACTTGTCCAAATATTTATAAGGCAAAGAATGTGGTCAGAGATGTTAGAAGTAACTTCGGACCTTCCATCCTCGGACCAGTTTCAACTACTAGGGTAAATTTTGTGAAACAGTGTGACTAGCTCCCACATGCCCTAGTTGGAAGACATTTGGATTCATTGTTGAGATGAACTCGTCATCATAAAAATAGACTATGAGAGGTTAACTCTTGATGAGGTTCGCAATTTGGTATAGCTGATATTCTAAAAGAAATGCAAGATGACAATGAAGTCTTGGATGTAGCATATACGAATAATAATGTTGTCAATGAACCATTTCCATGGATTGATTGGTATGTAGAATAATGTTACAATACCAAGGAGAGGGTGGGGCCCATTCTCCGTATAACCTACGCTTGGTTGGTTACCTTGGGAATTTCACCCGAAGGGTTAGATCAACCTATAAATATAGGATCCCAACCAACCATGAGTCTTCCAACACCTACAAAAGGGAATAAGTCCATCCAAAGGGGCTAGATAGTTCAAAAGAAGATATCATTTGTTTTTGTATCTCCTCTCTCTCAAAGTCTCCCCTTCCAAGGTTTTGTCTCTAGTAATACCAACCTCGAAATAGTTGAAGTTGTTGATTCTCCAAGTGTCTCATAGAATCTTCCATCTCCTCTTTCATCGTCACTTCCTCTATCATTTCCTTCCACCTCTACAATAGTTTATTCTTTCCCATCCCATTCTATGGCCCAAGTATTCTCATCTCTCCCATTTCTCTCAAAGAGGGGAAACGATTAGGTCACCCATCTCTTCTTCACTACCTCTAACACTTCCATTTCTTTCTGTCTCATATTCTAATCCCATTGTATCCACTCCTATGTTCATTATCACATCCACCCCATCCATTATTTCCACCTCCGTTCAAATGCCAACTAATGTTTCGGTGCTCTTTTTTTTTTACTAGTGCTTGGTACCGAATTGGTTGTTCCACTCCCATCACCATCACCCATTCCGTAATGGTTGTTTTGTCATCCTCTCGAAAAGAAGAAGAAGGTGCCTCTGGGGGATGTCATAGACCTAAGTGTGTTGAAACCCACACCAAAAATATAGGCCAAGAGGCCTAAAATTGTTTCCATCCTATCAGTGAATCAGTGAGAAAGGGTCGTGGAAGTTGCTACTCCCATTGAAGGGAAAACCAGGGAAACTATTACATCAGTGGATTATTGAATTTATAGATTTTCTCTTGGAAAAACAACACATGAAGGAGCTAAAGATGATGTGCAGGATGCTCTTGGAATTGTTTAGGGAAAATATGACAAGGACAAGGATTTCAAGGATTAGCTCAAAGAAAAGGTCGAGCAACTCACTGCATTATTAAGGAAGGTAACACAACCAACGCCATCTACCAAGGTTTCAACTACTACAACTTTGATAGTTTCCTCTACTCTCGATGATATTTCTTATCACGAGATTGAGAAGATAGGTCAGAAGGAAAGATCATTAAATGGATGGATGGAGTGTATACTTCGAGAAGCCAAACCTTTAATTAAAGAGGCTCTTAAAATATATAATTATTTAAAGGTTGGAAGAGATGTTATTTGTAAAATTGATGAATCCTTTTGTGACGATAATAATAATATGAACTTGAATTTAGCCACATGGAGTGAAATCGAGAGGAAAATTCAAATTTAATCCTTCGTGGAGGATGTAATTGATGATGCTTCAAAATTGTTTGAGTATCAAAAGCAATGGAATTATGGTCTCGAGTGTTGCAAGATTTAATAAAGAAGTTGTATGATATACTGAATAGAAATCATGGATGCTATGAACGATATATCGGAAGAGTTTGATATTATTAGTTGTGAGTTCTTAAATGAGAACATTGATGCTCTTACGAAGGATCAAATGGGAAAATTTCAAATATTTGGTGAAACAAGATGATAAGGTTACCCATACTTTTAGCAAGTGACTCTATTGATAGGTTGGTGTCATGCCAAAATTTCACAAGAAGAGTAAATAAAGTCATGGGTAAACCTAGAATAATTACAGACTAAAATAACAAGGTAAATCGAGACAAAAGATGTAGTAAATCACTACGCATGTGGGTCATAGGATGGAGATATTTAGGGAATTATCAAGTGTTTCATCGAGTACAAACATCGATGGCTTCCTAGGATAAGGACCAAGGGGAAATTAAAGCTAGAGAAGATGTTGCGAGATCCAAGCCAAAGCTAGGTGGCCATGAGAGGACCGATCCAAGCTTTGGATTAGTCAAAGTTGCGGGGTTGATCGGGTCAACTTCTTGCAACAAACTTTTCTATTTTATGGGAGCATGTTTCCTTGATTTTAATGACATTTCTATTTTTAATAAATTATTAGTTAAGGCCCAACCGTAATGGCTTAGCTTTTGAGGAACTTATAAATAGAGAAGTACATTAAGTCTTTAGAGAGAACAATTTTTGGAGAAGTTACTCTTCAAGCTTGGAAGACTGCTTTGGATATTCGAAACCTTTCAATTACATTCGAGTGATATTTTCCCTTGAAATTTTGAGTTATTGTGTTAATGGTTGATGCTTTATGAATTCCTAATTCCTCGATATAAGTGGTTGGCTTGTCTTTTTCTCAGAGTATCTTATTTCATTCTGTTATAAATTTATATAATTGTGTGAACATCGATTAAAAAATTTATCTTCCTTCTATTATGTAAGCCATATTTTCATTCACCCTTATGAATTAAATGGATGTTTGATATGTGTCTATTTATATTATCATGGTGATTGATTTTGTTTCCGATTGAACATGATCTATTTATGAATAATCTAAGTTTAATAGTAGGAACATATGTTTCTTAGTTTGTGATATCTTATATCCTCTACAAGTTGTAGCAGGTGAAGTTGGTTTGTGGTACATACACCCTCCTTGAATTAACCCTTCCTGAGTTTGACAATACCCTTTATTTGGTGCATCACCATCCCTAGTATAGTTTAAGTTCTTGTAAATCTCTTTCCATAAAACCCATTAAATGTTAGCATAGGTCTAGATAACCATTTTATTGCACTAGGAGTAGTACAATATTTATTTTAGGAAGAGGAATTTGGCCTTCTCCAGAGGTTCACCTCGAGCCCAAGTCCCATAGCTTGAGAGGTTATCCAATGTGTCTCAATCGCACCGAACGTCATGTTCACATTTTGGCCATTCGAGGGTGCGGTGATTTGATGACAACACAACCCGAGTATATTATCTTATGGTTGGTTTTCTCCTCACCCACAACTCCATCATGATTACATAAAACTAGGTTTGATATGCTTTGCTTCCCCATCCATAAGATTTCAAATTTATTAGAGACAATTCTTAGAAAATAATAAGTCAACATGATGCATTTCCAAATTTATAAAGGAAAAGGTGAAAGAATATATCATTTGAAGCAAGACATGCTATATCACTCTAAATCACTACCATGTAGGGAACATCATGTTTTATCTATACTTACTCCCATAATTATTTGTGTTAAGAGATGCAAGGAATAATAGGGGTTGGATTAGATTTGAATTCAAAATTGTACATACACTAGGGTAACTACATAGAGTTTTCTCCTTCTTGTGAGTGTATCTAGTGCAATGTTTCGATTGATTCAATAGTGCTTGACTTCTAGGGTCAGTCCAACTCTATCCATATGTGAATTTCTCCTTTTTTAATCTAATCATGATTGTAGTGTCTAATCCTCTTCGAAACTTATTATATTTTGAATTCGATTAGTGTTGACTATAGACATGGATATTATTATATCATTTTGGTTTAGCATAATGTAGATGATAGAGATATTCTGACTATTGATGGATTGTGATTCATAGTATGATTTGTGTGGATTCTTAGATACATAGAGAGACATTTTATATTAATGATGATGATGTGTTGTTAGCATATATATTTACTGACATTTGGAATTCTTGTCATGTTGACTATGATTTAGCATTTGAACTAATCTCATGATCTTATTGATATTGATGAAATGGTAGAATTGAGATGTTAAAATTATAAACAAATGATAGCATTGTTTAGTTTAAATGATAATTTAGTTATATGAGGATGGTTATTGATGGATGTGCGTATATTTTATCTTTGATGTATTTGATGCGGCCACAAGGCCGAAGGAGGTATTGTGTGATTTTGCAGGTAATTGTATCACAACAATCAAAAGGGGTTAGGAGACCAACCACAATGGAATACTGGATGGATATAATGATGGTCACCATGAAAACTTGTGTAATGTTTGATGTTGTTATTAGTTTGTTAGGGGTCCCCATGGGGGGATGACCTCCAAATGTGACCATGGGCTATGTGTGTAATTCTTTCCCTTTTTTAATTTATTGTGGAGTATGTGATTTATTTTATGATGGAATTCAATTAATCATTGTTGATTAATATCCCTTAATTAAGTGGATTAATCATGTTTATTAATGTGATTAGGGATGTGACAAAAATGGGTTATTTATTAGGTTAGTTGGTCCTTTGAGTCTTGTGATTTAAGTTGAGTGTATTTGACTTTGAGTGTTGTTCACCCTACCTTACTTGGGAAATTCGGATTTGGGCTTAAGGGACATTTTTGGAGGCTTGGGGACAATTAAGCTTGTCCCACACCTATTACTTTATTATACCAACTATACCTATGGGTTAGGGGGTCAAAAATAGACACTATTATGTGTTTTGTAAGGCACAATGTGACATTTATTGCACTTTTAAAACATGGGTTTTAAATTATATCCTTAGGGGTGTGGGTTTGTGTTGAATGTGTAAGAGGTTTGTCATTTCTCTCAACCACCAATTTATTGTACCTTTGGGTTGAGGTTTGATTTATGATTTGGAGTTGAGGATAAGTGATATGGCATCCTACATGGAGCCACCTCACCCTCCTCTCCTCTCCTCTTTTTCTATATATGCAAGTTTAATTGTTTGTTTGGGGGTTACTTCATTTTATTGTGCACTTGTATTTTGGAGTTAGAGATTTTTGGAGTGCTTGTTGAAGTCTTGGAGCTTATTGGAGTTGGATTGAGCTTTAAGGATCTTGGAGTTTGATTCTTTGATCAAGTTATTACTATGGAAAGGTAGGAACTACACCCTTGTTTTACTTGTTTGTTTTTATATGTGTGTATTGCATGTAAGTGAATGGTTTGTGTGCTTTTTGGGATCTTGGGTAGAATTCCTAAGTATGGTGTAGGAGAATGTTATGGGGATTTTGTATTGTAAGGAGATATAAGAGGTTTGTTTCATGTTTTGGGAGGTATTTGGGTTGGGTGCCCCACCTTTGATAAGAAATGTTTTTCTTTTCTTACTTGGTTCTTTTGAGGAGACATAAGAGATTGTAGGGATACATAAGAGAATGTGGGAGGAATAAGAGGATATTTAGGAAGGCATAATATTTTTTTAGGGGTTTTGAGTTGTGTCTTGGATGGTTTTAAGGTGGGCACCTAATCCCATTTTTCGGCATAAGTTATCTCCTCATAGATCCTTGCTCCATTGACTTTGAGTTTTCAAGCCTTGTGTATTTTGAAAGTTTCATTATTGTGATTTTTATCTTGTGTTTGAATGTGTGTTAAATGGTTGTGAAATTTTGTATTGTGATGTGGAATCATTGTGTTAGTTTCCATGAGTTGTATCCATTCCTTATTGCATTTTGGTTGGGGCTCGGGGGCCAATGAGGAGGATAGCTTCTTCTCCTCATTAGATTATTGGTTGGGTGGAGAGTGTTGCCTCTCCCCAATTTTTGTTGTTGTGATTGAAGTGAAGAAATGGTGGAGCTCTTGTTGAAGATTTGGGACTTGGAGAATTTGTTGAAGTCAAAAGAAATCCTTCATTGTAGAAACCTTTCATGTAATTCCCACTTAAGGTGGAAGGCTAGTAGTCTTGCATTTAAAATAAAAGTTGTATTGTATGTTTTATTTATCAAGTTGTAATGTATTGTTGGAAAGAAAGATCTTTGCATTGTAAGAAATGAGTTATGCTCAAATAAAAGAAAGTTCATTTTTATTTTTAGGAGTTGCATTATTGTAAGAATGAAGGAAAACTTGAAGTTGTAAATCATTGAGAATGTATTCTTAGTAAATCTTAAATGTATAATAGTTGCTTGTGATTTCCTTGAATAAATGGTTGTAGTTGAAATGGAAGGATGCAATAAATTATAATGAGTTACTTTGTTGAAAAATTACATTCTTGTTGTGGAAAGGAAAACAATGATACTAGAAATAGATTAAGTTTCATTCCTTCATTTGAGCTTGAAAGAAATTTTATTGGAAAAGTGTTCTTGTAGTTGTTTTCTTGTATGCTATTGAATTAGAAAATCTATGTAATTTAGTGATTTAAGTCATGGAATGAATAAATAGTTTAACCTTTCAACTAGTGGCTTTAGGCATATAAATTCAAGCTAAGGATAAACTATAAATCACCCTAGTAAAATTTGTTTTTAGAAAAATTGTCGAATTGATGATTGTTTTCCAAGAACATGACCGTTGCCACCTGCAGAGTGGCGAGTCTCTCGAACCGCCACCTAGGGAAGGCGAAGGTTTATGAATCTTCACCCAGTAGGCCGCTGGTCCCAGACCGACTTGAACCTTCTAAGGGCAAAGTGGCTTCATCACTTTCAGCGGAAAAGTAAAATCTGATGATGTAATTTTGAACTTGATTTAATTAAAATTTGAGCCTATAAAATGTAAATAAGAAACTACCAACAAACTATATGGGAACAAAATCATTGTTTAAGTGCATAAATACTTGAATGAACATTTAAATGTATCAAATCTCTTAGAGTAAATGGAAATAGGGTTTTTCCCAAATAGAGAACTCAAAAATGGAAATAAATACTATATATTTAGAGTAGAATCTCTAAAATCAACAAATGGAAGACATTGCTATAATAAATCCATAAACTAAACTAAGCTAGATCTAAATGAATCCCTCCATGGATTCATTCCTTACTTCATGGCTTCCACTCCTCCAACCCGCAAATCAAAGAAACGAAAGAGACCAAATGAGGAGGCTACGGCGAAGAGAAAGGTTTAATAAAATTTCATAAGGATAGTTAGGGTTATTTTGGAACCCTAGGATCTAGTGGCCACAATTGATTTAATCCAAGGGTTAGGAATCAACCCTACAATTTTTAGGTGAGAATATATATATATCATGGGATTTTAAATAATTTAAGTGTATGTGAAAATGGGTGAATGGGGCCTCTTAGTACCCTTGTATGTTAAGTTAATTATGTAACTCTCCTAGTATGTTTTAATAAATGATTCAATGGACATTAAAGCTACTAATTTAAGGGGACTAAGGTAACTAAGGATAATGGTTTATTAAACGTGGGTTTGAATGTTAATTTCAAGAGGGATACTATTTAACCAAGTAAAAGAATTAATTGGCACTTTTCTAATGGGTTGTAATTAAATTGACATTAGAAATGGATTAAGAATATTAATTATTGATCGAGACCTAATCCATCCATTATAATGTAGAAAACTGTTGGTAGGAATTAATTAAACATATTATAGGGTTTCACACGTTTGCAATCTTAAACAAAAAAAAAATTGTCCGTAACTTTCTAGATGATTATTTAAGGTTTAATTTGGTTTTAGAACATCAAAAATTATGGGTGTTACACTGATCATAAAGTGGTAGTGCAAGTATTTTAGGGATTTATCTATTTTAGGTTTCTATAGTGATGTTTCAAACATTGGAGAACCCTAAAATCAAACAATGAAACATATTTCAAAGCCACTAAAAATCACTAAGATTTGTATAACCCTAGCATTTCCTTGTATGATACCTTATAGGCCAAAACCATACTATACTACACTTTATTAGATCATGTATGGTTTTGTACCAATTTAATTTACAAATACAATTCTAGAGACAAAGCACTTTAAAATCCTTACCAATCTTTACATATATTCTACACACTCATATCATCCATGTACTTCTATGTTCAACTAAACATTCTTCCCTCTTTTTGTTTTAAGAAATCATCTCATCATTTTTTATATCACACATTATCTTAAAATATATTTTCTATTTTTCACATTATTTTTATTAATTATTTCAAAATATACTTGATATATCAATCTTATGGATTCTAACAAAGAAGGAAAATAACCTTGTACAAAATCCTTATGTACTTATTTATAGTTTAAACATTTAAGAAACTTGACCCTTGATAAAATATTTCACCTTTTCAAAACCTTAGTTTTCCTATGGTTTCATTTAAGCTTCAAGTATGTTTTCTTTCCATGGCCTTCTAGTGTAGTAATCAACTTAATAATCATCCCATTGAGCATGTTGATATTTATCATATTACTTGTAAGTGTAAAGCTATTATGACTTCTTCCCTACTTCATGTGTAGGGTATCAATATTATTCCTAACAATGATGACCATGATGTTCTTTTGGAAACCTTTGAAACAAAGGTGGCCACCACACTCGCTTCTTTTTTGATGATTACACTAATGATGTGGATATTGATCAAGTGAATATTTTGTCCTATTTTCCTCACAACTTTGTGATATCCATCAATATATTGAACACATTATCAAGCTTATGCTCACCTCTATGTTTTCTAGTGATCAAAATTAAAAAGATGTCACTTTTCGTGGATGCTTCACAATACATCTTCCATTATGTCTACATCTATTATTTCATCATCTAAAGTTCCTATATTGTTGGGGAAACCAATATACCCCCTCACATTATTACGATCTATACTTCTATGTATATTAGTATTACCTCCTCTACTATGTACATACAACCAAGAGGTTTTCCATTCCTCTTCTTCTAATACATATAAGCTCTTGAAACCCATGTTCATAGCTTTCAATCTCAAATATTATTATTATAAGTTACCTCTACCACTTCTAGTGCTATAGAGTCTACTTATTTAATTCACAAACCACTTACACCCGAAGTGGCTTAATATCCTTTTCCTCTTGGTTTTTTCACTCCTAATCTTCCTATCTACAAGTGAAACAAGTGATCCTAACTAACATCTTATTGTTTTCCATGTTGCTTTCTTAGATTATACCTATAATGAAAAATTAATTTTACTAAAATCTTTCCTATATTCCTCTAGGAATTTACGTTGAAATGGTTGTATTATCTCCTTAGTCATTTACTATTTTGGATAATCAATTCCTTACATTATTATCTATCAATATTGGTGACAAGTTGTCATATTGGGTGAAAAGCCTCAAAAAAACCCATCAATGAATATGTTATGTGTTGTAATATTGTACTTACTAAGATGAAAATTATCCTAGCTGATAATGAACTCTAAGATATTTTCACTCAAGTATTTATTTCCCCTTTGTAACGTTATCTTTGAGAGATTTCAGTCATTTGATCACTTATGTCATACACTAAAAGAAAAGAGATTGAGTTTTTTTGAATGAATAAGCTTAACTATGTTGCTAACACTCCTAAAACATCTAATCCCAAGTTATAAGGAAAACATAATGTTGAAGAAATATTTACTAATGAAAAAATTGATGCTAAAGTTAATGTGAACATTGTATCTCAAACCAATTTAATTTAATTTGGAAATAATTAAATCTATAGGTATTGCAGAGGCACTATTGAAATAAATGGTGAAATACGAAATGACAAAAAAATCTAACATTAAAAGTATGAAACCCTAAGCAAGAGATGAAGAAAGAGGACTTAACGATTTACGCTTGGCATGGGACTAATCTAAACTAGTAAAACTAATAAATAGGAAGTAAACAGTGTCATAACTAGTCTCTATAAATTCAAGAGCTTACGGAAATCACGGACGGGGGCACTTGGTGTTGGACAAGGATGTCCGGGTGTTGGAGACAACTAATGGTAACATGTGACTACGCAAATGGTATGAATCTAGTTTTCATTGTGTCACAATATTTCCTTAATTAGTTAAATTTGGTCACCTTTTGTTCACACTTTTATCGCCAATAATACCTATAACATGTAAAATAGAGAGTTCACCCGCACAAGCCCACAAACCACATCAACTCCAAAAAAACATATGTAGAAGGGGGAGTCATATTGATCCCAACAGTCACCCCAAGAGTAAACTTAAAACCGAGCATTTCACTACATCTCAAACCGGATGAAGTTCTTGTATGTTTGTGGAAATAGTTCCCTAGAATGCCCTAGTTCAAGTTGCACTTGATAATGGGCTAGATCTAGATGTAGCATGTGGGAATGGAATAGAATGAACTTCTCCTTCCCATGCAGTGTATGCAGTCCCTTGTCCCTTGAATGGATTCTATATGGATGCCTTTAGTGTTCTTTGGTTCCTTTAGATGCAAGCTTAGGTGATGATAGTATATGCTTAGTGTTTGGTCCCTCATTTTTAACACATAACTATGTATTTATATGATTCTTTTGTTTTAATTTTGTAATTGAAAACTAGAATGTTGACCTATAAGTGAAAAATATGGCCAAAATATAAAATATACTTGAAAAGAATTGAGTATGATAAGAAAGGGTTAGGGGCACGTAGATGGTACAGAATGGCTAGGCATTGTTGTCTTGGATGGGTGCTTTGGTGTCCAAAGCCATAGAAGATAAAAATTAAAGTTCCGACGAGTTATAGGGTGTACAAGACCAAATAGAAAGAAAAATACAAATAAAAGAGGCAAAAGATAGTTGTCGACCACTATTTTTCTTGCTTACTAATCATGTAAATACTAGTATGCTTTTAAGACCTAGAAATGTACCCAATTGCGTGATTTTGTGTCTACACAACCTCAAAATTCTCATATAAAAGTTCATCCTAGGAATAAACACACATGATTTGCCTTCTCATCCCAATAATTTATTAAATAGTTACTAGAGTGGAACCTTGTATCACTCCTCTACTTCTAGATTATGATACAAGAAATCCTCATGGTAAATATTTTAATGTTAATTTTAATTATGGTTATCAAAGATGTATTTCCTTTTGTTAATCAATGCATCCATATTTGTAGCATTATTGAAATTTGGAAGTGCACCATAATTATTGATCTCAATCTCTTCCTCCTTCTTATTCTCATCCACCGGACTCTTTGAATGGAACTATTCCTACTATATGCCTCCTCATAATACATTTGATGATATTGATATGGCTCATGATTTTATTTTAGATACTTTATTTTCTCATTCTTTTGTTGGAAAATTATATATTTATAGTGTTTTTATTGAAAGTGTCCTTAATGAAATATGTGCATGTTTATATTGTTTATTTATCTTGGTTATACTAACAAACACATGCGACATAAAATAATGACACCTCTCTTGGACATGTTAGTATACCTCTTATGATTAGATCTAATGTTATGGCCATTCCTTTTTCAATTAATAATTCCATTGGATCATGTGATATGTGTCTATATTTACCTTGGGTATGTTATCTGAAGGTTTTTTTCATGCAAAATGTGTGACAAAAAAATTGAAACTTTCAGATGACAACTAAGCTAAGCCCATAATTGAAAATTATGATTCCTAGTCAATGTGCATCCTTCCTCCGGCCAACCTACCCTCAGTTATACCCTCATCATGATCAAATAAAATTACTAACATGATTATTTAGCGTGTTTCAGTTTTCATGTAAGGGTGTATAATGTGATTAGTGATCTCATTGAGATTCGATAAAAGATAGCTTCCTTCTGAGACCTAAAATGGTCATTTTTGGACATTATGTAGATGGTAAACATCCTCCATGAGTCTATAGGGAAAATATAAAACATATGAGGGTGATTTTGGAGGATATTGAAGTTTTTAAAGGTAATTTAGGAAATTTTAGTGAAGAATATTTTATTTCGAAATAACTGCTTCAACATTGGGTAATTCGGTGTAAGGAATGAAAGCTCCAAAAATGAAAGATGAATTCTAAAAATGATTAGGAGTTCTAAAACGAGTTAAGATGAAAAATAATATCATCAAAAATATATTATAACCCTCTATATGATAAATGCATTAACTTTTTCTAAGACTTAAGGATTTCTGAGATAGTTCGAGAACTCTACAAATTTGTCACTCTCATTTCAAGATGGAATAGGTCCTAAATTTGGAATTTTAGGAATAATTGGGTCTCAATAATAGTTCCATTTATCTCATTAGGTGTTTTATATTCAAAATAATATAAGGTTTGACCCTAAAACACTTTCCTAAGCTTCCAAGGTGAAAACATTAGTTCGGTGTCCCAATTTGGACATCCAAGGTAAAATATGCTTTCCAAATCTAGAAAAGTCACACTTTGGACACTCTTATTCCCCCTTTGTCCTAGATGGGACAAGGGGAAACCAAATTATGACCTCACTCTCTCTCACAAGTCTGACTTTGGCCTCCCATTTGTCCCATCACTCCCTTTGTCCCCATGGTGCAAGGGGGACACCAAAGTTTGACCTCCCTCTTTCTCCTAGGTCACACTTTGGAAACCTTGGTGTCAACGTTGACCCCTCTTTCCCCCAAGGGAAAAGGGGGACAAAAATTATAGCCCAACCCATCCATGCATCCCATGGTCATTATGTGACCACCTCCAGCTCCTTCATGCTCATTTCCCAGCCCCCGTATCTCATCCACCACACACCACAAGCTTCCTCTTGTCAACATCTATTGATACTAATACTTTAGTTTCCCTAGTGTCCCCTCTATCTTTATTGCACTAAGTTCAACCTCACATCCACTCCATTCCAACCCTGGTTAAGTGCTGCAGTTCCATGTGAGTTAAGAAATACAATAAAATCTCACCAACTTTCCATTTCTAAAACAGTTAGTATTTTTATTGAAAAGTGTTGTTTCAACATCCTTCAAAACTCCATTTTTATCTAGACATGCTTTGATAAATTTTTCCGGACCTCCATGACTATTAAAATAAATATTTGATAGTATCTCCTCATCCACAAACCTTTTTCCCTTGAAATGTTTCATGTGATCTCCTCTCCAAAATTCCTTTAGGAAGACTCAAAAGAAAATACTTTGATGCTCTATATTTTTACATCGCTTTTATGAAGAGTCAAAACCCTAAAACTTTTTTTTCATTTTTACAGAGATCTAGTAGATGGAAAACTATGAAATTCAAAGCAAAATGTCCTGGTGCAAAACATAAACTTTTGATAGTGGTTTCATTGCAACCCAACACCTATAAGCACACTTTCTAAAAATAGAAAGTATTCAGAGTAGTGGTCTAAAAATATTAAGTTTCTAAAAATAGTAAATTCTCAACATTTGTAATACTTCGAATAAGATAGAAAAATCGAATGAGAAAATTGTGAAAACTTACTAAAAATAACAATCCTAGATAGGATTTTATAAAAATAGAAAGTCTTATAATTGAGCCCAAAAAGATATGGAAACTCCCATTCCACCTATTTCATTAATTTTTCCACCATCGCAAGGTTGGGAAGTTGTTCCATGGTCCTGACAGAAATAAAATCCTGTAGGCTCTCCAAACATCATCCCGAGAGGTGATTTATGCATGACACAGTTTGATGCAAGAAGTTGGATGGTTCAACTCATCCTAATTATGGCATAAAAGAGTCATCTTGGTTGAATTCATTCAAGGATATTTTCTCATCACCAAGGAGAGACATGAAGCTCTTAACTGATACTTGATGGAATCTTTCAACCTCTGTAAACATGAATTGAGCCTCCAGGTGAATAATAGTGATGTTCCTACATCATATACACTACTCCCAATGTTCCTCAACCCAAGATCATCATGTTTACAGGATAATTAATTTATTGAAGGTCCATGAAGTGCAATATATTACATTAGTGTTCCTAAACACTCATTCAAATGCCACGTAATGTGCCCATAACTCACAAAAGAAAGAGAATGCAATCACATTGTTTTTACCTAACAAGAGTTTAGAGGCACAAAATTTCATTCATAAATAAATCCTTCTATCTGGTGGGAGAATATCCGTGAGGTGTATATGAGAAAAATTATGTCTAGGAATACTAAGTATGTTTCCATCATGAAGGAGACATCATTGTCACTAGCTCTCTCTCTAAAGGTAAGGGACATCATATGAATCACATTATGAAGATGAACATATCAGAGTGAATCAATGTGTTTGAAATACATTCACTTGGACAAAAGGTGAAATAAAGATCATGATGAGGTATTTGAAGGATTTGAAACATCAAGGGTTTCATTGAAATTCAATTCACCAAAGAAATGGTTATGTTGGAGCTCAAAATTGCACTGTCGAGGTTCGGGATGAACTGGGGCTTTGAGGAAACATGGGACTGTCTCCAAGTTGTGGGACTTGCACTTGAGATAGACCTCTAGAGAAGGTCAAATTCCTCTACCTATTTCTACTGCTAAAACTACTCCTAGGAAGGAAAATACAACTACCTATCACTACTCTATGATTCCAAGGGACCAGGGTGAGAAGGATATGCATGAAAGGGAAATCCTAAGCTAAGGGGAGGTGATAGCACTAGAAAGAGGGGGATGAATAGAATTGGCCAAGCGGAAAAGAGGGAAAATGTGTAAAGGGAGGAAAGAGAGTCATTCCACAATCTTAAACACATTCACACAACCATTTTCAAGGAGCACAAAAGAAGAGGAAACTACAAGAGACATGAAAATGCACAAAAAATCAATAACACAAGGGTAAAGACAAGAAGATGTAATAAAAATGTGCGAGGGAAGAGAATAGATAAAAACCAAACTTGTATTACTTCCAAAAGATGTGCAATAGGTTACAATGGTCGAAGAGGAAAGTACAAACATAAAAAAGACCAAATTTGAGGCCTACAACTCAAAATGCAAAGTCACTACTATGAATAATACTCTTACACACCAAGAGAGTCCAACCTTTTACAATGTGCAATTCTCTATAGTATATAGAAGAATGGGATAAAAGGACGAGAAGAAAGAGAGGGAAACTTGGATTCAAACTTCCAACCACTAATAGAAAATAATACATTCCTATAAATGTGCTGCAAGGCTGCGATATGCCTCCCCATATCAAGTTTTCTTGTAGAAGAAGGAAGAAGACCAAATCTGGGTGGTTGAGTGACGGAATGTGTTCATTATTGGCCCAACTAACATTTCCCCATTTTTGCCTACCAAATCTTGCAAAAACTTGATTTTTAATAGTAAAACATGTAGCACATATTAGCGGCTTCTCAACTTTGTGTGTGCAAAATTTTTGGAATAAAAAAGTGGGCGTGCAAGGATTTGTGTGTGAAGGGGAAACATAAGGAAGATAGAATAATAGAGAATGGTGGAAGCACATGGAAGTAAGAAAAGGGAAGGATAGGCATAAGGGAAAGGAAGGAATGGTGTGTGAGGGTGCGTGTGAAGAACTACAGGACCATGTAAGAGTGCCATGTAAAAAGCGAGAGTGCACACGACCTATAACTTGATGTCAAAGCCATGATGGGACTATAAGTTTTCAAAATACCTAGGGCAGTTATTTTAGAAAATAGTCCGAAACTTTTGGGGTCATCTACCTATTAGATGAAGGAGACAATTAGCTTTAGAAACATCCATTAGGCATGGAGTCTTCCTGAAAACATGAATTTTCTGATTTGCAACTTGAGAACACCTCCTGAAGTCACTTAAAACATCTGTTTGAACTCTATATAAAATGATGCTCTCATATGAATATGTTTTGAATTGGATTTTATGAGAGTGGAAAACTATTGAATACTACCTAAACCATTGGATGATCATCAACTAAACTCGCCATCTTGGAAGCAACAAAAGAGTGTGTGCGAGGGTATGTGCGAGAGGAAAGGAACAAAACCGAAGGAGTACACCTAAGCAACAACTATTTACAATATTTAAAATCATACACGTTCTAAGGGGAAACATGCAAAGTGTTTGTAAGAAATTATTTTACTGAAAACAACCATAAACTAACCTATTCTAACCAAAGGAAACAAAAGCTCAAACTAAGCCTTGATATAGGAAGGGAGAAGTAGCTACCTTTCCTCATAAATTGAGACCATGTAACTAATTTGTACTTGAATATGACCTTTAATAAGAGTGAAATTTTTTCTTGAAGCTGGTTTTGCACCCTTCTCTTCAAAGTATCAACAAAAAACAATAAAACCTCCTTTAGTTGTTCCGTATTTGGATTCAAGAGGTATTGTTGTTGACCGTTGGTGCGTTGAAGCGTTGCCTCTTGCTTTGTAGTGAGCATGACCATTGGTAACTAGATCGGCTCTAAACTATCCAAATATCTGATTGGGCATAGGACAAGCCTTCTTATTTTTCCATTTATTTGAAGCTCAATCCCATAGATGGGATCCTAATGTAGACTCTCCTTCGAATGTGATCATTTTTAGGCGGGATTGTGTGTTGTTACTGCCTCAACAAATAATTTTTCCTCCTCCAAAATTACCTCATCTAAGTTTGACTGACTTCCTTTTGAAGTGTATGACCTCCTTTGTTTACTTTGTGCGATCTCATATTCCCGATCAGAGTCATAGCATTCTTAAAAATTTCTCTGATCATCAAACATGATGAGACTGGTTGGGGATGATACATAAGATAGGGATTGTTGGTTGATCACATAGTCGAGAGAGAGAGGATTCGAGAGAAGTGAGAAAAATGGGAGAAGTGGGAGTGCACATGATAGGGATGGGTTTCCTTGGCCATCCTAAAGAAGACTATGATTTTTATAATGTTGATATATGATAACGCAAACACATTGTAATGTTGAACTTTAGTTCCTTTAAACAACCTTTGGTACTTTGTATTATTTTTGGAAAAACTTGGTTACACCGTGATATGATAAGTGAATGAACTTTCCCAAATCCGAACCCCACGCAACCAAAAAGACATGAGGGCTCAACACCAAGATCTAAAAAGGGCACAAGTTATGAAATTTGTTGAATGGTAATGATGAGAGAAAGACATGTTTTTGATAAAACCAAATTGGGACACTACAACCTCACTTTACTCAAGTTTTCTTCATAGTTTATAATGTGAATTGCTTTCCATTTTATCTAGACTTAGATCTGAAAATGGCCACTTGCTTGAAAAAACTTGGTTTTAAGGTTTTAAGATCTTTTGGAATTTTGGACATCTAACTCACTTTGTTTTGAATTATGATTTCACAATACTTGAATGAACTAATTCTAACTTTTAAGTTTGTCAAAGATACCCCCTACACCTTGCCCCATGCTACCGAGTTGGAAGTATGGTCTTATCACCATGGACAAGGCATAGGCGAGTAAGGGCATTTATTTCCTTTCCAAACCCTACATCACCTGGTAAGAGATGCATGATCAACACCGAAGGTTGTTGGGGAAAAGAAATGTGTAAAATAAAATTTTTTGTGGATTTGCATGTGACTTATTTATCTAGGAAAAATGGCTAGAATGTTCTTATTTCCAAAGAGATGTTTATGTGATAGATGTGACAACATGAAGCTTCTAGAATAGACTATAGGAAAAAACACCTAATCTAGAAAGAGTCTATAAGCACAACCAAGTATGCATGCCTTGGTATGGTTAATGTCAGAACTTTATATTATCTTGTTTGAATTGATGAAATGATTTGGAGATAATTGATGACACTGTGGAGATTTGTAGAGGTATGATTTGAACATTTTTCCAATATTTTTAGAAGCTTTTAGGAATTGCTATAAGAATAAGTCCCTTGATCATAGATTTTACAAAATGAACTGGTAGATGAAAATGCAATGCAAATGTGGTAATGTACATATGAAAATGATAAAGGATCCTCTGTAATACCTCTTTAGGTGAAGAGATTTCACATATTCGTTAAACTCCTCACACTTTAGTGTACATAGGTGAAATGCCCCATTTTTGTAGTCTTCTATTACTCGATATGGACCCAACCACATGGGTATGAATTTCCTTCCTTCACCGTTATTTTTGTCTATTCAGCTGTCAAGTCTTAGAACCAAATATCCCTCATATATTTCACACTCATAGACTTTCTTGTTGTATTTCTGAGCCATCTAGTCAACGTAAATGACATTTCGTTGTTCAACGATTGAGTCTAGCCTCATCAAGACTTTCTAGCTGAGAGATTCGTGCTTCTCAATAGCCTTCTTCTCCTATAATTTCTTGCAATGATATACAAAGACTAGGTATCTCGACTTTGAGTGGTAAAACCACTTCTACACCAAATACCAAAGAAAAGGGGTTGCCCATGTTGGCGTTCTTACCGATGTCTGATAGGCCCACAAGGCCGAAAAATATTTAAATGCTAATCTCACTTGATCTCTTTGACGGTCTTAAGGAGAATAAACTTCAATGTCTTGTTCATAGCCTCAACTTGTCCATTGGCTTGAGGATAATAAAGAGAGGCCGTGTGGTGACTTATTTTGAATTTCTCACATAGCTCATGTACTTCATCATTTTTGAAGGATGTGCCATTATCTCGAGATAATGACTTGTGGGACCCCATACCTATAAATAATTTGGTTCATAATGGACTTTGCAATTACTGATCTAGGCACAATGGTAAGAGGCATGGCTTTTACCCACTTGATAAAGTACTTTGTGGTCATGATTATGAAGTTATGACCATCTATTGATCAGGGAGAGAATTTCCCTATCAAATCTAGTCCTCATGTGGAAAAGGGTCATGGTGTTGCAATTGGTTGTACAATGTAGAGCCTGTGTTGGTATGTGGATATCATGGGAGAACTCTTGAAATTTATGGCATTTTTACACAAAATCTACCGCATCATGCTCTAGCGTCATCTAGAAATAGCCCATCCGATGTATTTTCCGAGCGGTGGCATGGCCGCTGAAGTGACCTCCACATGTATGAAGAGAAAATTACCAAAATGAAAGATAAACAAACCATGCAAACCTCTCAACAACCTTTTGTGCAAACCTCAGATAAGGGTCTCCTATGAAACCTTGTAGAAAGAATGTCAGAAGTGTTTTGTGGGTGCTCTTGAGTGCTCTCCAAGCTTTGAAGGCAAATGCTACAAACACAGTTCAACAGAGTTTTTGTGCTTCAAATTCAAGAGGGATTAGAAGGAAGGTAAGCTTGTAATTTATAGAAACAAAAGGTAGTTGGAATTGGTTACACAAATAAATGAACATGCTAAAAATAGAATTATGGGAAGTTGCAATAGTGTTGGGGGTAATGTTGAAATTAATTACAAAAGGCTGCATCAGGGAAGGTGGTTATACATGTAATTTAATTGCCCCCACCTTTCTACGATTCTAGAAGTGTAGTTAAATAGGGTAGTCTTAGTGGAGTTTGATCAAGTCGCAAAATGACTAGGATGTGCACACACTTAATTAATTAATTAATTAATAATAATTAATTTATCCAAAGGGGTACAAAGGGTACATGGGATTAATTTAATTAATCCAAAGGGTACAATGTGTATTAATTAATCAATTTAATTAATTAATTACAAATGGGTGAATAACATGGTGTATTAGCATAATACTAGGAACAAGTGGAAACATGAATGTAAATTTGGGGTGTCTACATTTTTCCCTCTTTAAAGTGCTATTGCAGAGTAATAGTGCTTTAAAGATAGTAGACACATGCAGATCGGTGAGCAGAAAATTGTGAAGCATTGGGATGCCCCAACAAGTAGAATGGTAGAGGAATGCCCCCTCAAGGGGATGGATGACGCAGCAAGGTGGCGAACAACCGCTTGATAGGAAGAAAGCAAGGGATTAAAAAAATGATGGGAAAGGATTGTGTTCGTAGCATGAGCGTTATTTGGAGAGTAATGTTTTAGAGCAACTTGATTTTTTCTGTTGCACAATAGAGTCGTCACCATGATTATGAAATAATCAAGAGGGTTAACCCATATGTGCGCAAATAAACATACACACAACAAAGAAAATATAAAAAGGAAAACGAACCCAATATACAAAGTAGGTTTGAATCAGGGTTATAAAGGAACCAAGATGTAATCACACTACTTGTAAGTGGTCCAAAAAGAGTAAACATCAACAAAGAAACACAAAGTCAAAAAAGAAGACAATCAGCTATGCCCCTAATGTGTTCCACAATGATGATTAAGTAGATACAAATTCTCCCAAATGGGAATAGGATCAGAATGGAAGAGCGAGTTAAAGTGACTCCTTATGACACTCTTGTTGAATCCATTGTGCAAATGATCAAAGTTGAAATTTCCCCAGGTGAAGTTATATCACGAAGGAAAAATAATTTGTGTGACTTTCCCCAAGCAGAGTTAGCATATCATGCAAAGGGAAGAAAGTGATAGTTGTAAGATTAGCATGAGCACTAGAGTAATAGAGAAAAGTATGACATTTATCAAGATTGTATTGAGATGTTGAATAATTCACTTTAAAGGGTTTTCCAATTGTAGGATTCATGTGATAAGTGAATGTTTGTTCGAAAGTTTTGTAATAATTTTTTTGGGATTTTTGAAATATTTGTTTTTTTAAATTTTCGCAAGTTTGGAAATACAAATGCAAACAAAAATGAAGACATTCCATGGCTTAAATAAACCAGGAGGAAAACACAACACATGAAAATGACAAAAAGATATAAAATAAGTAATAGAAATAAACCCAATATGAACAGGAAAGAACCACACCAAAGTTATATGTGAACTAGGATGTGAATAAATTTTTGCAATTGGTCCACAATAAAAATAAACAAAGAAAAACACAATAACAAACTTAAAGAATAAAAATCATTTTCACAAAGTGTTAACAAGCTACAACAATGATGCATACAACGTACAAAAATGAATTCTAATGACACTTTGCGAATGTGTCCCACATTGAATAACTAGATATATTTGAATGCCCCCAAGTGATATTTTAACATGTGAGAGGATTGGATCGGGGTGAAGAGTGTAGTGATGCTTAGATACTCTTTTCGGATCCCATTGAAATTTTATATTTATTGGATTAAAATGTAAAATCCAAGTGTGCCCCAAGATAAGTTATATTGCGAAAGGGTAAATGATTTCCTCGAGCATAGATATACACCACGGGAAAGAAATATGAGTATGATCTAGAACGATCATGAGCAGCACCATCAAATGGTGAAATTGCTAAATTGTGTTATCTAGTTGCCAAAATTTTGTCATACATTATCTGAATGTTTCAATTATGTTAGTTTGAAACTATTTTTTGAGTTTTAGACAATTTTATATTGTTTTTGTATTTTTGAATTTTGGTGAATGTTTTTGTATTTTACAACTCAATAAAAAGGTACACTTCTTGAAAGCAAGAGAAAATAATTAAAAGCATTCCATTCCATTGGCGAAATGTAGATGATAAAATGATTATGTGTTTCACTCCACTTGTGGCTCCACACAACTAGGAAGATGCGAGGGCTCATCACCTTGAGCCAAAAAGGACGTGAAAACAAGGTGAATATTGATATGGAAGTGATGATAATGGATGCGAAGACACAAGGTGTAATAATGATCCGTATGAGAAAAATGTAACTCATCTCCAGTCAAGATTATCTGACTGATTACAAGATGATTCCACTTTATAGGTTTTGACTTGAATTAGATCCATTGATGGCCTACTGATTGGAAAAATCTGGTTGAAGGAATTGGTGTCTCTCTCGTAACATGAGTAGCTAAATTACTTCTGGGATGTTTTTGATTAAGCACTTTGATTCAGATTTCATAAAGGCTTTATTGAATGATTTTTATTTTTTTTTGAAGGACACCCTACATGTTTCCCCATGCCATCAGTAAAAGGCAAGGGCTCAACACTAAAGAAAAAATGTAGGCGAGTAAGGGCTTTCTCCTTTCCCAGTCTTATACTACCAGTAAGAAGTATGGGCTTAGCACCAAAGACTATGAAGGACGAAAGGTGTATTGATTTTATAATTTTTGTATTTTTTAATTGATTTAATTTTCCTTATATGTTGATAGTGTGCTTATTGGGAAGGAAAATTCTACCCCCAAGTCTCAGCCTCATGTGACTAGTAGGACGCAAGGGTTCAACACTCGTAGATTGAGATGGGCGGTCAAAAGGACCGGGTAAAGAAGTTTAGTGCTTTCTATTAAAGAGAGAGATTATTTGAAAGGATGAGTTTTCCATCAGTAAGATTCAAGACAAAACCATAGGTAAAAAGATCTAAAATGGTAAAAAACCATAACAAAGATGAGACACACAATGCCCAAGAGGAATAAGGTTAACATGTGTCATAATAGGTGAAGAAGGAGAGTATATGATAATGGTATGATTAAGGTATCTGCCAATAGATGGAATGCCTAACATTATTTGTACACACTTTGCCGTTTCGATTGGCAAACAATGCTCTAATACAAAGTTTTATTCTCTTTTTGTGATTTTTGAGTTTTCTGAATTTTGGAGGATGAAGGTTTGAAATGGACTTATCAAGAAATATGTCCATGTTTATTGAATTTGAATGGTATTGAGATACAAGACTTATGTAGATGAAATTCAAGTCAAGAGGGAGAATCAAAAGATTCGATAAGTCCTAAAATACGAGACTTTGACGGACATGAGCCAAGTCAAAGGAGGGAAACCAAAGTTTCGATAAGTCTGTAATATGAGACTTGGGCGGATAGGAGCCAATTCAAAATATTGAATCAAATGATTCGATGGGTCCTGAAGTACTAGACTTGGGTGGACAGGATCCAAGTCAAAGGATGTGTGATTAGATAAGTCTTCGATAATATCAAAATACATTTTTGATGTTAGAAGAAGATTGTCAATGTGGGAAAGATGTTGAGATACATATTCACCTGTGAGTGAAAGAGTGCGAGGAAAGAAGAATAAATATCTAGATGTAGACTCAGGGTTCCTTATAAGTGTAGAAAGGAAATAGTTAATTTTTCTCCTTCTAGGTTGTGAATTAGTTGATTAGACAAAAGATTTGCAATTAAAGCTTAAAATGGTTGAATAAGGATATTCCTAGGTATACGTACCTCAAAGAATGTACGCATGTAGATATCTTGACAAGTAGGAATCATTGTTGATGAGATTCCTGTAGGATGGATCATGTGAGGTATAATGGACATGAAAGGTTGTGTTGAAGCAAGTGTCCAAACTTGTTGTGGTTGTATTTCGACAACAAAACTAGAGATGTCAGGTATAGGAGCTAGAATGGAAAGAGTTATTGAAATAGGGTAAGAAACACTCAAAACCCCAAAGCTTTGTACAAAATCCCCTCAATGGACCATATGATAAGAAATGAGCAAGGAATCCTATTTGCATGCATTAACTTGAAGTAAACAAGCAATTTAAACAAATGAAGTTAACCTATATTCTTGAAAGCTTAAAGTAAATGAACCTAAAAGGATCTAAGCAATCAGTTTATGCTTCAAGAGAATGGGGTCTCACCATTAATGGCTTCAAGGCTAATTTTTCTTCCCCTTTACTCTATGTTATGTGATATAAATTCAAAAGCAAAGCAAATAGCTCAATAAAAGGTCCTAATCCTAGCAATAATACTATAGTTTAGGTTAGAGGGAAGAAGTGTTCTTAGAAATGAGAGGGGGGTAGTAGGCTATTTATAGTTTTCCATTTGGGAAATGGGAGGCTTTTTTATGCATGTGGGACTAAAAGGAGTCAACAAGTTAATTAACAAGTCAAAGTAAGATTTGACTAGTTTTAGAGAGAGGTTGATCATGGTTAAGACTAGCTAACCATGTTTAGAGGGTAATTAATCCTATTTAGAGAGAAATTAGGTTTCTAGGAGGGTTCTGAAAGGCCTAATCAATCCAATGAAGTGGATTGATATTCCAAGGAGCTAATAGAGGTGGTAAAGAAGAGAATATTAGCCAAGAAGAGGTTATTATAACCTATTTAATTAGTTTACAAGAGGAAATACGACCAAAAGAGTGTCGTAAGAGGGGAGTTAGATAGGTCTAACTAACGAGGTGTTGCCAACTTGCAGGAAGAGGACTAGCTAGGGAAATATTAGAAATAATAGTGCTTTGATCAAACTACATGTGTCTACATTTTCCCCTCTTTGGGGTGACGTAAGCTACGTCACTTCAAAGAAAGTAGACAAATGTAAATGAGTAGAAAAGTTTTAAGGGGTAGAAGAAAAATTAATACGATGAAGGATGAAGGATGCCCCCTCAAGTGTTGATGGGGTGACGGAGAAACTCAATCAATAATTGAAAAATAAAGTAGGAGAGAAAGCGAGAAGGAAGGAGATGAGCAAGGATAATTTTAGCGGTGAATATTCGTAATATGGCGAAAATTTCATTTTATGAAAATTTGAAAAGGCGAATTATTCGGAGTGGGTCGGTGTCCTGTTCGCCTAAAATATATAGTATATTTTTTCTGGGGGGTCGGCTTCGCCTTCATTTGAAAACATCTCCTATAAAAACCTAGCTGATTCACCGGTAGTATACCTCAAGTAGCTTAACAAATTACCAATACTGTGAAATTTTAACTCGCATACCCTTAAGCACCAGAGATTCAGATTACTGTTAGCCTGTGATTGTTGACGCGTGACAACAGCTGTACTGACGCGCGACAGAGGAAGTGTTGACGCGTGACTTGGGCAGTGTTGACGCGTGACAGAGGAAGTGTTGACGCGTGACAGAGGAAGTGTTGACACGCGACTTGGGCAGTGGTGACGTGCGACAGAGGAAGTGTTGACGCGCGACAGAGGAAGTGTTGACACGCGACATGGGCAGTGGTGACGTGCGACATGGGCAATGGTGACGTGTGACATGAGAAGAGGTGACGCGCGACATGGGCAGTGGTGACGTGCGACATGGGAAGAGGTGACGCGCGACATGGCGCGTGGTGCGCGACATGGGCAAAGGCGATCTTGGACGCGTGACATGGGTAGTGGTGACGTGTGACATGGGTAGTGGTGACACGTGACATGGGTAGTGGTGACGCCGCTACGAGAGAGAGGTGTTGACGCATGACAAGGGTAGTGTTGGCGTGCGGCAGTATATTGAGCAGTGGGCGCATGACGGGAAATGGGTTGTTGACGTGAGACAAGTGCAGAGTTGACACGTGACAAAGACCTCAGACATGGAGATTTTTGATGAGAAATCGAGGTCGAGGGCTGCACACGACACGTGACACGATCCTTAGTGACACAAAGAAAATCTCCTATCGCGCGTCTGCGACCTTACTGTCGCGCCACTTGACAATCGAGGCAAAAAAATTTCATCAACCCCAAAAATTTGCCTTCTGCGAAACCATTACGGTGATATTCGCGGTATTCTCCACCTCGATTTCCAAGAGGTCTCTTAAAATGAACCCTAGAGATGAGAAAGTAAAAGGGATATTGAGCTATCCACAAACCAAGTGCTTTATAGAAACAATATATAATCATCATTTTTCTTAGAATCCTCATCATCGGTCCTTATTAAAATGTAAGCATACGACAGAGGCATAAAATGACATGAAAATACAAGATACAAACAACCGTCTTGTGCTAAAAATGGCCAACTCCATGTAACATACACAAATGTAATGCAATACGAGAAATAAACGATCTCGCTTAACAGGGAAATAAGTACAATCACACACACTTAAACAAACAATGTTCAAGATAGTTGCACAAATACTTTGTTATCGAGATGTAGTCCCAAATTTTCGATAAATGACAAGGGTGAAGGATGATGCCCCAAGCAATGTGTATATGCAAGGGAAAAGATGGAGGACACTTGGGTCCAGTGAAAAATCAATGTGCACAACAAAAATAGTATCTAGGCAACTGAGAGTGCCCCAAAGTACAGACGAAGTAAGTAGCGTAGCTTGTGTAGGTGTTTGAAGACTTAGATGATCCACGAGTTGTTGTTTCAAAATATTTGAAAACGTCAACAAGATATAGGATGAGTGCCATGCAAGAGACACATATTTCAGTTGTAAATGAGTGTTTTACCAATTTTTAGTCCATTTTCGAAGTATTTCAATGTTTTTGGTTTTTAAATGGTTTTACAATTTTTAAATTTTCTGATTGGTTGGAAGAATTTGTATAAGAGATCAAATATCTCCTAAAAATATGCACAACTTCCTAAAGGCAAAGGAAAAGGCACCAGGGAGCACAAAAAGTGGCCCGACGAGAAGAATTACAAGCCAAAAATAATTATTTTTAAAATAATCATCATGACAGTGAAAATAGAGGAAAAATAGAAAAAAATGATAAGAAATGATGCTTGGAAAATGTGTAAATCATTCCAGTGTAATGAAGAAGTGACCGCAGGGTGACACTAAGCGCCCGGTGTGCGAAAATGAGTAAAAATAATTATTTTAATAGAAAATAATTACCTCAATCGATAGAAGAAGGGATAGAATGATCACAGTAGAGAAAACATGCCTCGGGGTCATCACGACAGCCTAATATATCCACCTTAGGGGGTAAATCAATCATAATCAGTTCATTTGTACCAAATTTCTTGCGAATGTTTATTGTGAGCAAGAGTGACAACCCTAGAGTGAGGTGACGAGACTATCGAGTAGGAGGAGATGAGCAGATCACATCCGAGAGTTCATACGAGACCTAGTGGATGGACCCTACATGAGTGGCCTATCCCTCTTTGTGAATTACGCATTTAATGCACTTTTTAGGGATTTTTAGGCTAGGTAGAAGAATTTTGACGTATGCGCGTATGCGCATGCGTGCGATGACATATACACATATGTGCATGCATCGAAACAAAGAGGTATGGGTACACGTATCCATCAAAAGAATGGATACACACAAGCATATCCGTTGGAGTGAAACCAATAGGGCGCATGCACGCGTGTCTGCCAAAAGGTCTCGTATATGCATTCTGCGGTTGGGAACGGGGGCGTGCACACGTATATGCAGAGACAAACGTGTTGGCGTCATCTTGGGTGTGAATGTGTCGGATGGGTGAGAAAAGAAAAGAGGGGCACGTACACATGTAGATAGGCGTGTATGCATCGGGATGGGCATGCAGATTTCGGAAGAGGTGCACATGCATCGAAAAATGGATAAGAACACCCTTCTAGCCAAATGGCCAAGGAGAAAAGAAGACAAACTTAGAAGAAAGTGAAATGTTTTGGAAATAAGATAGAAGAATGGCAATTTACCAGCAATTTTTAGATAGAAGTAGATAGAAATGTTAACTGATACATGTGTGTTTTCTTGTTTAGCAGCGTATACTACCCATCCTACAGACCCATGAGTGATATGGTCAGCTAGCAACGATAGAGGCCCAGTTTGATGATGATGATGATGAAACTCTAGACATCCTTCTATATGTTATGGGATTGGCTCATGTGGTGAGATGCCCTAGATCACATTAGATCATGGCCTTTTGACATACTATAACAGAGTGATGGCACATCAAGAGTCAATGATTTCAGCTCCTGACTGGGGAGATCATGATTACTCTTGAGGATGTGTGGCGTATTATGCGGGTCCCAATCTAAGGTCATCTTATCTAGTCTATGAGCCGCTAGACTGATATTCAGTGATATATCGTAGATTTTTTTGGTGTCCCAATGATACCACGACGTGGGATGACCATTAGGTTATCACGGTGTATTGATGACTTAGAGCTAGACCGAGTAGTGGTTTATATGATGGCCTTCGTTAGTGGAGTCTTACTCCTTGACAAGACCGGTGCTTCATTTCCGCTCGGCCTCCTTAGAGTGATATGCGGTTTGGTAGAGGGAGAGACCTACTGTTGGGGTCAGTGCATTCTAGCACATCTATATTGGGACCTTCACTTGATTACCTACTACCGTCAGAAGATGGTAGGACCAGCCCACTTGCTTCAGATTTGGGCGTGGGACCATATTGTCATTGGTCGCCCCTTAGGTGTTTTGAGAGTTCGGGCTCCCAAGGAGCCTTCTACGATGGGTTGGGTCTCAGCTAGGGGATGATGTGCGACCATATATGGGGGATGCATATCACTATCACTGTGAGCTTGATGAGTTACAACAGACTTCCATGGTTTAGAGGCCTTACAAATATTTCTAGTGGCCCAGGACAGTTTAGAGCTCAGTATTGCCACAGTGGAGCATTTTATATTAGGCAGCCATAGCTATATGCAGGAGTTATATAGGGTGGATCGGTTCCGTGAGTTAGTTTGGCGTTACCTAGGATGTTCTGGGCTGATAGGTGGTATGCTCATAGGGCCCGAGTAGTGCGTTGATGTAGATCCAAAGATCACCCGAGATAGAGCACTAGCCAATTTCCTATAGGTGGTACCTACTATGTGGGTGCCACTGAGATAGATTAGAGATCTGGTACTACACCTAAGTATGTGCCATGGTATCATGGTGTGCTTCCACGTTGTTTGACTGTTTCTAGGGTGGCGTATAATGCCGGTGTGAGAGATCCTCTAGTGGGGCCTCCTAGTGGTGGTGAGGGTGGATTCATTGGTGGTGATGACAGTGCTCCCGACTCACACTAGTATGTTAGGGGCGAGGATAGGGTCCAGATTCATAGCAACCATAGGGACACGGTCCCAAGCCTAGGTTGAGACAGGTTTTTAAGGCAACCCGACACGAGTTTCCTTGAGTAGGCATTCCAGTGGGGATATACACCCCTCTTCAGCAGGTATTTCTATAGCAGGGCCCTACCACCTCATGCTTTAGGGGTGGTGGTGATGGTGGACAATTTGCTACCCTTTAGCAACAGTTACAGGAAATGATTTTCATTCGATTCTGACAAGTGGCTAGAGAGAGAGATGTAGCCAGGGAATAAATACAAGACCTTACTGACATAGCAAGATCAGGCACATGCTCAGGTATAGATTTTGACATTGGAGAAAGATCATGCTAGAGCACAAGCCACCCAGGGTAGTGATAGTACCTTATGGAAGAGTCGATTAGTGAGATGGCTGCACATGGGTCTCGAGATCTGAGTCTTTTACATCATTCTTAGACCTAGGTGCAGATGGTTGTTGCTTAGAGGGACCATGCCCGAGCATTGTCACAAGGCTATCTTATGTAGAGAGATCGAGGCACAATCCCAAGTCCAGGACTATCACTACGAGATAGAGATCGAGAGGTTGTTGCTTCTAGACATGCTCAGGCTGACATTGGAAAATTGACAGGTGAGCGAGATGCCTCCCATAGGTAGTTATCGCCACAGAGGTGCTGATCGATATGGGATTCTATGAGGTCCGGTGGTGAGACTTTATATTATAAGACTACCTATTTCAGGGTAGTCCCGATAGAAAGCGAGTGGTTCCTTTTGAGCAGTCAGGTGTGAGTGTGATAGGCTCCAAATCACAGTGATCAGGCCGTTCAGTTAGATCAGTTTGGCAACCCATTGCAGAGCAACCAGCTGGACAACAGCCATCCAGACAATAGGTGACACCCCTGGTGTTGGTCCATCACAGCCACCACTCTTCCATCCACCAGGTCATGGACCCGGGAACCTCGCAAGGGCGAGATATGTGGTTGAGCTCTTTACTTTTCCTTTTGTATATATGTATTGTATATATGCCTCTTATGAAGGCTGATTTTGATGTATAGATTTATGTACCATTGTTTTGATGATGCCTCTTGATGAAGGATCGATTCTTTTTATGCATGCCCCTTTTAGATGGCATATTGTATCGATGATGTACATTTGAGTATTGACATGGACAGTTATACATGTATTATATGGACATTTGATGATGATTTTGTCATTTTATATTGTGATTATGCTTTGTATGATTTGCATCATGATGTATGATTTCCCTTTCCTCTATGTATGTGACATACCTTAGATTTAGAGATGTGTATGTTTCATGCTTTCATATTGATGATGTATCCATAGAGAGTATCACATGTTTTAGATTTTTATGAGATGTTTCTGAGTTCTTATTCTAGCACTTGGGATGATACTAGATGATATTGGTGTGGGGGGGATAGATTTTTGATTATGCGCAACCCCTCTTGCCCCCATTGATGATACGATATGTGATGATTAGCTTAGCATACATGCATGATGTTATACTTAGCATTTTTGTATATATGATGTAGTAGATGATGCTTTATATGTGATGAATGATAGATGATAGATGTGATAACAAATGACTGTGCAAGAGACAAATACACAAGAAAAAGTTAACAAAGCTAAACAATTGTACCTATACAACACAACACAACTTATGATGCAAACACACGAATTGATAAAGCATACTAAAAGATCAAATTGACATTTTAATCTAAGTAAGTAAAATGAACCCTAATAAATGCATACAAGCTACAAATGAACCAAATGCCATATACAATTATTTCAAACAAGATCCAACCCATGCGAAGAAAATAAGTCATAACAATACACGAAAAGGTATTCACAATCAAAACTATATAAACCAACAACTAAAAGAAATTAAATCATTACCTTGTTTTTGCAGGGAAGCATTGACATATTTTCTAATGTTTTTGGGTTTATCTAAAAAGATAAGTTTTCAAGGCTATTGTTCACATTGTTTTCTAAGACAACATTGTGCACTTGTCCTAGATTCACCCTTAAAAGGGGAGATTTTTGAATGTTTAGTTTTTTTGTGTATCCTTTTTTGAGTGTTTTGCATTTTCTAAGGTCATGTTCTGAAAGTAATGTACAAGAACAAAGAAGCGTGGATGCCCCTAGCGTGATGTGGGAATATACAAAAGGTAGAATGCCATGTGCATATGTACAAGAAGGTGAAAATGTGTAGGTGCCCTCAGCATTAGATGGGAGTATGCAAAGGAAATGTCCTTCATGTAGATATAAGAGCAAATAAGCCAGATCACGGTTCAACAAAGGTAGCTTTAATAGGGTTCCTAGACCTAGCAAAGGAAGTCATATCTAGAAAGTGGTGATGATTACCCATCCTACTGTAAGAGTGACTTGTGCTTGGTGAATCTTCCTTGAGCGTCGAAACCGTTTTCACCCAAAGACCTGCCCATTACACCACAATTGCGTGGTTTTCACATGTGGATGACCTACTTTTTCTTTATTGTTTTCTCAATTTTTCCATTTTTGCTTGTTTTTTCTTTGTTTTTCTATTTTTAGTTCTTATCTGATATTCTCGTCATGCTTAAGTGTAGAACCACTTGAGGTGCATGGCGTTCATAGGTTCTGGAAGCTCTTCACCATCTGAATATGCAAGTTTATAGGCTCCTGATCCATACTTTACAACTACTACATAAGGACCTAGCCAGTTAGCCTCAAACTTACCTTTCTTTTCTCTATCTTTGACGATGTTCTTTTGATTTTATTTTAGAACTAGATCTCCTACATCAAATTCCCGATGAATGATGCATTTTTGTATCCCCTGGACACTCTATTCGAAAGAATTTTAGGTGATTGAGTGCTCTAATATGCTTTTCATCTAATAGTTCTAACTCTACCAAATCGAAACTCTGTAGTCCTCTTCTTTATCAAGATAGTCTCTGAGAGATATTCTCAGGGAAGGAAGCTCCACTTCCAGAGGTATGATGGCTTTAGTTCCATAGACGAGTGAATATGGGGTCACACCAGTAGGAGTGCGGATGGAAGTTTGATAGGCCCAGAGGGCGGGATGTATCTGTAAGTGCCAATTACGGCCAGTTTTACTGACCATTTTCTCCATAATCTGTACAAGGGTTTTATTAGTAGCTTCTACTTGTCCATTACCTTGGGGGTAATAGGGGGTAGACCACTTGAGTTGGATATGGAAACATTGACACAAGGTTTTAACTATTTTTTTCTTGAAGGATTTACCATTATCAGTGATAATGGCTGAAGGGATCCCGTAATGGCAGATGAGATGGTTCATGATGAATTTTGAAATTTTCACACTAGTGACATAAGTAAGAGGGAAAGCCTCTACCCATTTGGTAAAATATTCGGTGGCAGTGATAATGTGAGTGTGGCCATCTGAAGAAGAAGGATGGAGCTTCCCTATGAGATCTAGGCCCCATTTAGAGAATGGCCAAGGTGTTGCAATAGGCTGCAAATCCTGTGTTGGCACATGTATTAAGTTTCCATATTTCTGGCATAGTTCACACTTCTTTACAAAGTTGCAGCAATCTGATTCCATGGTAGGCCAATAATAGCCTACTCTCAATAACTTCTTAGCTAAGACCATGCCGCTAGTGTGTGCTCAAAAATACCACCATGTACTTCCTTAATGGCGTGGATCGAGTCAGTAACATCCAAAAATGAAGAAAATTCCCGTTGTAGCCACAACGATAAAGGGTGCCTCCTAGGAGGGTATAATGGGCTATGCGATGGATAAGGGCTTTCTTTTCAGAATGAGTAATGTTTGGTGGAAAAGTGTCATCTTGTAGGTATTGAAAGATAGGGTCATACCAGGGGGATAATGGACCAACAACTTCACATGCCAAACATGACTCTGGCATATCATATGCAGCACTTGTAAATGCTCTACGAAGAAAGGCATCTTACTTTCCTAAGGGGGAATGCATAACAGAGACCCAATTGTAGCCATAGCATCTATGGATCTATTATGTGACCTTGGATTTTTCTCAAATATGATCTGTGTAAAGTACTCCTTCAGGGTTTCGACCATCTTTTTATATGGAATGAGCTTCTCATCTTTAACTTTGTACTCATCATTAACTTGTTTAATGATAAGTTGAGAGTCTCCAATGACTCGTAGTTGTTTGATGTTCCAAGTAATAGCTAGCTTGAGGCTAGCGATGAGTGCCTCGTACTCTGCAATATTGTTAGTGCATGGGAATCCCAACTAGAATGCTCTTGGTATGACATCACCTGTGGGAGTGATAAGCACCACTCCTGATCCAGATCTGTGGAAGGTGAAAGATCCATCAAAATGGACATGTCATTCTACAGACTCTTCAATATACATCATAGATGCATCTGGAAGATCTAGGCACAAAGGTTCCATTCCTGGGAGAGGAGCTTCTACTAATTGATCAGCCAATACCTATCCTTTTAAGGACTTCTGATTCACAAACTCAATATCAAATTCACTCAAGAGAATGATCCAATTAGCCATTCAGACCTATGAGGGCAGGTTTGGATAAAAGGTATTTGAGAGGGTCAACTTTGGATATGAGTTTGGTTTTATTGTTTAGGAGATAATGGCAAAGATTTTGGAAGGTGAAGACAACTGCCAAGTAGGATTTTTCTATCTGGAGGTAATTCAACTTGTACACAATCAAGGTATGACTAAGATAGTAAATTGCTCTCTTTATGGTCTAAGTCATATTGGAAAAGCAATGCACCAATAGAAAACTAGGTAGTAGAAATGTACAAGAGGAGAGGTTCACCTGGGGTAGGCGGAATGAGTACAGGTGGGTTGACCAAGTACTATTTTAGTAGTGCGAAGGCCTTCTAACAATCAGGTCCCCAATTGAATGCAACATCTTTCTTTAGAAAATGGGTAAAGGGGTGGCACTTATCCACAAGTTGTGAAATAAAGTGACGGATTGCCTAAATTTTCCCTTATAGACTCCTTAGTTTCTTGAGAGTTGTAGGCAAAGGCATTTCTATGATAGTCGTAACCTTCGTAGGGTCTACTTCAATCCCTCTTTGTGAAACAATGAACCCTAGGATCTTTCCTGATAAAACACCAAAGACACATTTCTTAGGGTTCAAATGAACCTTATAGTCTCGTAGACGCTGAAAAATACGCTTCAGTATTTCTTCAGGGTGCTCTCCCCTACTCTTCAATTTTGCTAGGATTTCATCAACATAATCTTCCATGATGTCATTCATCATATCATGGAAGATAACAGTCATGGCTCTTGATAAGTAGCCCCGACATTCTTGAGCCCGAAAGGCATGACTTTGTAGCAAAATGTCCCCAAGGGGTGATGAAGGTTGTTTTATGTTGATCTTCTTCTGCAATCCGTATCTGGTTATAACCCGAAAATCCATCCATTAAGGACAAAATTTCATAACCAACAGTGGAATCAACTATCATGTCAATGTTAGGTAGGGGAAAGTCATCCTTAGGACATGCCTTATTAATGTCATGGAAATTAGTGCAGATTCTTATGCCGACAGGATTCTTCTGTACCGGGACTATGTTAGAGATCCATTCTGAATAGTCAATGGGTTTAATAAAATCAGCAGCTAACAGTTTTTCCAATTCTTCTTTGACAAGGAGCACCACCTTAGGATGCATCTTTCTCAACTTTTTCTTGATGGGTTTGGCATTCGGTGCACAACGAGGTTGTGCACAACTAGATCTAGGTCCAAACCAAGCATATCTCGTATATGTCCATGCGAATATGTCTGCGTATTCTCTTAAGAGCTCTATAAAGATATTTTGTTCCTGAGCTGAGAGTGAAGCCCCCAACTTTATCATTCTAGGCTACTCCTCTGAGCCAATGTTGACGTTGATTGTTTCCTCAACAAGCATCTTAGAAGCATCTTCCATCTGTGTAGGATCAGGGGGAAGAGTAAGATTGACCTCCTGCGGTAGCTCATTATCATCTTTAAATGGATAAACCACTTCATCTTTAGACTCTTCATTCTGTTTATCTATGAGTTTTTCAAAGAGTTTGTCATTGTGAGATTTCCGTCTATCCTTTTTCCAGGTTTTTCGAAGTGGTTGTACTCTTACTTACCATATTCTTATTCAAATGTCCACACATCTCTGCTTCTTCCCCGAAGTATGCACAGTGTCTAGTTGAATTGCAAATCCTTTCTTGTGGTCCCCAGCTGGAATAGAATCCCTGAGTCCCATGAACTCTGCAAATGCCTCATCATTTTCAAAGAAGTCTAGGGGCATGTGAAGTTGTTGATCCCAATCTATAAGTTCAGGATATACAAGGGCTACTTGATAATTGTTTAAGGGGATGGATTCGGATAAGGTAAGGACCGTTGAATCTAGGAATAGGTTAGTGGAAGAAAGATCCTCGTAGAGGCTACATTGGGAATCTACGTCGCTATCATAAATGAGATGAAACATCCTCACATTCGAAGAGGTGGCATCATTCTCAGAGGGTAGAGCATTATGAGGCCTTATCCCAAGGCCATGTTTATCAAACTTAAAATGAGGGATGGGAATAGGCTCTAGCCGGCCTTGTGCATTAATGCCACATCCAAACCCACTATAGCCCATGACAAACATCATGCGGTGACCTTTGATGTATTGGGGTGTCTAATGGCATGAATCCATGGTACCTTCTGACACTCTACTGGTAGGATCTTCTAACATTTTCTCCTCAGATAGGAGACCACTATGGACAATTTTTTTCAATGGTTTAGGACATTGCTCATAAGTGCTCTGGAACTAAAAATAAGGCTTACCCCTTGTTTTGGGAGATATTGATAAATCTGATATTAACAAATCTTGTTCAAGAGTGAATGGCTCACTTGGGCCATATTTTTCCGACATTTCCTCCCATGAAGAGAACAAGTTGAATAATGAAGGAAAGTCTTGATTATAAGGCATGAGGGACTCTGTATCTACCTATTTCTTAATAAATTCCATTTATAAGGGGACAAAAACATCCACCGAAGGACACTCATAAGCCACGCGAGAAAAACCGTATAATTCCCTAATGAGTGAATGGTTTCAGGTCACCCAAAATGGTACTCACTTGACCTTCATGACATAACTTGATGCATTGATGAAAAATCGATGGAATAGCTTGCATGGCATGAATCCATGGGTGCCCTAGGAGCATGTTGTATGGAAGGTCCAAGTCAAGGACATGGAGCGTCATGTCATGACATGCTGGGCCTACTTCCATGGGAACTACTATAGTACCCACTGATTCTTGTTCTTCATTGTCGTAAGTCGTGATTGTGATAGTCTTAGCTCTCAGATTTGTTTTTGAATGGCCTAGCTGCTTAACCAGCTTCAAAGTGCAAATGTTTAGACCAGATCCACCATCCACAAGTACCCTCTTGATTTTATGATGGGTAACCACCACTTCGAGATATAAGGGTAAGTTATGTTTTGGGTTATTACGTGGGATTGCAGTGCAATCAAAATTAATATGATCATTGGAGTCTAGGTGTGCAATCATGGCTTGGAGGTTTGTGGGGTCTACATCTGTCAAAACCCCGAATTTTGCAATGTTTTATACAATATGTTCTTGTGGGCATTAGATATTTTAAGGAGATCGAGAATAGATATCCTAGCAGGTGTTTTCTCTAACTGATCTATTAAATTATATTGACCTTCCTGAGGGATAGGCATGGGATCTGGTATGATTAAGTGAGCATGTCTCGTCCCTACTGTGCAATTTTTTTCTAAAATCTAGATAGTGTTGATATGTTCATTAGATGAGCTAATACATCCTATGAGAGAATCAAAAGGACTATCATTAGTAGGGTAAACATAAGTGGCAGTTCTATAGTCGTTGGAGGTTTTCCCATGATCTGGTTTCCTTTTCTTTTTATCTGCATGATTAGGAAAAGGTTCTTTGTAGATACCCATTTTCTCATTTGGACCTTTTCAGATTTAGGGAGAATCCACAGCGATCTTACCCTCCTCGATGAGGTCTTGTATGTAATGACGTAGTCTCAAACACCTATTTGTCTTGTGTCCTTTAACACGGTGGAAGTCACAATATTCATGGTCTTTGAACCAACCAGGTTTTGGAGCATCCTCTAGGTATGGTACCATCGTAGTTGGATATTCCACCATTTTTACATCATCTAATTGTCTTAGGATGGCAGACAAGGACTCCATTAAGGACGTAAACGTATGTTTTGTAGGTGCTTTGGGATGAGGTCCTTGTGAAAGCTTTAAAAGTGGGCCTGTCTATACGGCTTGGACTCTCTTGGAGTCTATAATGCCATCACCAACGACATGCTTGTTCTTATTGAAGAATTTAGGTTTGTCTATGGATTTGGCTTCATGTTTTTCTTTAACAATAGACTTAAGCATTCCCTTTGCAATGAGGGATTTCTCAATTTGACCGCCTTTCTCTATGACCTCTTTGAAGTTTGAGCCACAATGCATCTGTAAATGAAAGGCTATTTCTGGGTTTAAGTTAGGAACAAATATGCTCACTAGTTTTTTTTCGTAATGCACAAGGGAAACACTTGCTAACCCTCGCCATCATTGTAAAAATCCTACAAATGTCTCATTGGGTTTTTGTTTTGTATTGCATAAATCGTTCATTGTGATGTCACTTTCCATATTATAGGAGTAATTCCATACAATTTTTTTTGTTAATGCATGCCACATTGTAATGGATCCTTTAGGTATGCTATAGAACCATTCCAATCCCATGACTCCTAGGTTGCGAGGAAAAGTCATATTACGAAGTTATCGCTATATGCGACCTTTTGGAAAGCTATGTAAAACTTTTTATATGATCATGAGGATCACTCTTGCACTTATACTTATCAAACTTGGGAATGGTAAAGTGTTTTGGGAAGGGCTGCTGTAACATGTCCTTATCAAAGGGGTAAGGGCATAGTTCTTCATATGAATATTTCCTATTCTGACCTATATTTCCCTCTTGTAATGTAGTAAGCGTATTTTTCATTGATTGTAACTCTTTTTGAATGAGTTTCTCTTTAGTAGGCGACATTGGTCTTTGTACTTGAGTCACTTTAAAGGTATGGTCCATGTGTGGATCAAAGTGAAACTCACTAGGTTTAGTTTTGTCTTTGTCTTTGTATATGTTTCTTGAAGAGCCTAAGTTTGCTAGTTTCTGGCTCAACTTCAAGATCTATTTTTGAAGGATCTCCTCTTCAACCAGAGGGTCCTCTTCTTCATCAAATTTGGGAGGAGGGGAAGCTTTACGCTCAATTTTCACTTTACGTGAAGCTTTATAGTGAGGTCTTCATGATGGGTCCCCTTCGATAGTGGCATGATGTTGCCTAGAAGTGGAAGCATATCCCACATCAAAAGGATTATCTATGTCTAAGAGGAATCTTTGTTCTCCTAGTTTAGGGTTAATGACCTTAGTTTCTACTTCACGCTCTTGTGGAAGTTTAGCTCCTAATTCTAAGACTCTTGCGAGTACTTGATCTTTATTATAATATAGGAGTTCATCAAATCTACCTAGGTCTAATCTTTGTTTTTCGTGAAAGAGTCTGAATCTTCTCCAATATGGTCAATTAATGGCTCCACATCCTTGACTTGAGAAAAGAGAGGTACTAAATTTTTGCCACTAAATGGGAAGGTTTCGAAAGGGTTTTCTCCTATGTCATGCTCATTTGATTTGGTTGCCATCTTTGCGATTTTAGGCATTACTAGCCGACGTTTGTATGAAGCTAGCGTGACCCCTAAGTGTATGGTTTTTGCAAGCCGTTCAAGGTGATGTTTGAACTATACCACAGTGTATCCTAGATGCAGTGTTATGTAGTCATTTGTTTTATCAAGGAACACTCATATGCACACCTAAATGTAATGATCACTCAATTTTGTTGTTACCAAACCTATGCCCTAAAACAGATAGTGACAATATCGTATCAATATGTAGGTCAAGTTATAATTCTAACAAGGCCTAAGTACCAACGCGGTATTGACGTAGTCCCTCGACGAGGTATACTAAAACTAGTTTGAATGTTGATGAAAGCTAAACCTTCTAAAAATGGAAGTCACGACTAGATATAGCGTAACAATGTCATCGTGATACATTAACCGAGCAAGCAAGGTGTTAGTATCATGACAACTTTATTACGATATATATAAGGTGTTATCGACACTTTTCAAAAGACTTAGATGACGTCGAAACTGAAACCAAGTGATAAGTATAACAAGGAGTTTTTAATTGTGTGAGTAGCATAACCACGCAATAAAGGGACTTATATCATGTTCTCATAAAAATGAGAACACGATGTAAGTACCAAGATTGTGTGACTAGAATGCGAAACAAAACTATCAAATCAAGAAGAGATGAATGATGAATTGAACTCGCAGCGTGAAGATGATCTTGAAATCAAGATTAAAGGAATTTTATCAAAGATACGAAAAACATACTTGTGCACTTTAGACATTTAACAACCTAGCCACAAACATGGATGGGCGTAAATGGACAAAAAAGTGGTGAGCACTATCTCTGATAAAAACATGCAAGGTATGCACCTTTCTCACCCTAAAAAAATGGGCGGTGAGAATGCAAGGGTATAGATCAAAAGATGAAAACAAACTAAGCACCACTTGGGCAGAGTTTTACCTCATCCGAAAATGAGAATAAAACTAAGCTAAAGTGGGATGTAGTTTAATTTTGTGATGAAAGACACTTAGATCAAACTTACAAGGATTCTTTTCCTTGTTCGAAAAACAAGGTTCAAATTCCAAATGATTTTTCACTTCATGATGGCTTGATGCAACAATGGACTAGCAAAGTGGGCTCCAAGACAAAATGGCCTCCTTAATAAGTTCTCTCAACTAGGTGTTACAAAGTGACTTAAGTGAGCGCGATTTACCCAAAAATTCACAATGACTAAATTAGGAGTATCTCGGCTTTACTTTACCCCCTTCAAGCACAGTGGGAAATAAATGCGTCCATGTGTACTCTCACTAGGGTTACCATACGGACAACCGGTAACTCTAACTCATAAGGAAAACTAGTCAAGTGGGTAAGCGGAGTGCTTCCTGTTTCATCCACAAGGTTACTTAGCAGTGGATTACTTTAGGGTTCTTGGAACCACCCCCATTGTTATAGCTTAAGGCGTTATGCCAAAGGGGTTATGTTCCAGTTGAGCGGATAGGGACGTACCCTTTTCCGAAACCTACAATACAATGTGATGAAAGTGGTGTGTTTTTTAATCTTTTTAATTTAAATGTGGTTTCAAGTAGCACACCATTTGGAAACCTGCATAAAACACGTGTATTAGAAGTTTTTGTTTTTTTCGATGCCTTTCTTTAAGCAAGAGTTAGGTCCCGTATGAGACAACAATTTTTAGTAATTTTCCAGTTTCACATTGATGTCAAGAAAGAGAACTTTACACCTTTCTTTTGATTCCTAAGATCGCCAAAAGGCACGAAGGAAGAGCATATGCAATGTGAAAATCCTACCAAATCACATGAAAGTTTACTTTATCCTTTATAGAACAAGTGTTTTGAACATCCGATACAAGTTTGTACAAGTTTTTGATCTCCAAGATCACTTTTGAAGGCATGAGGAGAGAGCATACACAATTTTACAAACCTAGTTCAAGCTAAGAACTAAAAATACTTAACTACGTAAACTAAAATATCAAAGAAAACTCTATATTTAATTTGTTAGTCCTAGAAACCTACAACAAAGATCAGAAAAATAGATTTTACAGACTGTAGAAAAATTTCCAATTTTAACATAGATGCCTATGCACCCAAATTGACACTAGCACTCCCTTACTAATGGGTACGCACCTAACTCAATGGATACACCTACAAAACAAAATTAGTAAAATCCATAGTATACCAAAAACACGACGCGTCCAGACAGATAGAGACACTTGCAACTCGACGTGGACACTTAGGGTTCAACGGAGACACGTCCAAGCATAAAACAAAAAGTTTCAATTTTTACACAAAGGGTTATTTACACAAACACGACTAGAGATACGGAGACTCTAGACCACCGACGGAGATGCGTACCGTCCATGTAGAGAGAAAACCTGTTAATGATAAGTACATCCAAAAAGGTGCACACCGTTACGACGGGGCGCTAGGGTTTTAACGTGGATGACACTAGGGTTTTAACGTGGATGTGCTCCCTTACAATACCTATGTGTACCCTATGAAAAACCTGAAAAATCACAAATTTGAAAATTTTTAAGAGAAAATAGGTTAGTTGTTAGTCAAAGTATCCTATTTCTAGTTCAAACCCACAAAACATATGCAAATAAGCATGATTTAGCTAGTGTTAGAAATAGAAATGAGCAAATAACAAGTTGTTTTAACTAAAAAAACTTGCAAATGAACTTTGAAGAACTCAAAAGACCTCCATTAATGGAGGATGGACATAAGTGTCCCACCGGGCATGCCAAATGTGTTCAATGAAAGGTTTTGCAAGAGCTATTGAAATGGGGTAAGAAACACTCAAGAACCCCAAAGCTTTGTGCAAAATCCCCTCAATGGACCATATGATAAGAAATGAGCAAGGAATCCTATTTGCATGCATTAACTTGAAGTAAACAAGCAATTTAAACAAATGAAGTTAACCTCTATTCTTGAAAGCTTAAAGTAAATGAACCTAAAAGGATCTAAGCAATCAGTTTATGCTTCAAGAGAATGGGATCTCACCATTAATGGCTTCAAGGCCAATGGTTCTTCCCATTTACTCCATGTTATGTGATAGAAATGCAAAAGCAAAGCAAATAGCTCAATAAAAAGTCCTAATCCTAGCAATAATACTATAGTTTAGGTTAGAGGGAAGAAGTGTTCTTAGAAATGAGAGGGGGGTAGTAGGCTATTTATAGTTTTCCATTTGGGAAATGGGAGGATTTTTGGTGCATGTGGGACTAAAAGGGAGTCAACAAGTTAATTAGCAAGTCAAAGTAAGATTTGACTAGTTTTAGAGAGAGGTTGATCGTGGTTACGACTAGATAACCATGTTTAGAGGGTAATTAACCCTATTTAGAGAGGAATTAGGATTCTCGGGAGGGTCTGAAGGCCTAATAAATCCAATTAAGTGGATTGATATTCTAGGAGCTAATATAGGTGGTAAAGAAGAGAATATTACCCAAGAAGAGGTTATTATAACCTATTTAATTAGTCTACAAGAGGAAATACGACCAAAAGAGTGTCGTAAGAGGGGAGTTAGATAGGTCTAACTAACGAGGTTTTTCTAACTTGTAGGAAGAGGAATAGCTAGGAAATATTAGAAATAATAGTGCTTTGATCAAACTACAAGTGTCTACAAAGTGTAAACTTGTGTTTAACTCTTCATGGCTTAGTGTCTTCTCTAGATTGTATGATTGGATTTTGGATTGCTTGGTCATATATGTTGGGAATATTGCGATTATCCGTGACACAAAAAGTGATGACATTTTGGTTGTAATCGATGTACCAAGATTCATCATGAGAAGCTCTAGTACGATGTTTATTGTGAGTGAGGGTGGAATAAGAATGTTTGACAAACTTCTCTCGAGGTTCGTTAAAGTGGTGATAGATCCCTTTGGAAGGTGTAGAAACCAATCTAAAGCTTGTCCTTCTAGAATTCTAGGGAAAAGGCACAAGAGAAATCTATCATTATATGCCACTTCATGACATGCTATGGAAAATTATTTGATATGTTGTCTTGGATTAGTTTTTCCCTTATATTTGTTGAATTTGGGTGTCTCAAAAGACCATGGGAATGGTATGCGTAAGATGTCCATGTTAAAAGGGTATGGACATAATTCATCATAATTGAATTGTCTACGTTGTTTTTGTAAACCCGTAACGGTTGTCTTTTCGTCATTTTCCATTCTTGGGAAAAGGATGAATTGTATAAATCCACCGTTAGAATGAAAAATGAGGTAGAGTGAAGAAAGGTACGATGAAAAACACAACCCTTAGCAAATTGAATGCTAAGTTAGAAGTGATGAAAATGTTTGAAAAGCTTGACCCTTAGCAAAGTGAAAGGCAACGATGGAAGAGAGGTGTGCGAATAAGTTTGGTAGTAACTTGTACCTTAATAAAGTCAATGCTAAGATGGACAAGATGTTTATTGTTAGGTTGTGGAGCATGTTTTCATGTGAGAAAGTGTTGAAGACTCGTACACTAAGAGTGGGATTTTGACCCATAGGTTAATGGGACAGTTTTGGCCCATGGTTTTGATACCCACAATTTTGTAAAACTACTTAAGCGGTTGGCTACTTATATGGTAGGAATAATGTACCATTACGAGATGTTTTTTTGAATTCGGGTGTGAATTTTGTAGAGTTTTTTTGAGCATAGCTCCAAACAGATCTGAGTATTGTATTGAGAGAGTGGTAGCTTGTAATAAAATCTAAGCAAGTGATTCTTTGTGGACGTAGCCCAAATTAGGTAAATCACCTTAAATACTATCTGTTGGTGTCCATTTTGATCTTGCAATACTTTTGCCCTAATTTTCCTTTCACTCTACATTTCTTGAAACATTTTTACAGTTTTAATGGGTAAGATGAAGTTGTTTCCTCTATTCCCATGCCTTAATCCATTTGAAAATCATTTGACATGCCCCATTTTGCAAGAATGCTCAAGTTTTCCCTAATTTTGCCCTAGTTTTCCAAATCCACATGGCCCTCTATCATTTTTTCCATCTTTCTCGGACTTTGGAGCTCATATTTGCTCGTTTTGCACCTATATGCCTTCAAAAATCCTTCCCCATGGTTGAAACTTGCATAAAATCAACTTCCCCTTGTTTTTTGAGCAAAAAATCCATCACCCACAAAGAAAAAATTCAAATTCAGGCATCTCTGGTAAATTCTACGTTTTTTACGGTCATACGGGTGTCATTTGACCGTCAAAATTAAGCTCAAATGACGTCTCCTATGTGGCCACTTCTGGTTGGACAAGGATCGGTGGGTTTCTTTGAAAAACTTAGCCATTTTTGGCTTTGGGAAAAAATTCAAACTTACCCCCGCAACTCCGCAGGAGGACACGTGTCGTGTTCCTATGCCAAGGCGGGATGGAAGGCTGGTAGAAGACTTAGGAAAATTTTGCCTTTTAGCGAAGGGGAGAAAAGTGGAAGAAAAGCCCGTAGGTCCGCAATGGAGCAGGTGGCATGTGGCCGAGCAGGGATAGAGCGAGTCGGGGAGGCAAAAGGGAATTGTTTCCCTTTTGCAAAAAAGGACCTAAGGTAAAATTTTGGAGCGCGGCCCCATGGCCAATCACGGGTGGACACGTGTCCATGAAAATTTAGAGGGAAGTGTGGGCCACGGAAGGAAATGGGGAATTTTTCCCTTTTTGGCAAAAGGAGTTAAGGCAAAAATTAAGCCGTGGGCCCACGAATGAGCCACAGGGAGACATATGGTGAAGGTAGAGTAGGTCGGCGGGCGGTGGAGGCAAAAGGGAAATTTTTCCCTTTTGTAAAAAGAATTAGTATGGAAATTTGAAGCACTGGCCCACGAGTGAATCATCGAGCGACATGTGGCAAGGGAGAAATCAAAGGCGTGGGCCTGCGGGGGAAAAAGTGAAAATTTTCCAAATTTCAAAAAAGGTCAAAATGTGTAGAATTGAAGCACGATCCCAATGGGACCCACCATGTGCCATGTGTCATCACCAAAATTCAAGGGCGGAGGGGTGGAGAAAAAAAGTCAATTTTTTCCATTTTTCCAAAAATGTCAAAAAGTCAAAAGGTGAGCCTGAATTGATTCCCAATCATATTTTGACACGTGGAGGGCCCAGATTGAAGGAGAAAGAGCAGATCAAGGGTAACTGTACATCTTCATTTTTGCCACCATTTTTGCTCCAGGAAACTTGGAATTGTAAATTTTACATCAAATTTCATCAATTTTTTGGTGATTCCATGTCGTTTTGGCCTTCTAGGATCATTGGAATCGGTTTCATGACTCAATTTGCAGATTTGAGGTGTTTTTGAAACAAAGTTTTTTCCTAATCCATCCAGACACGTGAAATGTCAAATTTGAAAGTTACAGAGGTAGTTTTAAAAGGTGAAAAGGTGAAATGATGAGAGGAAAGGCATCTGCATGCTTTGATGATGAAAAATGTGCCTCCAGGAAAGATAATGATTTGAATATTTGTAATGATTCAGTCTTTTAAACACCTGGCAACTCTCGTTGCAAATTTGTTAAATGTCATTTTCAGTGAATCATGAGAAATTGTTGTAACAAACTTGATCCCTTGGCATATGCTTTTCTTGGGAAAGAAGGCTCCAATGTGGCAAGAGGTATATAATGCATTTTGGAAAAATGTAAATGTGTCGGGAAGTTGAAAATCATGAGCAAATTCTAAGAGAAAGCTCATTTTTCTGAGAAACCCACCAAAGAACCAGGTTAATTTCTTCTGTGTTGGATCTTCATGTATGTGAGTTGGTTACAAGTGTATAGCCATCACACAGCTATGAGATTGTTCATGAAACTCTCCCCTACTGATGAATCTAACAAGCTTTTGAGTTAATCTATGTTTTTCTAGGAAATATGATGTTTATTATCATTTTAAATACCTGTAAATAGTTTTCATTGTTCTTGTTGCAATATTGCATTGAAAGTCTTTAGAAATCACATAGAATCTCATCCTTATTGATAGTTTAGTGGCACTTGCAGTTTTTTTGTCAAAAGAGATTTCATTTGGCATTGAAAATAAGCAATTTAAAATCACTCCACCTTCATTTGTTGATTGGGATTGCTTGTAAGCCTTTGGGGGTACCTTAGGCATGGTTTGATCAAGGATTTTTGTGTTTAATTGAGTTCTTTACTTCAAGATTTTGTGGTGATTTCTCAAATATTGTGTGAAGAGTGCAACCTGGGCTTCCATTTATGCATCTTCTAGTTGAAAGAACATCCTGATTATTTGAAGCATTTTATCTGATAGTTGTTCAAGTATTGTAGAGGTTGTCAAAGATTTGATATATCTAAGTTTGTCTTGTCAATACCCCACCAAAAAATAATCTGAATAACTAATCCTACCCATACTACCCCTGCATTGCATTATGTGTCAACAAAAGAATCTAACCCATCTATAAAAATACCCAAAGCAAATTAGGATCATATAATGTCTCCAGTAGCCTCAAGCTTGTCTTGAAAGCATTTCCATCATTTAGTAGTGACAAATCTATTGAGTTTGAATAATGTAAAATTTATCATGTTTTTCCAAGGCCATCTCCATACAATATGCACAGTATAAGGATATCTCCACCTCCTTCACAAAATAGAGGCTGCAATATAGGTTCTCTTACCTTGGTTGAAAGGCACAACCTAAAATAGTGAGGGTTAGATCAAATCCTTTCAAAGTGCTATCCATCTCTCCACAAATCTGAGTGCCAGTTAGATCACATCCCCAGCTACAAAACAACATATATCAAGATCTATCTACCTTCAAGCTTCATGCCATATTTCTAATGCTGCTCAGACTGAAAAGGAGAACAAATTTGGGTACCAACACTATCTCTTTGTGTTGTGTTATTTTATTTTGCACTTTTATTTAAGATCTGTGATATTTTCTGCATATTAGTTTCTACTTATATGATTTTGTGAGGGATGATTCCGCATATTTTATCCCTTATTTCCTAACATTTAGAATATATTAATGACTCAACCCTTAATAAAGTGAATTTCAAGATGAAAGCGTGCAAAAGTGATTGAAAGTAAATGTCAAGATAGAATAGAGTCACGATGTGATGAAGGTTCTCATCCTCTAACAAAGTGAATGCTAGAATGGAGGAGGGTTATAGTGACAAAATTCTGAATGTGTTCAACCTCTAACAATGTGAATGCTAGAGTGAAGAAGCAAGGATAGATTGATTGCAAAATGCACTCTACCACCTAGAAAAAGGAATGCTAAATGGGAAGAGGGTATGAAAAAAAGGATTCAAATTGTATGTGATGTGCTCAACCCTTAACAAGAAATTAGTTAAGAAGGAAGAGGCTAATGAAGAGATAAGACTCAAATATTGATAACGTAAATGTTGGTAGAAGATATGATGAAGTGTCTAAAACCCAACAAATATTTTGTCAAATTAGAGACGTGAAGAAAGAAAACGCATACAGTTTAACAATGATGTTGTCAAACTAAAGGATGCAAGAGGGGAATGAAGAGAAAATGTGATGAAATTGAGTTGTGACAAAGTGGAACACAACACCGTTAAGATGTGAATTGTAAGATGAAAGTGCTTAAGTGAGGACGTGGATATCCACAACTCAAGACGTGATGTCGAAAAGAAGATGAAAATTAAACGTTGGGAAATACAATCCAAATGTTTAAGTTGTGAATGAAATGAGAGATGAACTCAAAAGGAGGTGAATAAGAAAGATAGAAGAATTTGATAATCGTGAAAGGGGAAGAAATCAAATAAGTGAAAGAAGATCAAATGGAGAAGACAATGAGTATGAAAATAAGAGAAAATTGAAATAATGAAAAAGAGATGAAAGTTCAAAAGGAGAAAATTGAGAGTAAAATGAAGGTTAGTGAATGACTGATGATGAGAAGAAAAGAAGATGAGAACAGATGAAACGAGAATGAAAGTAGAATCGAAATAAGGATTGTTTGGAAAATGACAAAAAGATAAGAAAAGTGAAAGACGAATCCCAAACAAGGAGTGTTTGGGAAAAAGTGAGTGTGGAACACTACAAAAAAAGAAACAAAAAAAAAAAAAGAAAGTAAAAAAAAAATTGTTTTGAATGTTTATTTGTGGCCTCTACCTTAGATTGGCTTGGACAATGTTTGGATTCCTAGGTGGCTCTCTCAACTAGGTGTCAAAAAAATATCTGAGCGAGCATGACACTATTGCTAGCTAACGACTTTACTTCACCCCCTTTGAAACCCGAGCAAAGACCTTGCTCGAACGCATCACGTTGAGATCACCACTATGGATATTTCGTGACTCTAACTCACAAAGGCTTTACTAATTAGGTAGGAGAAAAGGTTCTCGTTTTGTCCACCAGTTCCCTCAAGGTGTGGACTACTTTGGGGTTCCTAGAACCACCCCTTTTTTTGTAGCTTAAGGCTTATGCCAAGGAGGTTATGTTCTAGTTAAGCAGTGAGCAAAGAGCTCTTAACCGAACCTGCAAATCAAATGTTTTGAATGTGGTGTTTTTTATCTTTGATTTAGGTGTGGTTTGGTTGAAATCCTTTGACAACATGCAGTTAGTATTTTATGAAATTTTAATCCACCTTGTGAGAGTGGTCCTGTAAACAATGATTAGAAAGTTCTCTAGAATGAAGGAAAAATAAAAAACAAGAGAAACAAGATGACATAAGCGAACCCACGTTTGATTTCCAAGATTGCTTTAAAAATCACGAGGAAAGAGCATACATGTGGGTGGCTTTGGTTAAGTGAAACGTTAATTCCCAAAAATCAAAAAGAAAGAAACAACCACATTTCTAATTCCCAAGATTACTTTAAAAAGTGTGAGGGAAGAGCATACGCATGAGCGATTCATGTTAGTTGCAGAAAAACAACAAACAACGAGAAGCAAGATGCACATAAAAGACATTAGAAATCGTTATGATAATTTGTAAATTAATGAATCAGTACATAAAAATGGTGAAAAAAACAAGAAAAATTGGACCTAAACGTCCAAAGAACCCTATTTGGGAAAAATTTTATGAGTAGGAGTGAAAATAAGGGAAATTAAAAATGCTCAAATCCTTACAAGGGAAATAAGAAACAAAACAAGTTAATTAAACAAAATTAATTAACAAAACAAAATTAAACAAACTACAAATTAACAAAGGAAGAAATTAGGGAGTGAACTAAAATTAATTAACAAAAAAGAATAAACTAGGTGAAGGAAACAAATCTAAATCTAACTTTAAGCTTTTTAAAAAAAAAAAATAAAAACTAGTTCTTTGTTGAATGTGAAGGGTAAAATGGTGGAGGAGCTTGGGGAGGGCTCGACAGGATGGATTTAGCAGTGGAGGGCTTGGGTGAGCCGGGGAGAGAAGGCGGGGGGGTCAATGGGTCAAGGGTTAGGATCTACATGAGTCGAAACAGGTTTGGGTCGGGTAGGGAGGAGGGAGGGGAGCTAGGTGATGGCTCAAATAGTAGGGGTTAGGGGAGCAGGAAAGGGATTGGTCTATGGGAAATGGGAGCTAGGCGTGGGGATTAGATTAGACAGCAAGGCGGTGAGCTCGGGTTAGGTAGGGAAGGGGAGGGCCGAGATGGGTTAGGTTTGGGGAAATGGGAGTGGGAGAGGGCCGAGCCGAGGACTCAAGGATGGGTAGGGGCTTGCAAGGGCTAGATCGAGTCATGGGGATGGCTTGGCGGGGAGCTCGGGCGTGGGTTTGCAAGGTCTATGGGTAGGGGTTAGGGGATGGGGGTTAAGTTGGTCATGGTCTGCAGAGTTGTTGGGGAGTGATTTGATTCATGGGAGTTGGGTAGGGAATGAGACGAGGTTTGAGAAGAGGGTAAGGGTGAGTTACAAGGGTTGTGAGAGAGAGTGGGATGGGGGCCGAGTTGTTGTGGGAGGTGAGCTGGGAAGGAGCCGGCTCGACGAGCCGGCCGAGCCGGGTAGGGAGATGGGAGGGAGGTAGTTAGGGTTTAACAAAAAAATTATGTTTTCAAATTTTTATTTTATTTTATTTTATTTTTTTAGATCTCATTTACAAATAAAAACAACAAATATATAGATATTTATACATACATACATACATACATACATACATACATACATACATACATACATACATACATATATATATATATATATAGGAAGATAAAATGGAAAGAAAACAAAACCTCGTAAATCTGCAAACATAAAATTGGACCCACAAAAATTGCAAATAGAACACAAGAAACCAAACAACAACAAAGATATTTTTTATGTATGTGATCTAGTACATTTATGCTGGTGTCTTGTCAAACCTGCACAAGTGCTTGCTTCCAAACCTACACAACAACACAAAAAACAACAGAAACACTACAAGAACAAAGTGAAACAATCATAAATGAAACAAAAATGAAAGAGGAGGGGTGTGAGTCCCACTAGGCATGCCAAAATGTAAACAAAGAAAATTACCATAAATGAAAGAAACAAACAAACATGCAAACCTTTCCAGCAACCTTCTGTGCAAACCTCATATAAGGGTCTCCTGTGAAACCTTGCAAAAAGAATGTCAAAAGTGTTTTGTGGGTGCTCTTGAGTGCTCTCCAAGCTTTGAAGGAAAATGCTACAGACATAATTCAACAAAGTTTTTGTGCTTCAAATTCAAGAGGGATTGGAAGGAAGGTAAGCTTGTAATTTATAGAAATAGAAGGTAGTTGGAATTGGTTACACGGATAAATGAACATGCTAAAAATAGCATTATGGGTAGTTGCAATAGTGTCGGGGCAATAATGAAATTAATTACAAAAATCGCATCCGGAAAGGTGGTTGTACATGCATTTTAATTTCCCCCACCTTTCTAGGATTCTAGAAGTGCAGTTAACTAGGGTAGTCAAAGTGGAGTCTAAGTGGAGTTTGATCAAGTGACAGATGACTAGGATGTGCACACACTTAATTAATTAATTATTTAATTAATAAATAATAATTAATTTAGCCAAAGGGGTACAAAGGGTACATGGGATTAATTTAATTAATCCAAAGGGGTACAATGTGTATTAATTAATCAATTTAATTAATTAATTACAAATGGGTGAATAACAGGGTGTATTAGCATAATACTGGGAACAAGTGGAAACATGAATTTAAATTTGGGGTTTCTACACCACATACTCTGCTATGTGATTCATAAAGAATATTTTCAAATTCTTCTTCATCAATGAATCTTAGCAAAATTCCATCAAAGGCTCTACAATAGAGTACTTGCTCCAATATGACATACTTGGTGGTTATTATATGCAATGCGTCTTCTTTGCAAAGTGAGGTTTCCCCTTCCGGATATGAATAGTCCACTTTGAAATTAATGATATCAATGTACCATGGACACACATAAATGGGTGGATTAGTTTCAACAAAATACACACACTCGTTGGGAAAGTTTAAATTTACCGATCACCTCCATCTACAACAGTTGTCACCAACCAATTCGCAATGATTTGTCTTTTGATGGATTTATGATTAAGAAATGTTAACTCAAACTTGCCCATCGAGTTATGAAGCATCCAACCTTCTAATATAAGGATTCTTTCGTGATAAATGTCCACAGTGATTTTATTTAACAATAACCCTTGTTTCTTGGTTTATCATGTAATATCTTAAGCATTTTTTTGCGAAGACTATAATAAGGCATTCCTTATTTGCTTGTGTATAACATGTCTCATAATCAAGCAGTGTCCAACTAATGAAATAGACTACACTCTCTCATTTATCATCATCTTCTTGAGCCAACATGCAAGCTAATGAGACATCCGTAGCTCACGAATACAAGATCAAGGGGAAATCTGACCTAGACGGCATGAGTATGGGAGAAGATAATAAGAACCGTTTAACCGACTCAAATGCCTCATTGCATTCTTCCATCCAATCAATGTTGCAATCCTTTTTCAAAAAATATATATTGGGTGAATAACAAAGGTCAAATCAGGGATAAACCTTCGGATTGCACCGAGTTTTCCAAGAAAAGATATGATGCTTGGGACTCGCCTAACAATGGATTCATTTCCAAGATGATTCATATTTTGGTTGGGTCTACATCAATCCTTGTGAAGATATGATGTATCCCAAAATATTTCCTCCCATTACATCGAACACACATTTTTCTGGATTCAACGTGACATTGTATTTGATTAAGTGAGAAAGGATGATATGAAGCACCTCTAGGTGATCGTAGCATTTTTTGGCCTTAGCCAAAAGGTCATCCACGTAGGATTCCACAATATTATGTATAAGATCATGAAATATATAATTCATCACCCATTGGTACGTGGCACCAAATATCTTAAGCCCAAATGACATAACAACATAACAATAGGTTCCCTAAGGAGTTATGAGTGTAGTTTTGGCATGATCTTCTTCATAGATTCTAATTTAATTGTACCTAGAAAACCCATCCATGAGAGACAATAACTTGAAACTAGATGTTGTGTCGATAATAAAATCGACAGATGGTAACAAAAAATCATCTTTGGGACAAGCCTTGTCAATATCCCAAAAGTTTATACAAATACATATCTTTCCATTCTTTTTAGAACGGAGACGATATTAGACACCCACTATGAGTAGTCAACAGCTTGATGAACCCTACGTGGACGAGTTTCATCACTTCTTACTTCACCATGAGAGCCACCTTTGGCTTCATGGGCCTTGAATTTTTTTAATTGGCTTATCATCTAGCTCGGTGACGAGGTTGTGAATTGCAATGTGTGATGTAATTCCCATCATTTCCTTGTAGTTAAATGTGAAATATCTTTGATGCTCTTTGAGGATACAGGTATGTCTTTCAACTTCGTTGGGAATTAAAGAGGATCCTAGTTTTACGATATTTGGTTCTTCCTCGGTCCCAATGTTTATATCGATCGTTCCCTCGATTAAGGAGGCATTTCCTTCCTCAAACTCAGGCGGGGCTAGAGGTATCTCTAAATCCCCTTCTTCTCCTACCTCATAAATTTTGATTTCCTTCCCAGGGGAAGATTCTATCATGGGATTTCCAAAATAGGAAGAAGAGTGTGGAATTAGGGAAAGATCAACCTCGTGATGAGTAAAATGGATATTTTTTTAAATAAAAATGCAAGCACACTATTTTTTTGATTTTATATGTAATGCACAACTAAATAACTATTGCAGATTTCTACAAGAGAGTTATTCCAACAAACATTATTTCTTATGTAACACAATGTTTCCAATATACAACTTTTTATTCCAAAATAGAGTTGCAACAATTTCTTTATGAAGAGATCTTTCATATCTATTTTACAAGCTTACTTTTCCAAGGCAAGGGTTCACATTTGTAAAAACATGCTCAACTACATAGCTTATTCAAGACAACCTTTTTTTTACAAGATCCTTGCACTATTGAAGGAAACTTTCTTAAACAATATGGCTTAAGTTTACAAGTAACATCACATACAAAGTGGATGTTTTACAAAAAGAAAGCTTCACATAATCACATTTATAAATATACAATAAGAACCAAGAAGAATAGGGAACTCCAACTATCTCCAACTTGAGCTCCAAACTCCAAGAGAACATGGCTTGTTTACCACCCAACCAATAGGCATCATCACATGCCTTTCCATGGTTGGAAGTCATGCTAGCCTCCCCCAAGCCCATGGGAGAGAGGAACTAGCTTCCACAATGTGCACAAGTATAAAGGGGATTTACACACAACAAGAAAACATAAAACCATTTAACCACTTACTACACATGAAAACAACAACATGAGGATAACAATGTCAACCTCACAAGGGGGAAGAGAGGAAGAAGGATGCCCAAATCAAGGTGTCCAACCATAGGAGCACCAATAAATACATATATACAAAACTCCTTATACCTCCTAATCATTCATCCTCCTTATTCCTCCTTATGCTATAGAAATCCTTCTTGGGAGGATTTTCAAACCCAAGAGGGTTTCCTCACCAAGAATGGGGAAAGGTTCAAGCCATATGAACCTTTCTCCCACCTCAAACCATATGAGGGGATGAGAAGGGACCTTCATGGCTTGACCAACAACCATGAGGTTTGAGAGGGAAATCCCTCTCTCTTCCCCTACATTCTCCAAAAACCATCAATCCAAATGATGGTGGAGAGAAAACAAGAAAACCACAAGAACAAACAACAACTACATTCATCATACACTTCTCAACACATATTTCACACACATTATTTCATTGATCAAGCATACATACAAGATAAGCACAACTAAGAAGAAGAAGGTTAAGAACCCTACCTCTATAATGCTTTCCAAGACTCTAAGCTTTTCCCTTTGTCCAAGCTCCCTCCAAGCTCCCAAAATTCTCCAAGTGCTCCAAAAAAAAAAATGAACCAAGAAGACCCATTCCATCCACATGAGGAAGAATAAAAAGAGGAACCCAAAAGTTTCCTCACCAATGAGAAAGTGACAAGTGTCACCTCCTCTCCTCTCAAGAGTCAAAGATTCCAAAAACCAAATAAGTAAGAGTAAACTCACCTTTTACTCCTTTTCACCCAAAATACCAAAAACTAAAATAAAACAAAGTGGAGCAACTTTTAACACTTTCACACAACCCAACCATCTTACATGGATGGTGACTAAAGAGGGCTAAATGGGAGGGAAACTCCCTCCAAACCTTGGAAATAGGCCCCCCTACCTATTAGGTAGGGTCCAAGGGCCCATTTTCATGCTAAGGGAACCCCCAAACTCAAAAGGGGTCCCTAAAATTACCCAAAATAACCCAATTTCGGGTTTGGCATGCTTAGGCACAAGGGTAGAGGGTGTGGGGTCCACCCAAGGTTCACATGTGGTCCCCAATCCCTTCTACCAATACACACACACTTTCCAAAACCAACACTTAACTTAAAATAAGATCATTAACCCCTAAGCTAGGTTACTTAATAAAACACACCCTAAACATAATTAATTTTACAAGACACAATTACATTACAAATTGAGGGTTCACCCATGGTGCCCAATTAAATACATCTAATCTAAGGCCTCAAACATTTAGCATGGTTAGGACTCAGCCCGTGGGCGCTTGTGCACAATTGCGTGCTTCTGCCCGAAACCCATGCTCTCCTATACCTGTCACCTGCACACTCATTGCACACATTAACCGCATCTGTCCAATATAATAAACATCATCTATACATCACAATCTCAATCTAACTTATAATGTCCTAACATTATTAAACAATTGATAGTGCAATGCATACAATTATCCACATAGTTTGCCATGAATCATCCACAAATAAAATTGCAACGACATATACTTAGGTTAGTATGAAAATTACCTTCATTAAATCCAAAACACTATATCATTAATCAAATCAACCACAAGAGACTAACATCTAATCAATAAATATTCCATATAACCCTGCTAGTGTCATCAATCATCATAAGAAATATACCAGTATACGAATCTAGTCCAATTGGCGCTACGCGCCCAAAATGCCATAATGTCCATGAAGATAAAATATCATACTAAAATGTCCAAAGTCCATCAGAGTCTCAATCAAAACATGTCTAGGAATAAAGGAACCAACAGATAACTGGAGCTATAAAAATGTGGGCACTACATCCCCCTCTCCTAGAATTAGACTTCCTCCTGGAAGTCATTGGAAGAGATAGGGATATCTAGCCCTCAGTGGTGTAGCATCCTCCCAGGTAGCTGATGACTCGTCATATCGGTCCCACTGCACTCTAACTTGGTCCAAATCTCGACCCCAAAGGGCCAACCTCCGGTGCTCCAGTATGCGTACGGGCTCCAATCTCCACTACCCTCCGTCCTCTACCTGTAATGCCAACTAATCCAAAACATGAGAAACATCTGGTACATATCTACGTAGTACAGAAACATGAAAAACGTCATGGGCCCATGCAAGGCGTGGTGGCAAAGCTAGGTGATAGGCAACTGGACCGATGACCTCAAGAATATCAAAAGGCCCCACAAAACGAGGCGATAACTTAGAACCCTTTCCATAATGGATCGGACTCTTATGAGGACGAACCCTCAAGAAGACTTTGTCACCCACTGAGAAGTGACGATCGATCCTCTTGGTGTCCGCATATGCCTTCTGGCGTGCTCTAGCCTGCTCAAGACGCTGCCGAATCAGAACAACCTGCTGCTCTAAATCCTGAAGATAAGCTGGCCCCAAAATAATCCTAGTCATCAAGTCTATCCCAGCTCAAAGGTGTCCTGCAAGGTCGTCCATACAAAGCCTGATAGGGAGCCATGCCAATGGAGCTATGATAACTGTTATTGTAGGCAAACTCAACTAAATGCAAATAGTCTTCCCACTTCTTCTGCTGGTCCATCACGTACATCCTCAACATGTCCTCAAGAACCTGATTAACCCTCTCTGTCTGCCCATCCGCTTCGGATGATATGCCAAACTGAAATTAATCTGTGTACCCAAGGCCTCCTGAAAAGAAGTCCAGAAAACTAATGTGTAGATAGTGTCTCTGTCATTGATGATCATCTTCAGAATCCCATGCAATCTAACAATGTCCTCCATGAACACTTTGGCGATGGCCTGTGCATTATAGGTGACCTTGGTTGGCGAAATGTGCAACCTTGGTCAACTTATCCACAGTGACCATAATGGCATCATGACGATAAGAGGACATAGGAAGTCCTACTATGAAATCCATGGAGATCACATCCCATTTCCACTCGGAATATCATGAGGGTATAAGAGTCCTGATGGGATGAGAATGCTCTGCCTTGACTCTCTGACACTCAAGACACCGTGCTACAAAATCTGCTATGTCTCGACGAAGACCCGGCCAATAATATAACTCTCTCAAATCGGCATGCATCTTCTTCACTCCTGGATGTGCTGCGTATGGGGCTCGATGAGCCTCAGTAAGGATGAAACTACGCAGATCACCTGCCTTAGGCACATAAATGCACCTATGGAACCGAAGCAAACCATCTGACTCTAGCATGCATCCTGAATATCTACCCTCAAAAGAACCCTGAGAATCCAACATCTGCCTAGCACCCTCATAAAACCTATCCTCTGGAAGATGCTCAAGTATCCTACCTCTCAAATCTGACTGCAGTGTCAAAGAAGCAAGCACATGCCGTCGTCTACTAAGTGCATCTACAACAACATTTTCCTTTCCCTTGATATACTACACCTCCATGTCATACTCACATAGGAACTCCATCCAACGCCGTTGACGAGCGTTGAGGTTCGGCTGAGAGAAGATATGTTGTAAGCTACAATGATCTCATCCTCAAGATGAAAGGTCTACCCAAAAGGAAATGTCGCCAACGCACAAGTGCATGAACAACTACTGCAAGCTCTAAGTCATGAGTAGGATAGTTAAGCTCATAGTCCTTGAGCTTACGAGACTCAAAATCAATAACCCGACACTCCTGCATAAGAACTGCTCCCAAACCCTCTAGTGATGCATCAGTGCAAACAACAAAATCCTCTGTCGGTCTGGAACTGCTAAGATGGGTGCCGTGGTTAACCTTTCCTTAAGCAACTGAAAGGCCTGCTCACATTTTTCTGACCAATCAAACTTCTTCCCTTTCCTCTGAAGAGAAGTAATAGGGTGAGCAATCCTAGAAAAGTCCTACACAAACCTGCGGTAATACCCTGCTAAACCCATGAAGCTCCTCACCTCAGTGACTGATGTGGGTGCTGGCCAATCCAAGATAGCCTGAATCTTAGAGGGATCTATGGAGATACCCTCACTTGATATGATATGACCCAAGTATTGAATCTCTGTCTGAAAGAAGCTGCATTTTTCCAAGTTCCCATACAACTTCTGCTCTCTCAAAACTTGAAGTACCTGCCTCAAATGCTCCTCATGTTCCTCCTCGAACGAGAATAAATCAATATGTCATCAAGGAACACTAAAACAAAGCGATCCAGAAATGTCCTGAATACTCCATTCATGAGGCTCATGAAGACAACTGGGGCATTAGTCAAACCAAATGGAACCACTGTGAACTCATAATGCCCGTAACGTGTGCGAAACGCTGTCTTATGAATGTCTGCATCTGAAATGCGCAACTGATGATATCCTGACTTGAGATCGATTTTGGAGAACACTCTAGCTCCCCGCATCTGATCAAACAAGTCATCAATCCTAGGGAGTGGATAACGGTTCTTTATTGTGACTTTGTTGAGTTGTCTGAAATCTACACAAAGCCTGAGAGAACCATCCTTCTTTTTCACAAATATGACTGGCGCTCCCCAAGGAGATACACTAGGGCGAATGAGACCCTTCTCTAACAACTCCTCTAACTGAATCTTGAGCTCATGAAGCTCAAGTCGTCATTCGATAGGGTGCCCTAGAAACCGGCAGTGCGATCCAGCACTAAGTCAATGGTGAAATCCACCTCCTACTAGGTGGTAAACCCGAAGCTCCCTAGAAACACATCTGCATACTCCTCAAAACTGCATGATCATCAAGGGGTGAATGCTCGAGTATCTTCTCAATCGATCACTGATGGTGATAGCAAACATCTGACACCCCTTACGCATGCTCCGCTTGAGTTGCTTAGCCGAGATCATGCGCAAGGAAATGGGTCTCTGCATCCCTGAAATCACAACTGCACTACCCAAATCATCCTGACACTCAATGACCTTCTTTCTACAATCCACCTTAGCTCGATGAGCCTCGAGCCAATCCATACCCAACACTACCTGATAGGATCCTAAAGGAATAACTCGGAGGTCAAGCGTAGTGGAGAAGACTCCCAAATCGAGTACACAACTCTCCACATACGAGTCCACTTGTTTTAGCCCCAGAGGCCAACTCAACCTGCCAACTATCTGGCTGCCTAGCCACCACTAGCCCACACTGGTCCACTATAGAAGGAGATATAAAAGAATCAGAAGCACCTGAATCAAAAAGTACTGAGACAGAAATACCCCTGATAGTACCTGTCGTCTCAATGACTGTGGCCTGATGCTCAGCCTGGCGGTTGTCAACCGCTGCATACACACGATGGGCGCGTCCCACATCACCCACCATCTGCTCGGATCTAGGAGCTCTCTGCATATCCGTAGTAGTGGGCTTGTGCGGACACATACGCACATAATGGTCTGGAGCCCCACAAATAAAACATCCTCCTGTACCCCGCTGAGATGGGGTCCCTCCTGTACTCTGCGAACTGAACCTGCCGGTCCAACCCTAGCAGACTGCTGCGAGTGGGCTGGCTGAGAGTGATGAGTACCCGGCCTCCTGTCTCTAGACCCACCAAAACCACCTCTAGACCCACCTCGCTGAAAACTCTGAGTCTGTCTACCCCTCTGATGCTGGTGTCCCTGATGCTGTGTCTGCTGTGATGGGTGTGGAGGAGCTCTCGATGCTACTGGAGAAGACCAGAATCCTCCTCTAGGGGGTGGTACTGCTCCCCGTGCTCTCTGACTCTGGAATGCCTGAATCCTATCCTGAACTTGCTCTTGTTCCTTTCTCTGTGCTCCTGAGCCTTGGTCCTATTCTCCTCAGCCAAGTAGGCCTTCTCAACGGCCTTCTCGAGCATGGGAGGAGATAACATCCTAACAGCTCCTGCTATATCTGCATTCAGGCCCCGAATGAACCTGTTTACCTGCAACTTCTCGTCTTGCAGGTAGTCTACATACTGCAAGAGATCCAAGAACCTGCTCTCGTACTGCGCCACTGAGCCAGAACCCTGTCGTAAGTCGTGAAACTCATCAATCCTCTTCTGCACAAAATGCTCTGACATATACCGGGCCCTGAATCGCTCCTCGAACAACTCCCATGTCACTGTATCCCGAGTCAAATGGAGCTTCCGCTCCTCATTCCTCCACCAAACGCCTCACTTGCGTCTCGGAGGAGGTGTATGGCGAACCTGGCTTTGACGTTGCTCTCATGAGAGTGCAAGCCAAAGCAGCTATCCAAGCTAAGGAGCCAGGACTCTGCCCCAAAGCCATCTGTCGAACCAGTAAACATAGGCGGCTGCAGGCGAAGGAGGTCTCGAATCACACTGCCTGTGTCTCGATCCTGACGGTGTGGTCTAACAGGTGAGAGGTGTCACATATCTCCAAAAGGTCCCTCGAAGCTGTGTGAATGGCTGTGACGAAACGAGGCCACCCTCTCGCCAAGGATGGAAGGGCTGCGTGACCTCTCTCATCTCGGAATGTCATGCTCAGGTGGCTCGGGTGTGCGTCCTCACCAAACAACTTGTCTCCCAACTGAATGTCCTCCTCTATCGGCACCTGCGGTGGTGGAAGACGCTCCTGTACGACACCTATCAGCTGCTGTAGGGTTTCCAATATCTGAGGCCCAAAATCGGGGCCGGCGACTCCCGCGTAGGCGCACTACGTCCCGAACCTCGAGCTGAACGTCCCCTCTTGGGTGCCATCCTGAACCCGAGGTAAAAAAATGTTTTATAAACTTTCTAAACGTTTGTTGGAAGCGTTATTTTATCATTATTTTTATTATTTTAATTATTATTATTAATGTTATTATCATTATAACACCAAAAGCAATGCCCCTTCCCATTAATAATTAATTTATAATAATTATTAATTTATTTATTTATTTTCCCGAAATAAATTAATACCATCCCGCAATAATTTAATTATTTTAATCTATTAATCTCCTTAGGGTTATAAATAAAAATTTACACTTTTTGTAAATAATTAGTCTTCCCCCTTTTAATTAATTTTACCACACACCCCTTTTTAATTTAATTTGTTTTCCCCCCTTTTAATTTATTTTACCCACACACACCATATAAGTTATTTTACATTCCCATAAAAGATCATGACTTAAAGGGTGTAGGGTTTAAAGAGAGCCCTTGGATAAAACAAATCTTGGCCTTTGATTTCAAACTTGCCCTAAATTTGCCCTAGATTTCTCTATGGTGTTTTTATTTTCCTTTTCATTCCTTTGTTCATTCATTTTGTTTATTCTTCTCTCCTATTTCTCTTATTTTGTTTTCCTTGTTTTCTCTTTGTGCAGGTGGAGGACTAGAGGAGATTGGCTTCATGGAATCTCTTTTTTTCTTTTGTAAAATCCATGTATTTTTTATTTATTTTTTTTTAATTCTTCTGCGTGAAACTTGTTGAGGATAACCCCAAATATTGATTTTTATATATATTTGCAGGCTGTATTGTCTGGCCATTTTTTTTTTTATTATTAGTATATATATATATATTTTTTTTGGTTTTATTAATATATGTATATATATAAATATATATTTATATTTATATTTATATATAGTGCCTTTATTTTTTGTTGATGGTGGCGGGCAGAGCTGGTCGGACAGAGGAATGGCCGCAGGGCAAAGTGAGAAGAAGCGGGGGGGGGGGAAGCCACGAGGCGGGGGTGCGCGAGGTAGTGCGGCAGGGGGGGTTTGGGCGGGCGAGTCAGGTCCAGGGGACAGTGGGGGCTAGGGGTTTCGGGGTTTTGGGGCCATGGGACCCGGGGGCACGGGGTGTGTCCGTGGTACGGGGTTTTGGGGATCCGGGAAGGGACAGTTTGGAGGATCTAGGGAGGGGATGCAAGGTCGGGGGTCCGGGGTTGGGACAGGGTTGGGGGTGGGCGCGTAGGACACGGGGACCGGCTGCGTGGGGGGATTTTGGGTTTGGGGTGGGTTCGGCCCCCAAACATAGTCCCGCTTTTTTTTTTTTTTTTTTTATTTTATTTTATTTACTTTTTAATAAAATAAAATAAACACCTAAATAAAAGTTATATATATATATATATATATATATATATATATATATATATATATATAAAAATCATATCTATTATTTCTTATAAAAATATATGTATATAATATTATATAATATATTATATATTATATATATATATATATCATATAATATATAATAATATATATTATATAATAAGTATGTTATATTCTGACAAAATCAGAATATAATGTTATTATTATTATCATTTTATTTTAGTTTCAAACCTCTTTTTTTTTTTATTAAATAGAATGTATTTATTCAAATAAAACTATATTTATTTTTATTTTCATTTTTGTAGGGAAGAGCAAGTGGTTTTCTCAATAAAATTAACTGTTCACTATCACATACAAGAAACATCTAATCTCATTTTATTTAAATAGTGCTACAAAAATTTCAAAAAGAAAGATATAGAGCAACTAGGATAATGGTTTTCATTCAATGTCATGTAACACTAACTTTTCTACAATGTAATAACTAAACAACTAATACAGATTTCTACAAGAGGGAAATCCAAAAACAAAAGAAAGATTTTTTTTTTTCATAGCACTTAAAACATCCTTCCAATAACTAACTTTCCTTTCAAAAATTTACCCAAAGAGTCCGTGTTTTTGAACCTAGCTCTGATACCAAATGTAATGCCATATATTTTTTTAAATAAAAATGCAAGCACACTAATTTTTTTTTTGATTTTATATGTAATGCACAACTAAATAACTATTGCAGATTTCTACAAGAGAGTTATTCCAACAAACATTATTTCTTATGTAACACAATGTTTCCAATATACAAATTTTTATTCCAAAATAGAGTTGCAACAATTTCTTTATGAAGAGATCTTTCATATCTATTTTACAAGCTTACTTTTCCAAGGCAAGGATTCACATTTGTAAAAACATGCTCAACTACATAGCTTATTCAAGACAACCTTTTTTTTTTACAAGATCCTTGCACTATTGAAGGAAACTTTCTTAAACAATATGGCTTAAGTTTACAAGAAACATCACATACAAAGTGGATGTTTTACAAAAAAAAAAGCTTCACATAATCACATTTATAAATATACAATAAGAACCAAGAAGAATAGGGAACTCCAACTATCTCCAACTTGAGCTCCAAACTCCAAGAGAACATGGCTTGTTTACCACCCAACCAATAGGCATCATCACATGCCTTTCCATGGTTGGAAGTCATGCTAGCCTCCCCCAAGCCCATGGGAGAGAGGAACTAGCTTCCACAATGTGCACAAGTATAAAGGGGATTTACACACAACAAGAAAACATAGAACCATTTAACTACTTACTACACATGAAAACAACAACATGAGGATAACAATGTCAACCTCACAAGGGGGAAGAGAGGAAGAAGGATGCCCAAATCAAGGTGTCCAACCATAGGAGCACCAATAAATACATATATATAAAAACTCCTTATACCTCCTAATCATACATCCTCCTTATTCCTCCTTATGCTATAGAAATCCTTCTTGGGAGGATTTTCAAACCCAAGAGGGTTTCCTCACCAAGAATGGGGAAAGGTTCAAGCCATATGAACCTTTCTCCCACCTCAAACCATATGAGGGGATGAGAAGGGACCTTCATGGCTTGACCAACAACCATGAGGTTTGAGAGGGAAATCCCTCTCTCTTCCCCTACATTCTCCAAAAACCATCAATCCAAATGATGGTGGAGAGAAAACAAGAAAACCACAAGAACAAACAACAACTACATTCATCATACACTTCTCAACACATATTTCACACACATTATTTCATTGATCAAGCATACATACAAGATAAGCACAACTAAGAAGAAGAAGGTTAAGAACCCTACCTCTATAATGCTTTCCAAGACTCTAAGCTTTTCCCCTTTGTCCAAGCTCCTCCAAGCTCCCAAAATTCTCCAAGTGCTCCAAAAAAAAAAATGAACCAAGAAGACCCATTCCATCCACATGAGGAAGAATAAAAAGAGGAACCCAAAATTTTCCTCACCAATGAGAAAGTGATAAGTGTCACCTCCTCTCCTCTCAAGAGTCAAAGATTCCAAAAACCAAATAAGTAAGAGTAAACTCACCTTTTACTCCTTTTCACCCAAAATACCAAAAACTAAAATAAAACAAAGTGGAGCAACTTTTAACACTTTCACACAACCCAACCATCTTACATGGATGGTGACTAAAGAGGGCTAAATGGGAGGAAACTCCTCAAAACCTTGAAATAGGCCCCCTACCTATTAGGTAGGATCCAAGGGCCCATTTTCATGCTAAGGGAACCCCAAACTCAAAAGGGGTCCTTAAAATTACCCAAAATAACCCAATTTCGGGTTTGGCATGCTTAGGCACAAGGGTAGAGGTGTGGGGTCCACCCAAGGTTCACATGTGGTCCCCAATCCCTTCTACCAATACACACACACTTTCCAAAACCAACACTTAACTTAAAATAAGATCATTAACCCCTAAGCTAGGTTACTTAATAAAACACACCCTAAACATAATTAATTTTACAAGACACAATTACATTACAAATTGAGGGTTCACCCATGGTGCCCAATTAAATACATCTAATATAAGGCCTCAAACATTTAGCATGGTTAGGAATCAGCCCGTGGGCCACTTGTGCACAATTGCGTAGTTTCCTCGAAACCCATGCTCTCCTATACCGTCACTGCACACTCATTGCACACATTAACCGCATCTCGTCCAATATAATAAACATCATCTATACATCATAATCTCAATTTAACTTATAATGTCCTAACATTATTAAACAATTGATAGTGCAATGCATACAATTATCCACATAGTTTGTCATGAATCATCCACAAATAAAATTGCAACGACATATACTTAGGTTAGTATGAAAATTACCTTCATTAAATCCAAAACACTATATCATTAATCAAATCAACCACAAGAGACTAACATCTAATCAATAAATATTCCATATAACCCTACTAGTGTCATCAATCATCATAAGAAATATACCAGTATACGAATCTAGTCCAATTGGCGCTACGCGCCCAAAATGCCATAATGTCCATGAAGATAAAATATCATACTAAAATGTCCAAAGTCCATCAGAGTCTCAATAAAAACATGTCTAGGAATAAAGGAACCAACAGATAACTGGAGCTATAAAAATGTGGGCACTACATCGTGTCTTACGAACCAAAGGTTCAACATGAACCGAGACCATGAAGGTTGTATCTTCCAACTCATTGCTTAGAATAAAGAGAGAAGTGGAAGTTGCTATTAAGTGTGTGAGGAGGTTCTACTATCTGGAATTACTTCAATCGATATGAAGTCAAACCCCTTTATTAGATTTATCACATGTTGTTTTGTAGAGTTGTAAATGCTTAGCTCTAGTCTCATATACCTCATATATATGATTTACAATAAGTTGTGAATAACTCAAAGACACCCTACTATTAAGAGCATCCATTCTTTTGGCTACAATGAGATCAAGTAGAATGGATTCGTATTCAGCCCCATTATTCATACATTGAAAGTTTTACTTGAAGGAAAAATGCAAAATCATTCCCTCGGGAAAGGTAAGAATTACACTTTCCACTACACCAAACCGAAATTTGGCTCCTTCAAAATGGACAGTCCAATAGTTACTTGGAAAAATGGATGTTGGATAATCCTTTGCGTCCTCTTCTTTTACCTCAATTACTTCAACCATACAAAATTCATCTTCTTGAAGAGAACCGAGTCCTAAGGTATGTCCCATACCCATAGAATTGAAAGGAAGGAGGATAGGTAAATCCTTCTCCAATAGCTCGACAATCTTTGTTGTGGTTCCCAACAACATTGTCTCTATGATGACGGTTTCATCTTTAACTATCGAAATGCCTTCGATCAAACCCATGACTTCTAATTTTGTTGTAGGAACCAGCTTTTCCTCTAGTACTGAGCTTGTAGGTTTATTTAACTAATTTTTAGGAAGCTCAAACTTAGAATGGATCCCTATCCTTTTTTCAAGTTAGCTAGGTGTATGTCGAAGGGTTTTGGATCACCATGTGCCAAAAAGACCTTCCCTAGATGTAGGAACTTGGCTTCCTAAAACAAAGTGGAGGAAATTTCCTTCATGCAATGAATCCAAGGAAGGTCAAGGATCATGTTGTAGTTGGTTTCCCGATCAATAATATGAAAATCAGTTGAAATTGTCTTAGGCCCGAGGGTGACTGAAAACACTATTGTTTCAATCGACGTTGCTTTGAGGATATCATAGCCTCTCAAAGATTTTTGCATTGAAGATAAATTGGTCTCTCTGTAACCTAACATTTAAAGGAAAGAGAAGGTGACTATGTTAACCACTACCCCGTCATCAATCATTGCATGCTTTACATAGTTGTTGTAAATCAAGACTTGTAAAAACAATGTTGGATCACCTCTACGAGCTATTTTAGCGTCCATGGGAATCTTATTGATGTCAAATACTGAATTTAACATCTCTTTCAGGATGCCCTAGAGGATAGACATCAAATTCCATGTGGTTTATTTGTGCCTCTGGAGGAGGGGTGATGTTAATCAAATGGCCAAGACCTAGTGCTTCTAATAGAGTGGAGTCTCGTGAGAAAGGGAAATCTTCAAAAGATTCAAGAAAGAAATTTGAGAGAAGGTCTTGGTTAGATCATTAATCAAATCATAAGCTCCTACTGGCTTGCCTAACGTATCACGAATGTCATCTAATATATTTGGGTAGATTGGGATTGGTTGTAAAGAATAATCTTTGGTTCTAGTGGCAATGTTAATATGGGGTTCAAGATGTCCAACTCAACCCTCCCCACAATTTGCATTTGCTGGAAACCATCCAAAGGAGGTGCCACTCATGGGTTTGTCGAAGTTGAGGCATCACAATCATGGGTCCCTATTACAATACCTTTCTTCGAACCGTTGGGATATATTCTACCATCCTTTGTATGCATGGGGAGAGGATCATTAAAGATTTTGAGTGGTGTGTTCTCTGGGGATACCGGTCCCATGTAGGTTTTTTGAGTTGTCATTGTTGGTTTTTCCAAAAACATGTCAACAAATAACTGTCTTTGATCCTCTAGCAAATGTTGTAGAAATTTGTTACAATCGCAACATGTTCTTGCATCATGCACATGAACCCTATGGAAACCACAATATAAATGAGGATCACAATCTCAAGGCCTTTGGTTTGTAACTTGTTGTGGTCTGCAAATTACAATTATTATTCGATATGGATTATTATAAATAAAATTTTGGAACCCTTTCCATTTTTGTGGAATTGGTTTGGATACCCGCCGGGTATTGGTTAGGGCCTTAGGTCTGTGTTTTTCTTGTTTGCTAAGGTTGTTATTGTTGACGGTTAAAATCTACAATGTTGACTGAGGGTAAGAAGTTATTATTTCTTTGATCATTGCAATTTTTTTTGTTATTGGTAGTATTTGTATTGGGAGGACTAACAACATTAGGATTCTTGAGCTGGTTAGTGACACCATCCTTTATGACCCTGCAGATTCTTATTAAGGACCTTCGACCCTTGCTTATTACTTGTGTTGTTGGAGTAACTGGGGTTATTTTGGTTAGGAGTGACTAACCTTCCATTTGCTCCATAAGTCTTACGACCACTATCAATGGTTGCTTGGTTAATTCGAAGAGCACCCTCTAGTACCTCTTCATAGCTCCTTAGCGGGAACTTTTAAACTTCTTCCTTTATTTCCCTATTGAGGGAGTGGAGGAAAAATCACAAATTTTCATGTGGTCCATATTTGGAGCGCTTGCAGAGGAGTAGAGAACCTATCGCCACCTTTGAATGAAGTGGGTTGCAGACTCATTTTGCTCTTGCTTGATATGAAGGAATTCCCTGATTCCTGTTCTCAAAAGTTTGTTCATATCAAAATCCTTAATAAATTATGATACAAGTAGATTGAAGGAGTGTTTTGAAGCCTCATGTATCATATAGTACCAATTGATAAAGCAAGACCTTTTAGCGTCTTAGGAAAATCTTCACAACAATCAAAGCCCCATGGGAACAGCCTCTCGAATGGCCATTACATAAGCTTTGATGTGGCTGTTAGGATCGCCCTCCCCTTTGAATTTTGAAATATTAGGAAAGGGTCTTGGGAGCATGATTGTTTAGATGGAGAAGTCCAGAGGTGCCTTAATATATTCAGAATAGGTCCCCATTGTGTACGTTTCCACCATTGAAGATCCTTATTGGGGAGGTGGAGGTTGCATCAGTTGCTGAAATGGGACATCATTTTTGGGGCGTATGGCATCCCTTGCGGTTGTCCATATGAACCTGGGTAAGTGTACATATCCCCCTGTAGAGATTTGGAATACATGTGTACATAGGGGGTTAATTACTTTGATATGGAATCGAAGGCATGAAGCCAAAGAACGTTGCATTTCTAGTTGGTATGGCATGTTAGAAGACACTTCCGACTGGTGCCTATTGTAGATATCCATATGTTGCATGAGGGGGCATGCCCAAGTGCCCATTCCACTCAACAAATCTCAAGGGTTTGGATCACCCGTATAAACTAGAGGATTCTGCATAGTAGGTATTTGTCCATAATTCTGTAGATAGGGAGTTCTTGCTTGCCACGTGTATGAAATTTGAGCATTTTGGGCAAGCTCTAGCTCCTTGAATTTTTCTACTAATGCTGAGATGACATCACCCATTGATGGGGTGGTGCTTTTCTTAGGTGCTTGTTGTTGAACTCTTAGAGGTTATTGAGGAGTGTGGTATCCTGTTATGAATTGTTCACTATGCTACCACCCCTCATTAGCAATGTTTTCAGTTGGTGGAGGGGTAGTGTTATTGTTTTGGAGTAGAACATCACCTTGTCCTTACAACCTATCAAAATCTCAATTCATATTCTGGAAGCGTTGTTCACTCCTAGCATATCATGCTAAGTATTCCACATTTAGATGTGGGAGTTTGTCGATTGCATGCTAATGGGTTGTCAAAACAATACCTGAGGAGATGAACTTACTTCCCTAGTGAAATTCACGTTTGTTGAAATTGATTGTTAGTGAGGATATGTCTGCTGCATGATTTTTTCAAGTTACTCAATACGTATAGAGGAACCAACATTGGTTCCCTGAAGAAGAGGATTTTGAGCAGTTGAGTAGTTGTCTTCCCATGTTGAGAGTGAAGATGATTGTTATGGTATACCTATTTGGTAGTTATACATGTCAAAACCTGAGATGGATTGACTTTACTCATCGTATCCCGACATATTTGTGGGGTATAATAATACCCTCGAGAATAAAGGATGGACAAAGAAAGTGGAAACTCGAGAGATACTAGCTCTTCACGTTGGGTTCACCAATTTATGTACGAAAGAAAATCAACACGTGACGTTCTTTCGCACTTTGAATTCCCGAGGTCATGCCAAGATAGTTGGTGTAGAATATAAATGAATGTGTATGTGTGGTGATGGTGGAAAAAATAATGAGGTAACCTTATATCTTCAACATGAAATAATGGGATCTGTGAATCTACGGTGAAGAATTCTCTCCTAACCTGAAGTGGCGTGATGGATCGATCGATATGATAGCTATTCAAGACTCCAGTCAATATTGAGATCTGTCAGAGATTCTATTCACTTATTTTTGAACACGCGGAAATTGACTTGCGGGCACCTCGTATAGATTTTTGGAAAAGGTCATGAAAGTTAGAGCGATAGGCATAATGAAGCCACATGGACTATGGAAAATTTTCTCGTCTGTCCAAAAGGTCTTAGCCTGATCGGATGCTATGTTCAATAATGAAAGTTGTGCAACAATATCAGGTGGTAGTAGTGATGATCTAAATACTTCACAACTGTATGAAAACTAATTTCAATATATTATTGGTTAGCAAGCCCGTTAGGTTGTGGGACCTGAGGATCAAAACTGAAAAATCGTGGAGGTTGTGGTCCTTTTATGGTCATGCACGTAATCAAACCCTATTTCCAGGAGTAGTCCAATAATCATAGGATTGATTCACAATGATGTTTAGCATGTTTATTTGTTCTATTTTCTCATAGAACGTAGCAGGTGTGCATAAGACTGTCAAATGTAAGCTTGTATCAATTATTGTTATTAACTCTGGCCCATTGGGTTGTGGGACCAAAGGATCTTAACTGTACATCTTTTCTTGTTGTGGACCATTGATGGTCATAAAAAATGAAATTGAAATGCTCTTGATAAAATAAACTAACTATAAAAGGAAATATAATCTATTTTTTTACGTTTTCACAATATACCAAAGTAAAACAATGAAAGCAAACTAATCTAATAAAAGTAATTTTTTTATATTTTCTAGTTTTTTAAAAAATGCATTCTAATATAATAAGCAAACTAAAGACAAATAATGTCATTGGATGTATCTAGTTACTTGTGTGTATATGTGAATATAAATCTAAAATAAATAACCCAATCTAGTCAAAACCCTTGAAACCCTACCTCATAGGTGAAAAACAAATCAGGACTCTGAAAGAGCTATTGTTCCCCACAACTTCCCTGGTAATGTCAAAGAGAAAACTTTCTAATGTTTTGATCTACTTGTAATTGCCTAATCAATTGAAATGAACAATTTTGCTACTCTATTTGATATGCAATTGAAAATAATGATTTGAAATTGACAATTTGGCAAATGAAGTAATCAATCAAATAATTCAAACTGGATGAACAAGATGTTTGGAAAATCTAGTTGCATCTGTTCATGTCCCCTCATTTTTTTCCCTTTATTTCTTTGTGTGTTCCTATGAGTCCAGGAATTGGGAATGCAAGAATAGTAGTAGCAGAAGATGCTTGAGAAATGGTAACTTGCGGGCGATCTGTTTGCAATGCGAATGGTAGAAGAGAGATAACACAAGAGATATGAGCTTGGCTATGCAATTCCTAGCATGATTATGGAAGCAATACTATGCAAGATACACAAAATTCTCATGCCTTTTTCTTAAACACAAGTATGGAATATATAATAATTGGGATTGGGAGGTGATTTCATGCACAAGGCAAGAAGAGGTAGTTCCAAATAACTAAAGCACATGTAAAAATAGAAGAGGAAGGAGAACCAAGACATCAAAACTATTTTTAGAAAAATTGGTTCATAAATGCATCCTAAAAGTGAAGTTAAGTGAATCGTCACATGTTAAAAACATGTATGTGACAGAATCTCAAAAAATCACTCAATACCGTCACCTGTCAAGGCGGTGGTTTTAGAACCACTACCTAGGTAGGCGGCAGTCCTCACACTAAAGGCCAAAACATGCACATGATGAAATGGGAAGGCTGGAAAAAGCGTGTAAAATCTATGTAAGGAAGTCTATGCTATAAATATGGACTACATATGGGTTTTGGAGCTTAAACATCTTTTAAAAGGACGTGAATCATCATTGGGGACTTTTGTAAACGTTTTCCGACAATGTAACACAATGTAATTTTGGTGCACACAGCTTAGATCTTCTCATTCTTTTCATATTGCTACAGTACCTCACTGGCTTCCTAAGCCCCTAACTTCCACACTTCCTCCCACCACACCTTCTATTCTTGGTTCCATTCCATCTGCCATGCAAATTGGAACTTACCCGCATATCGTTGTTTCTTCACATGATCCATCCATGCCTTGCAATCCTCTTCATCTATGGTAGATGACATCCATTTTCCATTTCATCACCCTATGACACACTCTCGTGCTATGGTTCCCACTTGAATTTTAGGGAAGACTACATAAATGAATCTAACATTCTATTCTTTCATCCCTATGCTTCATGAAATATCTTTTATAACCAATCCTTGCACATGAAAAACCCATTTCCCGATGACGTACTCTTGTTCTATGGTTCATTCTTGACTGCTGAGGGGGAACTAATAAATGAACCTCATTCTTACACTGGGGTAAATCAATCTTCTTCCTCCCCTTAATCCTAATTACACACAATTATGAACATTATTTCAAACCTCACCATTATTCATTTATCAACACATCATTATTACAACTCTTATTTATCCGACGCATTACATCACATACATACATTTGTATTTACCACATGTTATTGTATCCAATATTATTAAAATATCATTCCTTTTCATTCCATTACTTGGTTATTGTTGGCCTCTAAAATTGACTAAGTCCCAAGGAAGAAGTCAGTGCGCGCGGGAGGCGTAAAATAAGGAAGGCGCTCAAGAAAAAAGTGTGCAAGGGAAAGGCGTGTGGTAGAAGACGTTGGTCCACCCAAGAGCAAGAAGGTTTAGGGAATTAGTTATATTTTGAAGGATTTTTCACAGGAGAAACATGTGAAAATCCGTAGTAGGTGTGCTGAATGGATAAGGTGCCAACCTAGATCCTTGGAGGTCAAGAAAATAATATTCCACGTAAGGAATATTCCCAAGATGATCATTACAAGTAGTGGAGGCATTTGCAAGCTGGCATATGCATTTGACCATGGAAGACCACACTTCCACTTGACATGCAATCTATTTATGAAGGAAACTAAGTTGGTGCATCCATATCCTATTTAAAGGAGTGCTTGGGTCTGAAATAGAGGTGAAGAGGGTGAGGCTAAAGTGCTAGGGAAATGAAGGGTTAAGGAGGGTTTTAAGTAGTAACAAGGTGTTGCAAAAATTCTTGCAAGAAGGGTTTTAAGCATATTAGGCATGGATTTGGGTATGAAAAAGGGTTGTAATGGGTAGAATATATAAGAAATATCTCTCTCTCTCTACAGAGTATTTTTATAGGGTTTAAGATAATATCCCTTGATGTATTTGGTTTGTATGACCCTTATGATGTAATGGAGCCATTGTAAATGTTTATAAATTAATATATGGTGTGTGATTCTGGTCATTAATGCTCAAAATTGTAAACCCTTATATTCTTCATATTATTTTGAGTCAGATCTAGTTTCATTATGCTTATTTATAATGTTCATTTCCATTTATGATGCATCTGTGCATGGATCTGTTGTCTGTATCTTTTGTTTTTGAGTGAATGTCTATATTTCCATTCTTACAACTAATTCTCCACCAATGGAGGATGATTCTCACGAAGCTCACATAAAAGAGGGGCTCAACACCCGTGCACCTCGGGTGAGCACCCAATGCACATTGGGTGATAGGCCTACACACTTGGGGTAGAAAGAAGGTATATGAAGAAATGACTACATTTTGGTTCCATTTTCGGGACCTCTTTTTGAAATTGTTGTGAGAATAATGTGTGATGATGGAGTGTTTGACCTTGGACAACATCGATACCTAGCTTAAAATCATGAAGGATGAGTTTACTCAAAGGTTTAGTATTGGATATGAGTTTGATGCATGAAAATGGGTGGAGGAGAACCTGTATCATGAACTCTATGAGACATTCTTCTATTGTTTCCTAGTAGAGTTGTATGAATGGCTCTCAACATATGCATCAAGGAAAAGTTGGTACTATAGACCTCATGTTTGGACCCATGAGGAATATCAGTGGTTAAATGATATCGATCTGACCTAGAACCGTACTTTTGATCACTAGTGGAGTAGAGTGTCGACTAGTTATACCTTGGAATATGTTATTTCTAAACATTCTTTACCATAAACTATCAATTTTGGGTTCTTGAGGGATCTTATAGGATCATTATTGCATGTTATCTCACTTTGGTTATCAAGATTTTGGTCATTACTTTGAGTTTGGAAGCATTTCCCATGGATGGCTAAACTCCTGCTAGGTGCGGGGTGTGGAAGCGACGTGGTAGAGGATGGCAGACCTTACGGTAGAAATGGAGAGAGAGGAGAGGTGGCTCAAGTATAATGAAGCTCAAGAGAGGGAGTTGGTAAGACAATGTGAATCTGTAGAAGTGATGGATTTATGGAGGCAGACATTGCGGGAAGGATTTTAGGTTCACGCGGAGGATGTGGAACCTGAGCATTATAAGCTACCCCATCTTGGAAAGCGCGAAGAGAAACCCCCTTGGCTTCTAGAGAGAGCTCATCATATGAAGAAAGAGAAGATCCATAGGCATGCATCTTAACCCACATGGTGACCAGACCCTTGTGCTTAGTTTTCTTATTTCTAAGATAAGTTTTGATAATTCAGTTGATATTGGTATTGATAGTCAAGCGACACCTAGGAGGTATAATTTTTCATTTGGTACATCTATGGCTGCATAGTCATTTCCTATGTTTGGGGGTATTTTTTCTAGCATAAAATTTGGGAAAGGTGTGGGTTCACAAGGTTTGAGTATCACATCTGAAGTAGTGTGGGAAACACATCTAGAGTGGTTCGGTATCACACATTTTGAGTGCACAGTTTAGCATGATGGTGGGATAACATGGTGCAACTATGTTAGGAACCTTACCTACGATAAGAGGAGAATCTTGTGGATCTAAAGGAGTTGGCAGTAGTGGATCTAGTGAGTCTGGTAGTGAAGGAAACACTAGAGGGAATCAAGGTCCTGGATCTGGTAGACAAGGTCCACAACACTATCAATAGGTGTTTTATGAGATGTCACTCCACTTACCTGATTACAAGGGCATTGAGGATGTCAGTAAAACATGTACACAAGTGCGAGTTGCTATGGCATGCAAAGGGAATCACTGCCCCAAAGTGGAAAGCAAGTAAGTTTGTAACCACGTTGCAAGGGTGCACACATATCTAGTACAAGAAGTATGACCCACACCAGACAGTGGTGGATTACATTGTGTTATGTAATTCCCTTTTAGAAAAGTTCCACATACTTGAGATTGAATAGTAAATCATCGGCGCATTGAATTAGACTCAACAAGGAATGACAGAGAGTGTGTGGGAGTATGACACACGTTTTAAGACTCTCTTATCCAAGTATGCTTATGACATTCACCCTTTGCATGAATGCTCGGTGGTTAGTCGGAGGACTGATCATATCGTTCAGAGGGCTATTTCATAAAAGACTTTCACGAGATCCGTGTGAGGCCTTGGAGGATGCATTACGTAATGAGGCAGTAGGAAGAATTGATACAGGAGTTAGTCATTCCTAGAAGCCCAAATTTTTGCAATGGAAAAGCAATTGGAGAAATTTTTGGTGAACTCGACTTATGAGACTTGCAAGAGGTTATCGTGTATGGATTTTGAAGGATCATACAAAGGACAGCTTACCCGTGAAGGTTGGTTCATGCCATATCGGTGGTGTCATGAGATTTTCCATGGAGATCATAATGCAAGTAGGTGTTCATTGTTGTAATGCATGACCTGGAAGAATGTATCTTGCTATTACAAGGTTTAAACCTCTACTACTCATGACATGAAGGATTGTAGATTGATTGACCAGATACATGACGCTATTGACATTGGGATATGTTAGGATAATGTTTCCAGTAGTTCCAAGGATGAGGGCCATCATTATGAAGGGCATGCGGATGCAGGAGGTTGAGGTAGAGGCTTTTGATAAGGATTTAGAGGAAGTGGCAATCATGGGGGGAGGTGTGAATTCCCTCTGAAACCTACTATAATCATGTGGATCTACGAGAACATTACAAGCGCGAGTGTCATGTTTTTTTACAGTGCTCTTAGTGTGGGAAAAATCACAAATATGAGGAATGTTCATAATTTTTTTAACACATGAGCCGAAGCAATGGAAGGATAAAGGCGCCAAGATGGTAAGTGTGAAGAGAGATAATCTATAGTGGATGCCAAGGGTGGCGCATGAGTCAGAGTTAGAACCTGTACTAGTGATAATGCAAGTTGAGGGTGCGAACACTAAGGAGATACCAAAGCAGAGACCATTGATTACAAGAGAAGAAGTATTACATGGGAAGTATCTGGACCCTATGCATCAGAAGGAAGTTTATCAGGAAACCATGGATGTTATTTGAATCCTACAAGGATAAATGCATGGCCTAAAGGATAAATTACGACAGTTAGAGTAGAAGAAGAGCGTTGAGGCTCCATAGAAGGATATAGATGAATTTAGGGAAGTATGTAAGATTTTGAGATATGATAATATCATCCCTCTGTTAGGAGAGTGGTGAGGGGTAAAAGTACCAAGAGCTGGAGGAGAGCATAGGAGGTGGGTTTTGCTTGCTAATCTACCTCCTCATAGTCTTGAATATGATAAGGATATTACCTTGAATGCAGTTGTTAATGGATGGCTCCTAAGTAATATTCTAATTGACATGGGCACGGAAGTTAATATTCCCACCTTGGATGCATGAAACCAAATGGGAAGGCCCCATTACGACAATCTTCAAATGTGTTGTATATAGCTAACAAGACAAAGGAAATGCCCATTATTGTCTTAAAGGATGTTGTTATCACTATCCAAGGGTTAAAATTCACTAGAGGATTTTAAGTCTTAGTGCTTGTTGAGGCGGAGATATCTTTCCAACATTACTTGGGTGCCCCAGTGCTATAAGAACAACTTTTACTTGCATTTCAATAAGGGGTATATAATTTCTTATAACAAGGAGGAATGTGTTATCATTCCTTTGATGGATGGAATTTCAATGCTCTATAATGATCCCTTGAGAGAAGAAGACCTACATAGAATCTATGTACACAAAATCAAAGACCACGAGGTTATGCATCCGACAAAAAAGTCATTATTCAAAGGGGAATATTCTCAATCTATAAGTGATACAACTAGTGTGGCATGTGAAAATTGGGTGCATGTGACATATGAGTTAGTCGAAAAGGTAGTTAAGAGGATCATGTGACAAGAGTAACAAAGGCACACTCGTTAGGTGCCTAGGAGGAAAATAGTTGCCGAGTTACATTGGGGGAGCCAACCCTAATGTTTTCCTACGAGAAATGGAGACCTAGTGGAGATGTGAGATCAAAAGGAGAAGTATGCTTAGCTATAATTTTCTCGGGACCATAGCATGTTGGTGGGAAACCCATCGAGATAACCTTCTAGAGTGGTGTGAGGTGAGAATCGCATTCTCTGTTAGGTTTCTCTCGAATCAATACACCTACTTTGCTATACAAGACTATCATGGGAAGGAACCCACCTCATTTCATGTCCATAAATGTTAGAGGACCTATATGGAAGGGGTGGAAGCCTTACCTCGATCTTTATGGGTGCATAAGATTTACTCCACCTTACAAGGATGGATGTATGCATTGTACATTCATTCGAGCTATCTTTATCAGGATATGAAACTGGAAAGAGTTGACAGTTGATCTCCTTCAAGCTTTCGATTATTAGAATACTAAGCCATTGGTGGATAAGGTGTTGAAGGTTGTTAAGCACCTAACTATGGGAGATAGTGTCATGGTGAAGGACAAACTACTGGATTTTTTGGGTGAACCTGGCTTGGAAGCACACTTTGATGAGGAATAATTCGAGAAGGTATAAATTGAGCACGCATGCATGGAAAAGGAAAAAGTAAAATTGGTCTACGTGATAGATGGTGAAGAGGTGGAAAACATGGATGTTAACCATATTATCATTACACGTGAGGTTATGGATAGTGTTGATGAAGAAGTGTGTGCTTACCACAAACCCCTAAAATCCAAGAAGATTAACATTGGCTTGGAGGTGGAACCTAAGCAAGCTACTATTGGAGATTACTAGATAGAAAGGGAGGTTCACAAGATTAATGATCTATTGCATGAATTCCAAGATTTATTCCTGCACGGGTACCATGCGCTTAAAGGATTTCACCACTCCTTAAGAGAAATGAAGATCAAGTTAAAAGAAGGTGCGCACCTAATTCGGAAGATACCTTAGAGAATGAATCTAAATCGTGTGTCAAAGTCAAGGAGGAAATTGACAAGATGATCGTATTAGGCATCATTGAGGATGTTGAGGAATCGGAGTGGATAAGCCTGATTTTCATCAATATAAAGAAGGATGGGAGGATAAGTATTTATGTTGATTACACATATTTGAATGTGGTGTTTTTCATTGATCCTTTTCCAACCCCTTCACTCAAGAGATCTTGCAAGGAGTAGCTGGGTGCGAGATCTATTATTTCACAAATGGATTCTTAGGATATCATCAAGTTAGAATTGTAAAGGAGGAACAAGAAAATGCAAATTTTCCATGTTTGTGGAGCCTATTTTCATGTTAGAGTTTGGTACACCTTCCATGTGTTACTCTCGGGTATTTTTACGGCGGTCCTTTCGCCGATGGCGGAGTCGAAGGGGTTCAAGGTCTGAAGCCCCCGATGAAAGGGTATGGGGTGAAGCCCCGATAAGTAAATGTTCATGGGTGGTTCATTAACCCATGGGGTAATGGGTAACCGTTATGGGCTGTTTTTTGGCCCATGGTTTTTTCATCTTTTGCCCATTGTTTTGATACCCACGGTTTTTGCCCTTGGTTTTGATACCCACGGTTTTGTATCAAACCCTTAAGGATTTTCTATTTATATGGTCTTATGCATATGATAGATGGACAAGCAAATGTATTACGAGATGTGTTTTGAATTCGGGTTTGAATTCTCAGTCAGAGTTTGTTGAGCATAGCTCCAAACGGATCTGGGTATTGTATTGAGAGAGTGAAATTGTAATAAAATCAGAGCAAGTGATTCTTGGTGGACGTAGCCCAAATTGGGTGAACCACGTTAAATATTGTCTCTACATGTTTGTGTTATTTATTACACTTTTATTTGAGATCCGTAATAATTTCTGCATATTAGTTTCTCTTGCTAGCGATTCTGAGAGGGATTATTCCGCATATTTTATCTCTTATTTCCTAACAAAATCCAACCTTCATCACTTTGAATGGGGATTTGTTTCCTATACGGTCATGCCTTTTGGTTTGAAAGAAACAACTTTCTATGTTTTTGTGCATTGTGGTTCATGTGTTTCAAGAATTCATCCATAAATTTCTATAAGTTTACTTGGATGACTAGACAATATATGGATTGGTGAGGGACCATTATGACAATCTGAGGATAATGTTTGAGAGATTCCAGAGTTGAGTTGAGTATATCTCTCAACATTAAGAAATGTGTTTTCGCTACTCCATTTGGCACCCTATTGGGACATATCATATGTAAAGAAGGCTTGTTGGTGGATCCTGCCAAAGTTGTCATTATTGTGGGATTGGGGGAGCCTACTAGCCAGAGCGCGATGCATGGATTCCTTGGGAATATGGGGTATTACCAGAAATTTATTAAGGGTTATGCCAAGATCGTCGTGCCATTGGAGGAGTTGTTGAAGAAAAAAAGTACATTTCATTGGGGAGAGACACAACAGATAGTGTTTCACATATGGAAGAATAGGCTTATCATTGTGCCCATATTGTGCTTTTCCTCTTGGGATAAGTCATTCCATGTACATGTTGATGTTGTAGGGATGACGATTGGAGAAATATTAGCACAACCTGGAGAGATAATTTTTGACCATCCCTTGTGCTTTGTTAGTAGGAAGCTAACCCTAGCGAAACAAATTATACTACCACGGAGTGCGAGGAATTATTGATGATTTACGCACCGCACAAATTCATGCAATATTTTGATTGAAAAAACCCTTTATATTCTACACAGACCACATGTATTAAAGTACTTGATGAAAAATCCCATCTTGTAAGGGTGCATATGCAGGTGGGTCCTATTGTTTTAGGAGTTTGAGTTTACGGTTGTTGTAAAACCAGGTAAGAGTAATTTGGGGCTTGACCACTTATCAAGGATTGACTCAGGAGAGGACACATAAAGCATTGAGGATACCTTGCCAAATGCACAACTATTTAGATTACATCATGTGCCCTAATATTTGGAAGATATCATTGTGTTCTTAAGAACGGGTGTGGCGCCAGAAGGGATGAAGGCATTAGAAAAGAAGAAGCTAGCTAGCCATACGCACCATGCCCTACATGTTAATTAGTGGAGACTTATATAAACTAGGTTGTGCGAGGTTTTGCATTGGTTCGTGCTTGAGCATGAGCGGTGCAATCATGGAAAAGGCTCATGGTGGAATTACAAGAGGACACTATGTGGGGAATGTGACTACGCGCAAGATCCTCTTAGTTGGCATTTGGTGGGAGACGGTTTACAAGGATTGTATTGAATATTGCAAGGCCTATAATAATTGTCAGTGCCTTGGTAAGCTAGGAAAAAGGGATGAAATACCATTGAGACCAATATCTAGTGTTCAACCTACCACAAAAGGATAGGTTTGTGGTACATCATTACTTGGATTAATTATCTAACATGGTTATCTAACATGGTGGGTGGAGGCAGCACCTATGAGGGATTACACCATGGCCACATCAACAATATTCCTATGGGAAAATATAATCAACAAGTATGGGTGCCCTCTAAGTTTGACTAGTGACCGGGGTACTCATTTTTAAATGAGATCGTTAGGATTTTGTTGGTAGAGTTCATGGTGGCTCATCACAAGACTACTCCTTATCACCCTCAAGCTAATGGGACTACTGAGGCATTTAACAAAATATTGAGTCATACACTTACCAAGATTTGTGATGTTGGGAGGAAGGATTGGGATGACAAAGTCTCATCCATGTTATGGGTGTATAGAACAACTTACAAGAGATTGAAAAAAGCCACACCATTCCAATTGGTGTTTGGCGCCGAAGTTTGTTTTACCACTAGAGTTCATGCTAACCTCTCTTCGTATTACATGCGCAAGAGGATTGGCTGATGAATAGGCGTTGCAAGAGAACATTGACAAGTTAATACAATTGGATGAAGGAAAATCCCTTGCTAGATAAATTTAGAAGACTGAGAAGGTGAAACAAAAGGCCCGACATGATCATCACATAAAGAATAAACAATTTGAGGTTGGAAGATGGTTTTACTTTATGATTCTAAGTTCTTGCGCCATCCTAGGAAACAAAAGTTCCATTGTTTGGGACCATATTATATTACCCATATACTTGATTCAGGTACTTTCTAGCTATAGGTGCTGAATGGAATGACTTCCTAGGTATTTCAATGGAAGTAGGTTGAAGCCCTACTATAAATAAGGCTTTTGGGTGTTTGTAAATAAGGTAAGTATTGCCAATTAGCTTAGGATTTCCCTTAATGCATTCTCCTTTCTTTGTGTTTCCATTTCTCATTTCTTTGTTCCTTTTGGTTTGTTTTGGGCACGTGTGTGCACGGTGGCTAATTACATCATCAAGGTGTTATGCGTAGAGGACCGTACATCTTTTTAGTGTGGGGTGGAACATAAAGGGAAGCGAGTAGGACGTGGTAAGAGTTGGAAGAAGTTCTTGGAGAAATGTTGATTTGGTGGCCCGAGTTGTGAAGTCAAAGGCATATGGGGTCAAAAGAGCATGCATAGAAGAGGTGATCACTAGAGGAGATTGGTGTGAAAAGGCTTTGAGAAACCACATACAAGGGTAAAAAGTGTAGGAGCAACATGAGGTAGGTAGCGAAAGAACTTGGTCTAAGACATAGAGGAAGATTAACTTTAGCATGGGAGAAATCATGAAGATTCTATGTTCGAGATAATTACATGTCAAAATGTTGTGAAATGTTCCCGTAGGTTTGTACACATGGAGAGTAAAAGTGCTAGATAGAACACACGAAAGGATGGCATTGGAAAATGTTGACTTTAATGCATTTGTACATTGGTAGGTGGCATCGAGGTTTGTGTAGAAAAATAAAAAAATATAAATAGAAGGTCAAGGTGAGTATTATTTCACCTTGTGTTTTGTTATCGAATAATTTCTTGCATTTTAAGGTGATTCTTGTGAAGAAGTTGCGAAGAGTAGTGTGTGGAGTTGAATAAATCAAAGGACTTGTGAACCAGTGTGGAGGAAAATTGCATAGGCATATGTGAAAGAGTTTGTTTATGGATTCCCATGGGTGGATACACTATCTTATGGAAAGGAAGTGCTCCAGGTTATGGTTTATAAGCTAGGGCACAAGTTTTCATGGAAATTTCATAGAAGTAGAGCCAAGGGTTTGAGAAGTAATAGAACTTGATGCAAGGGAGAAACTACAAAGGACCGAGGAAGAGAAAAATGACACCAAGGAAAGGAATGACCACTTCATCGAAGAAGGGAAAGGGAAAGGGAAAGGGAAAAGGAAAACAAACCATTTCCACAAGTTTCAATGAAGAATGGTATGCAAAGATGTAGTACCCAATGGTGTCTTTAGGAAAGAGTGGGTTTCATACAAGGAAGATGGCCATGAGCGATTACAATCATCACACGAGCACCACAGAAAAGGAGATGACCCTGGAGTTGGTTCACCCAACGGAAAAGAGGATGCCATATGGGAAACCCATCTATGATGATGAAGTAAAAGTGAAGTTAGAAAAGGTTGGGCTTCTATAAATTTATGAGTTTCCCTATTTTGGAAAATCGAGTGACTATACCAGTGGTTAATGTCACGCGTGCATGAGGACTAATTCTATTTCATAGGAAGGTGGATGCACATAACCCCATAGTTGATTTCTAAGTTCACTAGCCTGATCTATGCGAGGAGATCCACTAGATGAGGACTTATGCGACAAGGAGGCCATCAAGAAAATGGTTGAGGCATATGATTACAAGAAGGGTTCACGGTACTTTGACATCATATGCAATCACCAACCCTATTTTGAGGATGGCCATGTGCTTGGTGACAAAGCTGAATGAATGGGCAGGAGAGATGGACAGTAGATAAAAAAAAGTTGGTTGAATGTCTACCACAAGATCTCGAGAGGGCACCATTTACAACCTCTCATCTTTCATTATGGAGGAGATTATTGATGCCACGTGTGATGGGGAGAAGATCATGTTCGGTAATGTCCTCCTTACCATTGTCTTTTCAAAAATTAGAGTGCCCAATGGGCTAGATAAGTTTTTTAGGAGTACCGGATGAGAACCCTCTCTCGCAAAGAGGTTTGAAGCTTACACTTGTGACACCATGATGACCGCTCACAAGGCGCACTTGGAGAAATGGTATAAATGGATGCACGACACATTCAGAGTTGAATGGAGGATACTAGAAAAACTAACTGTACTAAAGGATGGAGAATTTGAATTCACCATATACTAGCACTTTTGTATTGGTAGGTTTACCTTGACAGATGACACCAAGGGTCCTTAGTGTAAGTTACCCTTCTCCTTCACAGTGTAGTATTTTCAAGGTGTGGTAAATAAGTTTAAGGAGGTGAATTAGCTGAGATTTTATCTAAGTGTTGTAGATCAAGATCATCGTGAGATGCGTCGAACCTTGGTGTATCCTAAAAGTGCTCCTATGTAGAAAAGTACATATCTCATGACATACACATGGTAAAATCAATGACATTTCCTATTGCAGGTAGGATGGCAGCAAGGGTGTATGTGTGGCTAAGGCCCAAGTTTGAGAAGGGTGCTTATGTTGAGGATGACGTCTCAATCCCTAAGGACCCATTGCTAGGAGGAAGAAGAAGGTAGTAATTAAGAAGAGAGAATGGGAAGAGACTCCTACGAGAGAAAGTGTCAAGCGTGTATATAAATGAAACCATAGAGTAGGAGTTAGGCACAAGTACAAGCACCTACATTTGACGGAAGAAGTATCCCATCAGGAAGGAGTTTCCAAAGAAAGAAGAGTCTCCTAGGAGAGAAGATTCACCCGAGAAGGAGGATTCCCTGTGTTGGAGTCACCAGTGAAGAAAAATCAAAGGGTGGTGCAAGGTTCGAGACTTGGAGAAGATAGAGAGCATCAAGGATGATGATTCTAAGGAGGAAAATGAAGGAGACAATGAAGAGTATGAGGAAGCTCAGAATCCTCTTGTGTATAATGTACATGAGTCTGGTGAAGAAGGGGATGAAGAGGAGGAGTATGAGGAGGGTGCCCATACCAAAGGAGGAAGTGAGGAGGTAAACATGTGTGATCAGAAGACCCTAACCCCAATAAGGAGTAGATAGATAACACTATAGAGAGGGAGGTGGTAGGTATTATCTAATAGTTGGTGGAGCATGAAGTAGAGAGAAGTTGAACAAGAAGTTGAAGGAAATTGAAGAGAGTGCAAGTGTAGGAAAGGAGTATGGGAGCATGGATGGAGACCCCAACTTAGCAGTAAGCTTCCCAACGGCAGTGCACATAGGTGGGAAGGGCACAGTAGTGGTGTAAGAACATGCTATGAATTATATTAATGATCTAAGTAAGGTATTATGTGCGCATTTCCAAAGTACAGTACCATGCATGTAGAAAAACTCACCACTTGGTCTTATTTTGATGAAGAGGGTGTGTACCCACACATGAGGAAAATGCTATCCTAGGCTTTTGAGTCCCACGTTGATGAGCCCGAGTTTGAGGTAAATCGTGATGCATTGATGAAGACACCAAATGCCAAGGGAATAAACCCTCTTGTAAATTCCCAACAACTATCAAATGAGAAATTTTGCAATCCGCTCAACAATGTATTGATGGAGGTGGAAGCAAGAAGCTTTGATAGAAATGATAGAATAAGGTCTTAGAGGAGGAGCTTGAGAAAAGAATGAGGAAATCATTGAGAGGGACATGGAGATAAAACAAAAGGAATTGATCAGTGCATAGTTAAGGTGTGAATTGAGGGATGAAAAGGAAAGGTGCACAAATTCCACAAGAATATAGAGGCCATTTCAAATTCCATTATCTTAAAGCACCGGACCTAGCCCCTCCTGAGCATAAATACGAGTCAACCATGCATTTCTTGGAAGACTTAGCACACATACTCACCATGGAGAGGAAACCACTTGCATTAGAATCAGTGGAAGAAGTAATGGCGTGCACAAAAGGAGGAATAAAAGTTAAAGAATGGGGAGATACTAACTCTGGTACTCCAAGCTCCTTACCTTAGTAAAGACTACAATGTAAATGGTAGAAGTTGTATATGAAAACTGTGGCGATAGGACAAAGTAGAAAGCATATTAGTTTTCAGCCATGAAGTGGATCTGAAATAATTTCAAGATAAAAATAAGGGAAATAGGGTAGAGGGGATAGATATTGGCCAAGGTAGAGAAGAAATTAGAGGTGATCGAAACCTTAAGGGTTTCTATTAAAAATTAAACTAAAAGAGTTCTACCCCAAGTCACTCACATGATGGACACGTTGGGAGACCTTAGCAAGAAGATGGAAAGCATTGAAGATACATTGAAGGATAAGGGGGATGAGATGAGTTTTGATGAAGTTAGCATGATGGTGGGTGAACTACTTCAGCAAGTGCAAAGTTAGGTGGATGCTTAGGTTAATATTGAAGCCCCCATGAAGAAATATTTCCAATTTTCATGCAGCAATAGCAGGATTCTTCCATTCTTCCTTTCTTTCCATTCTTCCATTATTTATTCAATAAAAAATTCTTCCATTTTCTCTATTATTTAATCTTAGGTGGAAGGGAAGAGTGTTTATGAGGAAATATAACATCGTGGTGTGGGGTAATGTTGGGCCCTAAAATTGACTAAGTCCCAAGGAATAATTCAGTGTGCGTGGGAGGCAGTAAAGAAGGAAGGCGCTCAGGAAAAAGTGTGCAAGGGAAAGGTGTGCGGTAGAAGAGGTTGGTCACGTGGGAGTAGGAAGGTTTAGGGACTTAGCCATATTTTAAAGGATTTTTCGCAAGAGAAACACATGAAAATCCCGAGTAGGCGTGATGAATGGATAAGGTGTCATCCTGGAGCCTTGGAGGTCAAGAAAATAATATTCCATGTAAGGAATATTCCCAGGATGATCATTACAAGTAGTGAGGCATTTGAAGCCATGATTCAGGACCACACTTCCACTTGGCATGTGATTTTTTCATGAAGGAAACCAAGGAGGTGCATCCAGATCCTATTTAAATAGTGCTTGGGTCCGAAATTAGAGGAGAAGAGGTAAGGATGAAGTCTTTGGGAAATGAAGGGTCAATGAGGGTTTTAAGTAGTAACAAGGTGCTGCAGAAATGCTTGCAAGAAGGGTTTTAAGCATATTAGGCATGGATTTGGGTATGAACAAGGGTTGTAATGGGTATAATAGCTAAGAACTCTCTCTCTACAGAGTATTTTTTAGGGTTTAAGATAATATCCCTTTATGTATTCAGTCTATATGACCCTTATGATGTAATGGAGCCATTGTAAATGTTTATAAATCAATATATGGTGTGTGATTATGGTTATTCATGCTCAAAAGTGTAAAAATTATGTTCTTCATATTATTTTGAGTCATATATAGTTTCATTATGCTTATTTACAATGTTCATTTCCATTTATGATGCATCTGTGCACAAATATGTTGTCTGTATCTTCTATTTTTGAGTGAATGTCTATATTTCCATTCTTGCAACTCATTCTCCACCAATGGCGGATCATTCTCATGAATCTTAGATAAAGGAGGGGCTAAACACCCATGTGTGCCTTGGGTGAGTGCCCAACACACACTGGGTGATAGGCTGGTTTGCTTGGGGTAGAAAGAAGGTATATGAAAAAATGACTACAATTATTCTTTCCACATCATAGCACCTTTTAACTATCAATAAAATTATATTTAATTAGTCATCAATAATGTATATCGACTCTAATCAAACCAAATACCAAAAACATTTCATCATCATCACATAGTATATAATGGACGGTGAAAAAATACAAAATCAACATCCATATATACATATATCATTAAAAATCATAAGTTTCAAAATACAATCACTGGGGGCAAGCTCCCGTGCATCAATACATCATATACAACACATCACATATCATCATCATTATCACTGTCTATAGTTGAGAGAGCTTTAGAACTATATTCTTCACTTTGGTCACTCTATGTCCCCTATCTCAGGCTCTACGCCTCTCTAGATGACTTCGTAACATAGTAATATCCATAGATTTCTCTGCATATTGACTTTATAGCTCCACATATCAATGCCTCCTCCACCTATGGCCTCTCTCACTCACTTTTCCTTAGCATGATCCTTATCACACTCGCTCACAAAAATATGTATGTCACCACCGCTATAGCCATCGGCTCAAATAAACGGGCATGCTCTCCTATAATAGCATCAACACTGCTCTAGTATACCTCTTCCCACGAGCACATATGAGGGCACATTTCGAGTCAACATGCATATGGAGGTGTCCGCAATCAAGGACCAATAGGAATCACCTGCAATCATACAACAACACCTTAGTAATTTACACATCTTCACATTCATTCACAATAATAATTAATAAACAACTCAAAACTAGCAAATCAATAGGAACACTTTCGCTTACACACCACTTGTATTATCGATGTATCATGTACATCAGGGGTAGGTGCCTCACCCTCTACTCCTTCAATTGTCCAACAGGCCGTATTGACTACCATTGGAAATAGAAACACCCGTCGTTTTTCACCCACCACTCATTATATGCTTGGGTGCATCCTACATCATCTACATGTATAGGCTTTATCATCGCATCTACCTCATCTACCCCATGATGTATTAGTTGTGCTCTATCGGGCCCGGCCTTGCCCCTACTTGTCTTAGTGCTCTAGTATATGTCAACCATATATGTTACTTTGGGGGCACATCCTAGGCCATGCCAAATTGTCTCGATACTTGCTCTCCTTGGAATAACTATGCCACCCCTAAGAAGAAATACTCTAACTACATGGTATGCCAAATGCACCATAACTCCACACCATCCTCCAACCAACCTCCATAGTCTCTATGAGGCCTCCATATAATGGCCCTATGACCCATCTGATATATCATTGACCTATAGGTGGTTGTGTCCATCCTCTGTTATGAGTACCCACCTACCTAGCTAAAAATAGCTTGGGTATAACCCACTCAGCTCGTGGCCCACCGAGTGGCCTCAATATTGCAATATGTTCATAGTCCCATATCCACAACAAATTCATGGCTCCTAGTCCACCCCCATGATCCTCCTAAGTAAATATATATATATATATATATATATATATATATATATATAAAGTGATCCAATACACACCATTCCCATGCATATCTAGTCACATGCTCCTCTATCCTGCAACAAATATGATGCATCTTATACAATATCCTAGCTTCGCCACCCTCCACTGCTACCGACAAAGCTAGAATCACCGTAATAAAATTCTCGTAACCACGGAACACTGGATCTCAATATCGCATCTAAACTAGTATGAGTCTCTTCCTGTACTCATGTGCCTATGAAATATCATCTAAATTCCCTCATCGACTCCAAGCATCCACTATATTCATCACCTATGTTCTCTCTCCTCCAATAAGAAACCGTAATATCTCGGTACACATTCTCTAAGGTGATTGTCATCTTACCAATAGGCAACTGAAATCAATGTACACATATTTGTGCACCATTTATTGCACAAAGAAGTCAACATAGGCATATTATGGGTTACTTACCCTAATCTATCTATGTTCCGCAGCTGCCACACGTCAATATATCCCACTTTGCATTTGATAATCCAAAAGTAAGAAAATTACTCAAATGGAAGCCCACACAAGCTCTCTCAAGTGTATATCCCTTTGCACAACACAAAAACAACAACATTCTTCTATTAGCAAATCATAAAAAATGAATTATCATTCATCATATCAAAAAATCAATCATAATATATACATTTTACATAACAAGTGCTGAAACCCTACCCTAGGATGTCGGTGCCTAGGAGCGGAGTTGTGGGAACCCTAACACATGTCATTAGTGCTTGCATCTAGGTGCTAGTGTCCCATGGGACAAAAAAAAAGCCTTATTTGTTTTCGCTTAAGTTAGAAACACTAAAAATACACAAATGCAAATTTTATAAATGACAAAAACAAGCATATTTGATAATATTTTCCAAAAATAATCATACTTTCTAGCTCATCAATCATCTGCAAAGCCATGTCCTCCTTTACCTTCTCAAACCTAGTTAAACTCGGTGATCTAACATGTGGCATCCTCACAACCCATATTTCTAAATTCTACACAATCTCAAAAAAAATGAAAATGTTATTCCATTTTCACTATTACTATATATAGTAATTCCTATTTACCATATACTATAGTCACTATTTGCACCCACTTTTACAACTAATACCCGTTGCTTTCTGTTTTTTCTCATATCCTAAGCATCATAGCTTTATTTGTCTCATTATTTTTGATACGGATCATAAATTCCTCTAGTACCATACTATAAAAATTTTAACATCTCATATTCACATCTAGCATGTGTACTACTTAATATCTACTCATACTTTGGTAAAAATATCCCCGATATTTCTCATTTACTATTACAAACATATTATACATCATGCTTTCATTTGAATTTCTCTGCCCCTCACCCTTTCACAAAAATGGGGACATACAATCGAGAATAATCTTATAATCCCTCTTAGGATACAATACAATCAATTGAAACTCCTAACATATTAATATAATACTTGGTTTGATCTCATTTGAACAAAGTACAATCATTTTATATTACAATTAATATTTTCTACTACTTCAAATTTGTTCCCCCAAATGACCTAATCTTGGGGAAAAGCAAACATATCTCTGTGAGTAAATTACTAAGTACATAATATTTCAAAAAAATATTCTATCATATATGTGTTCAATGAAAAGCTGCAAAAGACCGTGGATTTGGGGTAAGAATCTCTAAAGAAACCCCAAAGGATTTTAACAATCCGATCAATGGACCATGTGATCGAAATGAGTAAGGTTTTCTTCTTTGCATACATTGATTTGAAATAAACATGCAAACTAAGCAAATGAAGTTAACCTCTATTCTTTGAAATCTTGAAATAATGAACCTAAAACGATCTAAGCATTCGATTTAGGTGTTTAAGAGAAAGAGATCTCCCCATTAATGGCTTCAAGGCCAATGGATCTTCCCTTTTACTCCATGTTAGTGCTATGAAATACAAAATAAAATGCTATTAGCTTAATAGAAGAAGATGAAATACAATCTAAAGCCTAAACAAAATGCTATAATCTATGCTAGGAAGAAGAGAGAATTCTTAGGAAATGAGGGAGGGGGTATAGCCCTATTTATAGTTTTTAGTTTGGGGACATGGGATATTTGGGTGCATGTGGGAAAAAGGCTAAAGTCCAAAAAGCACTTTAGGATTAGATTAGGATAAACATGCTTTAGGCTTAGTTAAGCTTGGTTTAGGCTAGTTAAATTTGATTATCAAGTGATTAGAGACTCATTGAGAGTTGGGAGGGGTCTGGATAATCAATTTTGACTTATAGATAGCCTACAAATCCAATAGAAGTTGTTTAGAGAGAACTAGGGAGGTTACGAAGGGTCAAAAGGAGGAATGTTTAGCTAATAAGAGAGATATAAGCCAAATAAGCTCATTATAGGAGGAATGTGACCGAAAGAGTGTTGTGAATGGGCATCTGAGAATGGAGTAAAGAAGGGTTGATTAATGAAGTGTCGTCAATTGACTGGATTGGATGAAATGCTAGGTGTAAGTATATTTTAGGTGTCTAGAATATCAAATCAAATCTATGAATCGGTACAATAAGCACATTTACTATATCTCCTAGATAACCTAATTGGGAGTCACATTACATTATTATCACTTCCAAATGACCTAACTTGGAAGTCACTGACACCATTCAATTGGAAACCCGTTACTATAGGAGTAATTTTAAATTAGAACTAATCGAAACTAAATTTGGTCTCTATATGTTTAGATTTGTTGGACCTTTTGGGGATGTAGTCCTAGATGGAGAGTAAAAATAGACCTCTCTCCCCAAACAAATTTCTCTAGTAGTAGGATGCCCTAATCCTCCCATTTTCAAACAAATCAAGTTGGGAATTGATCACTCGCTACACCTCTCTATCTCCTTGAAAAAACAATTCAAAATATCCAAATTCTAAATCATTTAAACTATTTCTCCAAGTGATTCATATGACACTTTTCTATGTCTACTTATGCCACATGGGTCAAAACGTTGATCCATGGTTCACCGCACTACATGTTTTAACATTATACATACACTCTATAAAATGGATTCTCTAGACTTTATACGGGTATGTTCCTTAATTCATTTCCACTACTTGAATTCCATTCAAATAAAATAAAGGTGGGATTTTAGACACAAAATCATGCACATATTACTATTTTATTGTCATTATGCATGTTGTTTATATGAATGGATCTTAATTGAGAAAAGTCTTCACTAGTGACACCCTCTCTAGTCCATATATGTCTTTGATTATTTTTTCTTGTGTTTTTGTTCCACATCTGTCATTAATGTATCCACTTCTATCTAGGTTAAAGGGATCCCTATATGTTTCTCTGTTCACATTTTTGTCATTTATCCCGGACAACATCACCCACTCACGAACACTAGTGCGCACTCGATCGTTCCATTGTGGGTGCTTCTATCCTCTTTATTATTTTTACACATTTTTGAAATTTCTTGTCGGCCTTTTTAGCTTTCTTATCTTTATCTTGAACTCATATTCGGCATTTCATGTCACTAGTGTTGAAATTCGACAAGAGATCCATATATATACACAACATACACTCTATTATGTTGGCTAGAAATTATTTGGGGCAATCACATCTATATACTATCACTAATATCAAAGGGACTACATGTTTGGGATGCATACACTACATAGAAAGGGGAAGTATTGAATTCCATGTCAAAAATTTACATATTATCTAGCTATAACCCCCTATCTTGGAGTCATTGGCACAAGGAAAACTAAGGACTAACACAAAGAACTATATATATTCTATAATGTAGTGTAATTCTCGAGTCATAATTTCATTCATCTAGTGACCATCGTGGTCAGTTTGAATTCAAATTTTATATATTTCATTCCACTTTGATGTGTTTGTGAGCTTGTGTAGGTGGCTAGGGTTTGCTTTGTAGGTTACAGTACCCTCGAAGATTAAAGAGTGAACAATAGGTGACCGATAGGAATTAGCAGCAAAACCCTAAAGGCATAAGAAAAATCATATTTTGAGCTTGTGCACAATCACCGACACCTAGGAATAGTCATTGGTACCAAGATGCCCTTGTCAGCACTAAGTGCCCCTTCCCAAAATTATTCTACAATTTTAAATTTGGGATCGATTCTGAATTTTTTTCATCCCATCCAATACTTTACATATCCCATATCATCTCCAGTTGCACAAGAATCAAAGAAGTACTTTATTTATCCTATTTACTTATAATTTTGTATTTTCCAAGTGCTTAACATCTATATCTTTATTATATTTTATCATATCAATTACTCTAAAATTAGATTTAATTAGGTTTTTATTAAATCACACATTAATGGAAAGATATAACATAAGAAATGACCCAAAGAAATATATCAAATTATAAAAAGATATTTTGGAGAGGGGGATTCATGAATATACATGTTAGACTATACCAGCAGTACAACCTTGTTAAATAGCATACAAGTTTGGACATGTAGTTCATGATTTTCACTCAATATTTTAGGTGGGATTCCTAGGAGTAATGCACTACATTGGATTCCTAGGAGTAATGCACTACATTGGATTCCTAGGAGTTGGGATTTTGTGTTGGCCAAGTTGTTCGTCATCGTATCTAGGTCCTAACTGGTTTATGGGGTCATTCTCTCGCCCTTGCTTATATTGGCTCTATATATGTATTGTGGGTTTTTGGCCCCCAAAGCAAATATTTACTTAATCTAAAAAAATGTACTACTTTGGATAAATGTAACCGAATGTATGAATGATAGAGAAATGTGTGTAATTAAGTATATTAGGAAAAGATATATATATATATATATATATATATATATATATATATATATATATATATATATATAAAACTAGGATTACGATGTGTGTGCAAATCAAAGTATCGAAACAAATCAAAAAATTCATTAACAAAGTACAAGTTACAAAATTTACGTGTCTAATTTTCCACCCATTTTAGCATGAAATGAAAATTTCGTACTTAAATGAAATGAAATCAGACCTAAGTGTGCACACACACTTTGTCTTTTTTTCAATTTATTTCTATTTTGTTAGCAATGTTACACTCTACGGTTAAACTTGTAACATAGAGTGTAGTCAATTTCCATAACACAAAGTTAACTATAACTCAAATGTGAATTTGTAACTTTGAAATTTTATTTTTCAAAGTATAGAGAGATAAAGCATGAAAGGAATACACATGTTATCTTTGCTGAGAGAGGATCTTTCATTCTTGTTGTATTTGGAGATTTAGATTTTTATTGAATTATTGAAGGATTGGGGTGATCAATTTGCTAAAGGAGGAGCCAAAATAGGAGAGCGGTTGAGTGCGATTGACCCAACACTAACAAAAGAGGTGCCATAGGAAATTAGTCCCAAATAGTCCAAAAATAAAGGAAGAACATCTTACCAATTATTTTATCACTATGATATCTTCCCATAAAAGATGAAGAAATAAGAATAAACTAAAAGTCTCTAGTCACTCTTATATCTTCCCACCATATGAACCACACCTCTATAGATATATCTAGATCAAGTGTAATATAGAATTTTTTTGAAAGCGAATGATGCATGTTTCATGCCCCCATGTGCGATGTAATTGTTTAATATGATATACGAAAATGTTGAATTTAAAAATAGAAGAAAGAAGTCCCATGTCTATATATCACATATCTTAAATTGTATATGAATCATGTTGTGAATAAGGAATGAAGTACTCAAAATCCTAATATTTTACAAGTGTAATGTAGTAAAATATGCTCAAAATTGTGTCATTTTCTTTGAATCTAAACAAAAAACGTGTAACTATTTGTAAAAATATTTTAAATTCATAAGGTTCCTATAAATATGCCCCATAGGATGGAAATGTCCGTCCTGACCATTACATAAGATGGTTTCATCCCCGGAGGATGGTTTTATACCTATTAAAATTCTATTCATTTTTGTATCTTAATCTATTTATGAGGATTTGTACCTTGTATAAATTTTTATTTGAGTCTTCAATTATGTCTATATAATAAATATGTGTAATATATGCCACTAAATCAAACTCTTTTGAGGTGTAAGAGATGTAATATATATGATAGTTTTCATTGGATCACATGGAGGTTTGTGTTTGGTGGCCACCCATAGGATTTTGTTCTTGCAAGCGGTAAACATGGTAGAAACCATGGCCCATAAAGATAGATACAAGAAACAATCAAAATAACAATCATGGAAAGTAGTAAACAAATGTAGGGGAAAAAAAGTATACAAGTTATATAAAATACAAGTAAAAAAGAAATGATATGGAAAAGGTTCATATCAAAGGCACAATGATGCAAATGAGGGAGACCAAAATGTCACAAGACAACTATAATGAATGCCATAAGACAAATACAAATAATCAAGTATACTAATACAATTAATAGTACATACAAATAAACAAACAATATCACCTACATCAAAGGAAAATGTTACCACAAATAGGGGACACTAATGTGTCACAAGAAATAGTAAAGGCCATAAGATTCATATAAAGAGTCACATATACAAGCAATAAAGTAAGTGAAAAAAATAGTAAATAGTAGCCTAGAGGTACATAAAGAAAGAAAAGATAGCACTACACAAGACACATGATATTGATGATAGTATGGAAAATAACATATACACAATATAAGTAATTAATCATAGTGAGGATTTGAAAGTAATTATACTAAAACAAAATAACATGAAAAATATAGGTGATTCCCTAGAAGATCAAGGTCATCTGGGAAATCTCTAAGCTGACACTTCTCATTATGTATTAGTTTGTGCATGTCCTTCATCAAGCTCAACATACCTTGTGAATGCATGTGTGTAAATAGTATATAGAGAAAGGTGTTATCTATAAAAATCTATGACAAACAACATATGTAAAGTAATTGGATAGAAAACCAAGTCAAATATAAGTCATGATTTGCTTTTGCAAATATTTTATTTTTTTGTGGTTTTTTTAATTATTTGAATGTTTTTAATTTTTCATTATTAGATATATAAATTGCAAGATTAACACAAGAGCTAACCTATAACAACATCACTCGGATGAGAGGTGGACCCATCAAGCTAAGGAATCTTAGACCTCAAAGAAGTTATATGTGTATTATGAGTAAAGTTTTAAAGGAATTCAAAGTCTTAAATAAAAAGGGTTCTTAGGAATATAATGCATCACATATGTAGTAAGATAAGGGTACACCTTAGGAATATGAGGATGTGTAATGTGTATCATATCTATACAATGTGCGATAGGAGACCTAGGAGAAATCATGTGAGTGAAATATCCACTATGTTTAATAAGACACCTAAGAGGAATCATACAAGGGATAGACCCACAAGTGGTATTATATATATGATAAGACCTAAGCAATGTCTTGTAAGGGGTAGACCCACTAGGGATAACATGTATAGGAGTAATAGGATTAGGTGTGGAAACCATCACTTTTTGAGTAAGAAGTTTAGGTTTTGGGGCCTCGTATGGGCTACCTTTGACTATAAAAACTTTGTAACTACAGATAAATTTGACACATTGATGGTAAAACCTTTTGGTGAAATAGTTTTTGTAGTGAAAATTATTGAATAAAAACTAACTATAATATTTGGTGGCCATTAGGCTAGGGATCACACACAGTACTCCACTAAACCTATGGCAAAGTTATTATATAGTGTACAAGGGAGTAATTTTATATGAAGGGAGGTAAAGGGGAGTAGGAGAAATAAGGAGATATGGTTAATGTTGTGAGTAGGAACTATCATATTCTCACCAATAGTAACCAAAGTAGGTCCACATTCAATTATAAGAACACAAATATGAGAGAAATCGGCAAGACTAAAAAACTAGAGACAAAACGTTATACAGATTCATTAATCAAGGACACAAAGTTCCTTATTAGTTATACAATATCACCATGATTACAAAGTTGGAGAGTGGAGAGGATAGAGGAACATATAAAAGGACATATAGGAAATCTAGCTCTTATTTCTCTTTGTAATAGTGATATAAAGATCAATAACATATAACAATACACATTTTCTAACCCTTTGGAATGGAGAAGCCATTCCAATTTATAACATAAGAAATTATCTCTTCCTCTTCCCTTCATATGAATTTTCATATCACCACCATGTGAATTTTCAAATTCCTTAGGAGTGGAACTAAGTCCCATCCTTATTATTGAAAAGGAACTTCTACAATGCAACATTAAGTCAATTAATTTAATAAGATGAAACATTGAAAAATGTAATCTCAATGAAGGAATAAAACATTAGAGGGAGAGGGAGGAAGGAGAGATAAAGAGAGAGAGAGGTGGAAATTAGGAGATGGGAAAGCTCCTACTGATGAAGCATCTTCTTCTGATGGAATTTTGAGGAAATGCTTCAAGAATGAGAGTGTTGACCTTTTAACACTTATCAAAATGAAACATGATGATTGCAATCTCCTTCTTCTATGAGATATGGAAACAGGTAAAGGCATTGAATAAGTGTTCATGAAAATTTTTATGATATTTTCATTGTGATGGGTACATGATGATCTTCTCTTATCACAAGGTAATAGTTAGGATATGAAGATCACTTCTTTACTCATCAAGGTCTACACATTCACCTTCGTGACCAAAAATAAACTATGTGATGCTCAAACTTTTTATGATTATTTGTCACTCACTGAAATAGGTATTGATCATACAAATGGAATGGTTTCTCCTTAAATGTAATTATTTTTCTATGGCCATCTGTTAAAATGAAATGAGGTGACTGCATATGCTTCCTCCTTTGAGGTGTGGACATACTACTAGGTGTTGGATGAGTGTTTCGAACACTACTAAGTGATTGACAACATATGAAGTTGATATAGTTGCCCATTCTTTCAAACAAGGTACTTCACATGGAAATCACCTATTTATCCTTACACTTCCGGCTCCAAAAATATTCCTTGAATGGAATCAATTTTAGGATGCTCATACACCTTCTTACTCGTATGATTCTCATGATAAGGTATCCTCCTTTGGATAGAATGATTGATCCTTGAATGAGACTTGAAGGAATGTTGGAGAATGAGTTCCATGTTCTTAGCTTCCAAATTACATTAACACATTGTGAATGCCACCTCCTTTACTTACAATATGTGAGCACATTATGAAGCTTTTGTTAAGTGTTTAAAAACACTTTCATTATATATATACATTGTTTACGATATCGAGATGACTTCCAACATCACTCATGGTGATCTTGTCTTATCATGTTTTTGATGACCTGTTGTCCAAAATAAATTCTCTAGTTATTTTGATATCTTATAGTTCTATTCTAGATCTGACATCAAGTTATAGGTTACACGCACTCTTAGTTTTATACATTAGAACTCTTCTATGGCTGTAATTCTTATCGCATGACATCGCGCTCCCTTACTGATTTTCCTTTTTCCTTCCATTCCCTTCGCTTTCTTCTGCATGATTCCACCATTCTTTAATCTTTAATCTTCCTTATGTTTCCCCTTTTTGTGCAAATCATTACACGTATGTTTTCATTCCAACATTTTTGTGCATCCTTTTACGCAAACTTGTTGACTTTCCTCCCATTTTGGCTAAGTCCTTGACATGATCTTCCTAAGCATGCTCCTTCATTCCCCGAGACCCATGTAGTCCTTCATGCACACTCATTCCTCTATCCACATTTATTTCTTGGTGAATCATACCTTTACACTCGCCTTCTATGTGTTTGAGTGTCCTTCACTTGCCCCTTTGCTTCTTGTCCCCATGCACTCATTTTAATGAATTCCCATGCCCTCTTGCATACCTATATACCTTTGTAGTTATGCACCTTTTATTCCCACTTCTCACACACCGTCTTACCTGTGATCACAAACCTCTAATTTTATTCTCATGTTGTTTTCTCTAGCAGACGTGCCAAGTGCAATCTTATGTGCTAGCTATTGAGTGTCATGTGTCAAATTTCCAATTGGAGTGAACAACACATAACCTATCAAAACATGCCAACTATGTGATGAATCCTCACATAAAATGAATGGATGAAATGGCGTAGAAAAGATGAAATAAATTGACAGTCAGTCAGATCCTTCAGATGATCAGAGTGCACCACAATTTTTATGTATTCAGCTTGTACTATAGATTGTCGAGATCATCATAACTTATGCTATAGATCTCGAGATTCATGTGCTCTTTGTCTTATTAGGAATTTGATGTCGTGTGTTACATATTGGACTATTCAAAATAATTTTTTTGATGAATTTGGTATGTGGAAAATAGGAAATGTTGTTCATGCCATTAATGTACACATTCGATCACTCAACCACTCGATTTGGTCTTCTTCCTTCTTCGCAAGCAAAAAGACATGTGGAGGTGGATCGAAAGCCGTATAAGTGCATTTAAAGGCACTTATTACTTATTTTTGGTGGTTGGATGTTTTAATCCAAGTTTCCCTCTCTTTCTCCCCTTCCTTCTCTTTCATTCTTCTATTGATTGTAGATCATTTCTCATTGTAAAAGGTTGTGCTCTCTTGGTTTGTAAGAGAATTATTTAGAGTAGTTCCTTTTCATTTTGAGTTGCAAGCCTCAGATTTGGTCTTCTGCATGTGGATACTTGCTTCTTCCACCATTATAACCGATTTCATATCTTTTAGAAGTAATAAAAGCTTGGTTTTGTGGCTATTCTCTTCCCTAGCTCATTTTTATTACATCTTCTTTCCTTTCCCCTTGTGTTGTTGGTTCATTGTGTATTTTCATGTCTCTTGTAGGTTCATCTTCTATTGTTCTCCTTGAAAATAGGTGTGGGAAAGCGTTTTACACTATGACATGAATTTCTTCCCTTTACGTGCGTATTTTCCATCTTTTCCACTCGACCAAGTTTTTTCATCCCCTATTTCTGGTGCTATCACCACCCCTTAGCTTAGGATTTCCCTTTCATGCATCTCCCTCTCTCCCTAGTTCCTTGGAATCGTAGAGTGGTGATAGGTAGCTACATTTTCCTTCGTAGGAGTAGTTTTAGTAGTAATAATAGGTAGAGGAGTCTCGACCTTCTCTAGAAATCATCTCAAGCACAAGTCCCACAACTTGGAGACAGTACCATGTTTCCTCAAATCCCCAGTACATCTTGAACCGATATGGGTGCAGTTTTGAGCTCCAATTTTTTTGCACGCCTTGATGGTAGAAGTATTAAAAGATGTAAATTTAACCATTGTTAAGTTCTTGTGTGTGACTTAGTGATTTTTAGCCTTTGGAGGCTTGTTTGAACACACCTAGTGACTCCCAACATCAAGATCTACTATTTTTAACACTCTATGCACCCCTTTCATTAAAGAATAAAAACATAGATGTATGCGAGGACGTGCACAAATCATTTGCATCAGCGCGTAAAGATGAGAAGCAGTCAAGGTGCCACCCATTCGCATGCATAGGAGGATGCACTTTGTTATTTCATTTTCCAAGTTGATGTGTTCTTGGTGAATTCCATCCTTTGGAGGTATTTCTAAACATATCTGGTGAATCGATGATTTAACCAACCCATTATCTCACTTGCAGACCTTTCCTTTTATCCATTTCTTACTCCCCTTTCAGCCTTTTATTCATTTTCTTGTTTCCACTACACTCATGGCTCTTCATGGAGCTCATCCATTCTATCATTTAAGTTCCTCTCCCTTCCATTTGCAGCAATGGGATGATATCCCAAAAAGAGACCTGATAAACTTGACTCTTTTTAATGGAAATGGAGATCAATCTCCTATTGATCATATTCAAGACATAGTCAGCCATTATGCCATTCATAATTACAACTAAGAGAATGTTTGCATCGGGATTCTTGTTCTATCATTCAAATGCAAAGAAAAAGATAGGTTCAACAGTTTGGATCTACAATCCATTTCCACTTGGGATTAGCTAGGAGAACAATTTTACAACTAGTTCGAGGAGAATGTAGACATCATTTTCCTCATGGAACATCTAAGTGCAATACAATGCACTTCAATAAAATATATCTTAGATTTCAACATCTTGTTCACAAGGACTTGGCAAAAAATTCCTCAATAATTCAGATCCTCACGAGGTATGGCATTCTTGTATTATCTAAGGTCATTGGATGCTGATTTGGCTGTATTGATCCATGATATAGGAATAAACACTCTTCCTCATGCACTTTCCATTCCCATATTAGCTTAGAATTGTTATCATTCACATCCATTGCATACATTTAAAAAAGATAGAAAAACAAAAATTCTTAACATCTATAATACATGTGTGAAGTGAGAAAAAGGAATTCAACTCGGATACAAAGAATTATCGAACAAAAAAGAAGAGTTTGTTTATATCATGGTGAGTCAAGTTTGTATACAATTCCATCACGCGCTAGGCATGGCCAAAATGCTCTCAATGAGCCTGAAATATACAAAAAAGCATATAACACTCAACAAAATCATGACAAAGCAATAAAAGGCCCAGCGGCCTGTCAATCCCTTTGGGATCCCTCGAATGGTGCATGGCCACATCTGGGACTCCTACTATGACTATGACGATGACATGAATGAACTGAGTGATGTGAGTGCTCATGGTGATGGTTGTTGGCTGTGGTATTGCTACGAGAGTGGCTCCGCCTCATCAGTCATTTGGTTGCCTCATACCCAGCCACATGAGTATGAAGGGAGGTCATCACCTCCACTACTCTCCCCTGACAGTGTAAATACATTAGTATGTCTCTTTTGCTGCTAGGCTGGATGAATCCAAAGTCGGCTTAGCTCGAGTCTTACCCCGAGGGGATCGTGTAGGGTGTCCATGCACACTCGTCAAATAAGATCTCGTCACTCCTATGAAATCAATACATGAAAGAAAAGAAGAAGAAAAAGTGAGTTAGAAAATTCCAAAAAAAAAAAGAAAAAAACAAACTAACATTTCCAACTAACAAATTCGAGAGAAGAGTGTTAACATACTCGGATCTCCAAGCATCCAAGTCGAGATCGGTGGTGCTACTATTCCCGGTGGTTGTGAAACCTCCCAAATCCGAGAGCAAGACGTTGTCCTATCACGAGACTCATCATCTCCCTCTCCTATCAAGGTCTCTCTCTCCACACTTGCCTCCTCATGTGCCGCTCTCAGGATATCCTAAGTATTATGTCACTTAGGATCACTCTCCTCCTCCTCCATGTGGGCTTCCCCACCAGCCTCACTACGACCTCTCATCCCATGTCTCCTCTCCAACAAACTCCTCCTCGAGTCTCATATCCGGTGTACTCCTCTAAACCGAGATTCTACATCTACAGCTCAACCTTCTCTTTGCTATGGCGGGATCATCCAAACTCGGAATAAAGGTGCTCAGGATCACCAGCTCCCTTTCGAACATGGAAAACATTCCTAAATGCAATCGGCACACATGGAGTAACCACCGTCTAGCCAGGGTCCCCTCTAGGGCTCTTCCGGGCCTCCTAAATAGTCTTATATACCGGTGGCACTAGAGGAAGCATAACTTTATAGGGGAGGCCAAACTATTGGGGAACTTGGTCAAATGGATGGATCTCGACTCTCCCTTCCCTATCAAATAATAGCCATATAGTAGAGAAAGCCACCACCATCATCACCTCCTTCCCTCATAGTCCTGCCATGTCCTGGTAGGGTGTGGCAACTATGTCTTAGTGGTCGAGAGAATCGAGTGTGGGGTCAAATTACGACATCCCTGTCCACCTCGCTGCTTGGACAACCCCTAGATTCAACACTCGATATTCCCCTTCCATAAGGTTAAATGCGTTGATACACCCAAATCATGACTAAGGTAGGGCGGCTCATTGACTGGACCTATAACATGACGACCATGTATGGGTCATGATATGTGGTCCCCAATATGTTTGCTCCCAAGGCATAAATACGGCCATGTGCCTCAATCTGAGTAATAATGGGAGCCTAGTAGTAGAGTAGTGTGTCACCTCCCTTGTCCCCAATTAACTGTGAGGCCAAGATACCAATGATGGCCTTGTGAATAGTGGGGATGGGAGCAGTAGGAATGGATTGAACCTTGACCCCTTTCTTCAAACCAAAAGAGACCATGACATCCCCCATATAAGTATCCCATAGAGTCATCATCTCTCTTGATCCTGCTATCTCTAGGGTCAATCTCCTCTGAAGTATCGGGAGCTTGAGAATGTGGTATACGTCCTCCAGAGTGATGGTCCACTCACCCCTAGCACATGGCAAGCTGGAAATTGTTTCGATTTACATCCTAGTAAGAAAACAAGTCACACAGTATATGACTAGTAGGAGTGACATGGGGCACCCGTGCAATCCTCCAAATCCTTTCCCTCTAGAGAGCATCCCTCTCGGCTGAGTCAACTAATCCAAAATCCCCGAGAGACAACCACACTCCTACCAATGGCTCCAACAAATGTACTCATCCTTCTTCTGTATTCACCAAAACATAGAAAAAGAGCAATTTAATAACATATATCAAAAGATAAGCTCACCAAAACCATGAAAAAACATCAAATATCCAAAAAAATCAAGTTAACATGCATTTTGGTCATTTTGTCGAGAACCGTCACCCGGTGCGGGGTGGCAGTTCTAGGACCGCCGTCGTAGAAGGGTGATGGTTCTAGGACTGCCACCCTTCTTAGGGTGGAGGTCCTAGACCAATTTTCTTAATACTTCTTTAACCCTAAAAAATGCTCAAAAACACAAAAAGAGACCATTTTGGATGAAATAAAAGACTACCCCATGGGCGCACCCCCTAGAGACTCATTTAAGACAATAAATTTTGAAAATAATCCCCCCTAGGTAAACTTTTTGACATTTTGATATTTTAGGTTTGAAAATGTAAAAGTGAAAAAAACCAACCTTAGACCGCGTTGGTCAATCTCCCACTTGTGGAGGCATGATCATGATCTCGTAACAGTCATTTTGGTAGTACTCTCGTTGAAAATGGTCACCGTGGGTCCAGAGCTCCAAAATTGCCGAATCAAATAAGTGCAAATGAATTGGAAAATGAGTTTGTTTTGATATATATATATATATATATATATATATATATATATGTTATTTTAACCTTGTTTTGAGTGTATGTTTTCACGGGTTGGAGTGTTGGTGCAGGTATATCTCTATATCCCCACACAAATGGTAAGTCCTCTTGTCGTTTTGATTTAGTGTTCATTTTTGATATTTTTCTATCTCGCACTTGAGTCTTGTTTCCTCGTGTAGGTATCGGGAGCTTCAACGGTGATGTTTCGACACACGGGCATGCCAATTATAGCTTCTAACTCCCCATTTTGGGAACACCATACTCAGACTCTATGTTTTACACCTTTTCATGGCTAAGATGCTTCTCGAGGGGGAAATATATACGCACCCAAAATTGCATGTGCTACATTGTCAGAAAATAGTTACAAAAGTCCCCAATGATGATTCACGTCTTTTTAGAAGGTGTTCAAGCTCCAAAACTCATCTGCAATGTATATTTGTATCCTAGACGTCCTTACATAGCTTTTCCATGCTTCTTCTAGCTTCCCACTTCATCATGTGCATATTTTGGCCCTTAGTGCCAGGACTGCCACCCTACCTGGGTGGCGGTTCTGAAACTACCGTCCAGGAAGGGTAACGGTCCTACAACTTCCACCCTGTGCATTGAGGTGATCTTGAGTGATTTTTCCAAATTCCATCATGCATTTTTTTAACATACGATAATTCACATAAATTCACTTTTAGGACACGTTTATGAACCGATTTTTCTAAAAATAGTTTTGATAGCTTGGTTCTCCTTCCCTCTTCTATTTTTGCATGTGATTTATTTAGATGGAACTTCCTCTTCTTTCATTGTGCATGAAGGCACCTCCTAGCCCCAATTCTTATATATTCCATGCTTGTGTTCAAGCAAAAGGCATGAGAATTTTGTGTATCTTGCATAGTATTACTACCACAATCCTGCTAGGAATTACATAGCCAAACTCATATCTCTTGTGTTATCTCTCTTCTACTCACATTGAAACCAGATTGCTTTCAAGCTACCATTTCTCAAGCATCTTCTTCTATTGTTGTTCTTGCATTCCCAATTCCTTGGACTCGTATAAACACATAAAGAAAGAAAGGAATGAACTGAGGGGACAGGCATAGATACAACCGGATTTTCCAAAGCTCTTGTTTATCCAGGTTGAAATTATTTGTTTGTTTGCTTCATTTTCCAAATTGTCAATTTTCATATCAAATAGAGTAGAAAAAAATGGTTCATTTCAATTGATTAGGCAAATACTAGTAGATCAAATCATTATAAATTTTGCTCTTTGACATTAACAGGAAGTTTTGGAAAACAATAGCTCTTTCGGTGGTCATGATTTATTTTTCATCTTTGAGGTAGGGTTTGAAGGGTTTTAACTAGATTAGGTTTTTTTAGATTTAGATTCACATATTTGCACAAGTAACCAGCTACATCCGACCAATTACTTATATTTAGTTTTCTTATTAGATTAGAATGTGTTTTCTTAAAAATAAGAAAAGATAACAAAACATTTACTTTTATTAGATTAGTTTGATTTCATTATTTTTCTCTGATATATTGTGAAAATGCCAAAAACATAGATTATATTTCCTTTTATAGTTAGTTTGTTTTTTCAAAATCATTTCAATTTAATTCTGTATGACCATCAATGGTCCACAACAAGAAAATACATATAGTTGTGATCCTATGGTCCCATAACCTGATGGCCAAACTTGATAACATATATTGATACAAGTGTACATTTGACAATCTTACGCACACCTACTATGTTCTTTGAGAATATATAACAACTAAACACACTAAACATCACTGGGAATCAAGCCTATGATTATTGGACTGCTCTTGACAACAAGGTGTGGTTACGCACATGACCATAATGGGACCACAACCTCCACAAGTTTTCAGTTTTGATCCTCAGGTCTCGCAACCAAACGGGCTTGCTAACCAATTAGATATCAACACTGGTTTGTGTGCATCAGTATTTAGATCATCACCACTACCACCTGATATTATTGCACAACTTTCATTATTGAACATAGCAGCCAATCAGTCTAAGACCTTCTGGACCAGAACTTGAAAATCATCCATGGTCCCCGTGTCTTCATTACACCTCTCGTTCGACTTCCATGACCTTATGCGAAATTCTATACGAGGCACCCGCAGGTCAATTTACGTGTGTTCAACAACAAGTGAATAGAATATCGATAGAGCTCGATATTGACTGGAGTCTCTGAGAAGCTATCATATCAGATCGATCCATCATGTCACTTCAGGTTAGGAGAGAATTCTTTGCCTTAGATTCACATATATTGTTATTGTGTTTCGAAGATATAATGTTACCTCATTAGCTTGTCCATCATCACCACACGTACACATTCATTTCTATTCTACATTGGCTATCTCAGCATGACCTTGGGAAGTTAAGTGCGAAGAAGGTCACGTGTTGATTTTCTTTCATACAGTGACCATGGGTGGATTAGATGGAGAATGTGGGTGGATAATGACCTTAAGAGGTGGGTGAATGACTAGTTTAGATGGAGGTGAAGGATACAAGTGAATAGTGGTGGAAGCTTGCTTATGGGGAATAGGAGAGAGAATGCTCACGAGAGCTAAAATAGACAACAATGACATATTTGTCTTCTAACTATTGAAATCAATCATTGAGCATAGGAATCATTATCACAATGGTCATTGATGCCGTGGAAATTACAAAAGTGGTAGTCATGCTGATTTTTTAAGCGGTGGGTGGAAGATGTTAAGTAGAGGGTAAACATATGAGCCACTTATCAAGTAAAGATTATAGAACATCATGTGGTGTCACAATATGTGAGAAGTATAATGGTGCATGAGTAGGGGAAGAATAAGACTTAGGTAAATGCCGACATGGTGGAGGGGAAGGAAGATGCTTATGTAGAGGCGGAGATGGGGATCTCACAGGAGGGTCAATAGATGGAAGAGGGGAAGACTTAGAAGGCATACGAGGGGTAGAAGAAGTTGTTAAGACATTATCCGTTACGAGGTCCTTTTAGAGATCAATAACTTTATAGCACAAAAGAGTAAATGATTCACATGTATCATATAATAAATTTTCCTTTAATGGAGGAATTAAGCCATGAAAAGAAAATTTCTATTTTAAATCAATATATTGAAATAAAAATGGATTCATGCAAAAATTGAAGCGTAAAATGTAATATAAAATTGGTTCATTATTTCCTTGATGCAAAGAAGGAAAGTGTTCATATGTAACTTTAGGACCATTGTTAGAAATAAATTTTATAAGAAAAAAATCCTCCATATCCTAATAAGTACTAATGGAACCATAAGGCAAATGAGCATACCATTGGAGAGCATGATCCACAAGACTATGAAAAAATGAATTAAGTAACAAGTGATCAGTCAATAAGCAAACATGGCTAAATGATAATGTTTGAAATGTAAATAAGGATTTCCAATACCATAAAAATAGGAGAAAGTATGCATGATGAAGTCTTTTGGGAAAAGGAAATGTCAATCTTTTAAGGAATATGATTGTCATGCAAAGAATTATTGTCAATGAAATCATAATAGGATTTACTTTCGAGGGTGAGTGTATGAACTTGAGATTGCAAAGTGCCAATAACATGCATGAGGGATAGAATATCATGTGAGGTAATGGTTAGTGAAGTGAAAGGCATATTTAAGGGTTTAATATGCCATTGTGAGTGATCATGGTAATATGAGAAGGAGGAGTGGATGTGGAAGAAGGAGAAGGTGGTGGAAAGGAGGATAATAACATGGAGACTCTATAAGAATGCTAGATGTAGGATCATGAGACATGATAAGAGGTGTGCTAATGTTAGAGTGGAATCATCATGAGCAACAACTTTAGAAGTAGAAGAAAGATGAGTGGTAAATTCAGATTCATAATTCTTAACAGAAGTAACATCATTACTAACATTTTCATGATTAGAAGCATAATCAACATCACTATCAGCCATATTTTCGCAAACAAGTCTTTCATCAAGACTACCATGGGCATAGAAAGAAGTGGTAGGAGTACTAAGATCAGATTTATCAATGAAATAATTGGAAACATTTTCAAAATTACTATGTGATATAACTTTAGATTCATCTTGATTACTAGTAGAAATAGAATCATCCACATTTACATTTTTAACATTAGAAGTAGAAGTATTGGCATCTATATTATCACAAGCAAGAACATGATCAAGAAAAGAATTTATAGTAAAATTATCATGTGCTATAAGAGGATGAGAAGAAGTTACATTAGCATGGGTGACTATGGAAGATGAGAGAGAACATGAAGCAAAGATTTGATTGGGGGACACTATGTAAATGTTAGGGGTGTCAAGGCCAATAGGAAGGGTATTTTGGAAAGCAAAAGTGTTTAGAGGACAAAGGAATAAAATTGAGGATTATAGTAGAGGTCATGAAATTCAGATTCTACAAAAGCATCATCAAAAATAGGTTACAAACTTGTATTGGGCATATTATGCTTGGGAGATGAGGACCTCTTCTTGTCCATAAGGGTTTCTGGGATCCTAGGGAAAGAAGTTCGAAGAAGAATAGGTTCACCAAATGATTTAATAAAAACCTAATTAAATATAATTGTAGAGTAATTGATATGATAAAATACAATAAAGATACAAATTCTAAGCACTTGAGCAATACAAAATTATAATTAAATAGGAGAAATAAAGTACTTAGCTAATTCATGTGCAATTTGGAGATGATCTAGGTTGTGTAAATTACTAGAAGGGATGTAAACCATATCACAAATACTCTCCTGTTAAATTTAGAACTTGAGAATAATGTTAGGTAGAGGAACCTAGTGATAGACAAGGGTGCATGGGTGTTGATGACTATTCCTAGGCATCGGTGATTGCGTAGAAGCTCGGAATCTACTCTTTCCTATGCCTCTAAGGTGTAACTACTAATTCTGTCATCACCACCTAGTATTCACTCTTTTATCATCGAGGGTACCTGTAGCCTGCAAAACAAAGCCTAAATACCTACACAAGCTCAGAAAAAAAATCAAATTGGGATGAAATATGAAAAATGTGAAGTCAAACTGAGCCTGGCGGTCACCCGATGAGTGAAATTATGACTGAGAGCTACACTACATTCCAGGACTTCATGTAGTTCTTTGTGTTTGTGTTTGAAATAGTATCCTCATGCTTCCCTTGTGCTAATGTAACCAAGATAGTAGGCTCTAGATAGATAATATGTAAATGTGTGAGATGGAATTCAACACTTCGCTTCCTATACTGAGCCAAAAATGCAATCTTTTTATGGTAATGATAATATGTAGATGTGATTTCCCCTTAGATATTCCATACCACATAATAGAGTGTATGTTGTGTATATATATGGATCTCTTGTTTGAATTTTGACACTAGTTACATGAAATTTTGACTATGAGTTTGGGATAAATATAAGAAAACTAAAAAGGCCGACCACAAATGTTAAAATGTGTAATAAGAACAAAGAGGTCATACATTCTCGGAATGGATAGGAGCGTCTAGGTGCTAGTGTCCAAAGTGAGTGCTAGTGTCATGGAATAAATGAAAACAAATGTGAAGAGAAAAATATACAGGGGTCCCTATGACCTGACTAGAAGTGGATACGAAATGATAGATGTGGAAGAGAAACACAGTAAAAATAAATCAAAGACATAGATGGATGAGAGATTTTATCTCCAGTGAATAATTTTCTCTCTTAAGATACATGCATATAAACAACATACTTGATGGCATAGTAAACTAGTTTTATGTGCTTGATTTTGTGTCTACAATTTGATATCTAACCCATAACATCCTATTTAAGAAAGTCTAATACACTTAAGAACACAACTTGAAATCTCAAGAGTTCTTATTGAAAAATACACTCCAAAAAACTCAAGGGACTCTTAAATATCCCTAAACTAGTATAAAATATTTAATAGCAACCATTACTTAGGTTTGAAGCACTCAAGCTAGGTTCAAAATTCTAGATTCCCCAACCACAAGCCTTCAAATTTCCTAGATCTAAGTCTTAACATGAAACATTGATAAATTTCCAAGTGAAAAAGAGGACCAATATATCATTTGAATAAAATCACACTACATCACTACCATGTAGGGAATGCCTTACATTATCTATGGTTATGCCTGTTATTCTTTATATGAAGAGATTAAAGGGGACAATAGGGGTTCGTGTGGGTTTATATACAAAATTGCACATACACTAGGAAAAATGCATGGATTTTTCTCCCGCATGTGAAGCAATGCAATAGAGTTCATTTATTGGTTTAATAAGAGGTCATGGTAAATTTTAAGACCCCTAAAAAAATCATAGATATTACTAGGAGAATATGTGAAAATGACTTTTGAAATGATGGAGAATATGAAGGAAACAAGTTTCAAATGGTTTGGTAAATCATTTGATAATGGTGTTGGCGGAAATAATTTTTAGTTGATAGTATATGTTGTTAGTTCATAGTATATATTGCCACCATCAACATATGTAAGTTTTCAAAATTCATTTTTTTGACAATAACATTTAAAATTACTTGTCTCGATGAGAAATATGTCCTCACAAAATATGACGCAAACAAAAAAATTCAAAAAAGTGATTTATTGTGAAGAAAATACAAATTTCACGCTTTTTATGGGAATTGTTTTTGAAATTTTTTGATGTTAGGAGTTGTTATCTCCGTTTTGAGTTCACGCCAAAACGATCAGATAACCCCTACGAAATTTTTAAAGCTGGTTTTGCAAAATTGCCTCTATAAGAGAAAATCGGGTTTTCGGGTTTCACCGACAGGTCGACATGTGTTTTAAATGTTTTATGTCTTGTGTTTTCCGAAACCCGAAACCCGCTTCAAGTAGAGTCAATTCAGGTTTTCGGACCTTCGGCGCATCGGAACATGCCTTATCCAAAGCATGTTTTGTGTCGCCTATCTCCCGATACCCGAAGTCCGATTTAGTCCTTCATGTCGGGTTTTCGGAACGTTGAAGCATCTAAACATCTCATGCTCTGTGTCGATTGTTTCCCGCAACCCGAAACCCGAATTTCTCTAAACACCTTTGTGTCGGGTTTTCGGACCTCCCGAGCATGCTGACATGGCGTTAATGCCGAGTTGTCGGGTGAGTTGGCACGTGCCAGCCGAAGTGTATTAATTACAAATTTTCTTATAAATATGCGGATTTCCACGTCATTTTTACTGGACGTATTTTTAACTCGTGGATTTTCATACATGCTCTTCCAACCTCGAAACCCGAAAGCTCACCTGTGCCCGATTGAATCACCTGTTTTCGATCTTTCCTTTCTCTGGTTGAAGGTATTTCTCTCTCCATTCTTTGTTCCTAGTTTTTATGGATTGATTGCGTGGGTTCTTCTCATTTTCTTACCGGGTTTTGTGGGATTTTTATTCTTCTTCTTTCTGGAGTTGTTTTCTAAACGGGGTTTAGGTTTTAGGGTCTATTTCTTTGAAATTACCACTTGGTGTTATTTCCTCAGAATTTTCTTATGTGCTTGGTACATGAATGGTAAAAAAGGAGATTGCATGTTTGAAATTCAACAAAAACCCTGTTTTTCTCTTCTCGGGTTTTGAAGGGTGTTGTGCAGTGTCAAAGACCCGAAGTATTTTGGAAGGTTTGGCGTGTCGGACTTTCCAGAGTTTCTGACATCATCACAAGTGCCGGACTTTCCAGTTTCCAAATTCTTCAGCGCATCGGGTTTCCTGGATTTCCCGACATCCTCTTGATGTGTCGGACTTTTCCGACATTCTTCGGCATATCTTCCATTCTTAGGTCCAGTAGGTCAGGTTTTTCATAGTGTGCGACATCCCCTGATCTTCGAAACTTTCTTCCTTCAACATCCTTCATGTTGGACCCTGGTCCATCGCAAGAAAAGGCTGAGAAATTAGGAAAAATGAACTACAAGTTCAGAAAGGTGGAGTCTCCGTCATATATCGATTGCAATTATGACATCCGAGATACAGAGCTCGGGAATATAGATATTGAAGATTTCTGGAGTAGGGTAAGGAGTTCCTCCCAAACTCCATGGATGAAAGTGATAGCCGAGAGTGGCTTACCTCTTGTAGTGGGTTTTCCCATGTCCACTCAATGCCCTAAATTTATTTTGGCCTGTGCCTCCAGTTATGACTCGGCTTCTCATTCTATGAGGAGTCAGGCAGGAGAAGTAGTGATCAAATTGGATGGAGGTTACTTTGATGACCTCCTCAAACTGCCCAATTTTGAAGAGTATGGAGAGTTGGACATCAAGTCAGCTCAGAAAGCCTGGGATAACGATCAGGAAAATTATATCAAGCATGTAAATAAGAAGTTCCTGATCAAGGCCAAACCGGCTGTCTCCAGATTTCCAAGACTTATCCCCAGGAGTGATTTCATCCAAGAAATCAATGACATCATCACTCTGCTGAGTCGGGTTTTTGGTTTACCCGAATCAAATGTATTCCAAGGGTGGATGTATCAATTCATGATCACTATCAAGAAGAATCAACAAGGGATTGACTGGGGCACTCTCATTAGTAATGAGATAGATTCCCAACTGACAACAGTCTTGTCCACAGGGAAATTTTATATGTCTTCATATGTCACATATGCAGCGGCCGGGATGAGGAACTATCCCGGATTGGATACTAAGGGAAGCAGGACGGGGAGTCATGTGTATCAATACTTCCCTCAACTGACAAGAAAGGGATCCCAAGATCAATTCAGAAGGGTGAATGACGCCTTCTTCTATGAAAACATCTGCAGGCTAAACCCTGAATTGAGGAAGACAAGAGTCTCAGATGAGGCTTGGGCTGAAGTTTCCAAATGGGGATGTGTCTTCTTACAGTTCAAGAAGTTCACATATCTTTGGGTGGTCATGTACTCGGGAGATCCTTTTCACCTACCCCGATATCCAGGGGATAAACTGATATTGATGGAATTGGTTAGGCAGCTTGTTGGATTTCCATAAATTCCAACAAAGTAAACATAAGGCTGTTGTATCCTTCCCAATTTCTATTGGGAGATACACTTGCTCAATAGTGGTGAAGGCTAAAAATGTTGTCCATGAGCTTCAGGACAAGTTGAAGAAGCATATGAAGCCTCGAGATGGTTTTGACATCCGAGGAGTGCTCAGGGCGTATGGAACCCTGCATCTGCACAGGCCAAACATAGAGGATATTTGGATTGATCTGCGTAATGAGGTTGCTGTTCGCAGAAAGGATAATAGCAGATTGACAATTGCTGAGATTCAAACACTTGAGCTTGCTGATTTACCCGAAGGTACTAGTGACAATGAAAGTGTTTTGGATCTTTCCTATGATGGACTAAATGAAGATCAATATGTTTTCCCACCTATTGATTGGTCAATCAGTGAAAAAGCCTCCATTACAGATAGGTCGGCTCCAATTCTTGCACGCACCAAAGCATGGCTCTCCTCTTGGGGAATGAATTTTAAAGATGATAAGTTTTCAAAGTTGGCTGCTTCAGAGGTGGGGCCCTCCAAAAAGGAAAAGGACAAAAAATCTTCTAGGGGGCCTATAAAGGTCAAGTTTGTCAAAAAGAGGAAAGAAAGACAAATCTCTTCAATTATTTCTCCAGCTGAAACGGTGGATGTGCCAGAATCACCAACACCACTAGAAATAGGAGAAATTAATTTGGAAGAAGGAGGAAGCCAACCTCTGGTTTCATCATTTGTTGATTACCAAACTGAAGAGACCTTATCTCTTGCATCCCAGGCTTTGGAGTCTGAATCTGCACCTCCCCCCTCACAACCACTCCTACCTCCTATTCTCCATCCACTTCTTGATAATGGCCAGTATTTTCTCTGGACTTTCACCCCTCTCTGCTGGAACCCAAGTGATCACCAACACGCCCCCTCCTGTGCCTCTTTTTATTGGATCTACTACCACATTGGTAACTATTCCCCCTCCACTAGTAGAATCTTCTCCCCTTGAGAGTATGATACCAACTTCTACAACATTGGCAACTTCCTCTGATACGCCGCAATGGCTACTCAAGCAAACTCCGAGGAAGAGGAAGGTAATTGTACCCCTACCAGCCTTTGATTTCAGCTCACTCAAGGCTCCTACTACAAAGTCAGCCAAGAAACCTAAAACAGTTTCAAGGGTTTTGGTGGACGCTTCAGGGGATAAGTTCGCAGAGATCGCCACCCCCGCAGCTGACAAAACTAGGGAGGACATAACAGCCTCTGATTATCAGATAACCAGGGTGGCTCTAGGTAAAGTGACAGCAGAAGGGGTGCAACAAGATGCACGGGATGCCACAAACATGTTGTGCTAGAAGTTTAAAGAAACAAAAGACAACAGAGATGAGCTTAAAGGAAAAGTGGAGCAGTTGACTGAGGTTTTGCTTAAACTCTCAAAACCCCTTGAATCCATACCATCTTCTTCTGTCCCTGTCGGATTCGATTTCTCATCAGTACCTACAATTGAGAAGATTTCTAAAAAAGGAAGGGTGGTCGATGAATGGATCCAAAGGTTGCTCCAACAGGGGAAGGAAGTAATTCAAGACGTTGTGAAATTTCATCAATCTTTGGGGGATATTCAGAAGGATGGAGAGAAGATGGATGATGAGTTTTCTCAAGAAATTGGACATCTTGATTTGACTTATGAAGCTCTCCAAGTATTAAAGAAAATACCAGCACATCTCTTGGTAGAAGAAGGCGTTATCCCACATACGGATAAGCATTTTCAGCTGACTAAAGCCATCAGGTTCAGGGTGAGGATTCTCAACGAAGCCTGCGCTAAGTTGAGAGAATCAAGGGATAAATTGATTGATGGAAAAAGTGATTTGGAAGAAGAGTTGCTGAAGATTTGTCCAAAGGTGTCAGTTGGAAACTCATGTGTCCTATCAGCAGATGATCTTTTCAAACAAGTCCAAGAGTCTGTTCAGCATGAACCAACGCATGGATTTGGTATTGAGATCATTGATCGATTTGTAAGAATTGAACATTCTTTTGAGGCCTTGAGAAAGCTCAGCAAAAGATTGAAAAAGCTTCCCAATGCTAGTGATATCCATGAAACCTACGAAATTTGGAATGATCATTCTATTGCACCTGACGAAAATGAAATGCAAGGCATAATTCGAAAGTTCCAAGAATTTCGGAATAAACAGTCTCAGCTGGAGGAAGAAAAAGATGAAGGAGCAAAGGATGATGATTCAGATTGAGTCCCAACATTTCATGTCATTTCAATCTTGAAATTGACATGTCTTTTTCATTTCTATTTCGTCACATAGGAAGCAAATTTTGACTTGGTCTCCTGCGTGAGAGTCAAGCAAAATAGAACTCTCTTTTAAAGAACACTATTTTCTAGGATTTATCCTATTTTCTCTCATTTCCTTTTATTATAAATAAGGGATGCTTATGCATTCTAAAGGGGGAGATTTTTGTAATATTCAGAGCTATTGGAAAGAAGAAAAACTTTGTGTTTTCGTTCAATCATTTCAAAGAATAGGAGTTGATATTATTTCACAAACTTTGTGTTGTGGGATATATCTTTCTTAAGACATTGTTCTTATGTTCATGATCTTAAGCTATTCTTTGCATAGCATCTTAGTGTTTCTAATCATCTCAGACATTATATTTATGATCTAAAGCTCGTATGATTATTTCGTGCTCTGCGTTTACTCGAAAGAAAATATGTTTCTCTCATTTCCTTTCCATTGTGCTTCTTTCATTGTAATAGTTTCTAACCCCGTTCATTTATGAAAGCAATACCTTTGAATCGTGTGAATGTGGATTTCGGGATTCTATCCCAACCCCCAATGGTTAGATTAGTGTGAATACTGTATATATTGTTTTCGCTATGTTTTAGATTAGTAGCAAATAGGCAGCCTCACCTGTCTTTGAGGAGGGATTTAATCCCATATACTGTGGTTGAACCTCATATTTTGGGTTGACAAAATATCCAACCAACAGTTTTTGGTGACTCACTGGGGAATACGGATTTATAGTATAAAGCTTATCCTCTTGGTGTCTGGCGACTCCATATTTGCCTTATTTTTAAAGGTCTCTTTCCCAGTTCAAGCTGGCCAGGAAGATCTTCACTCGGTCCCGCCGAGCCCAAGGTGAAATTGACCCACTCTTTGAGTTGCTACAACAGCACAATTTCAGCCTGTCTCCCAACAACATTGTTTCTAACCGAACCAGAAGTTCTTCGCCTGTTCGGAGACACCAGATCCCCATGGAACGGGAAGCGTCTACAACTTGTCATGCATTACTCTTTTCTGATACTCAAATCCTTATGCGTACTCTTTTCGAAGGATGGCGGTCTGCAACCTTTGTGCCTTGGGGTGCAGTTATTGGTCCTCTTTCTTTAACTCCACCATTGCATGAGTTACCACATGGATCACGTAAAAACATTCCCAAATTTAATGGGGATGGGAAGCAGCATCCTGATGAACACGTTGCATCTTTCTTTGTAGCGTGCGGCGTTCTTGGAGTAGCTCACGAAGATGTTTCTGTTCGACTTTTTGTTGAGACGTTGCATGCAGCAGCTGAATGGTTTTATCATCTTCCAAATGCATGCATCACAAACTGGACTACCATGCGGACCAAGTTCGAAGCACGTTTCAAACCAGCCGAAGATTCTCATGCCTTGTTAGCTCAACTTACTCATATGAAGAAGGAATCTCATGAACCCATGCGGGACTTCGTGGCAAAGTTTAATAAACTGATTCGGAAGATTCCGGAGATAGCTGTTCCAACTGCAGAGAATCAGAAATGCTTCTTCATTAATGCTCAGCCTCCTGATGTGAGCTTTTTATTAAGAAGATCGGTTATCCCAGATTTGGCTGTTGCTCAGTCAACAGCTATTGAAATAGAGGATGATCTCATTTTGGCCGGAAGGATCAAGAAGGACATACCCAAACCCAAAAATCAAGGTTCTTCTCAAGGTAATACTGATCCTATGTTTCAGAAAATGGCTAATGATTTGATCACTTTAAAAAAGCAAATGTCTCAGCAGGTGAACAATGTTCCGTATCGGGATATCCCTCGATGGAATTTCAATAACAATAATGGTGCACTTGCAAGGGATAGGCCGTGATTAACTCCTGCTCAACCGAGGCTAGCAATTGAAGCCCCTCCCGTCAATGTGACAGTGGAGATAGTTGAAGAAGACGAAGAACCAGAAGAACAAGATTCTGCGGAAGCTTTTGAAGCTTCAGGATATGCCGATGAGTCTTATGATGATTCGGCTGGTGGCTCCAGCATTGGGTATTTGGAATACGATGAAGATGAATGTGCACCAGATGGTCAGTCATTTGCTGTCTTCACTCGATCCCAATCTCAGAATCCCAGAAAACCTCTTGAAAACACTAAGGAGAAGAATAAAGAACCTCCCATAGCCATAGTTAAGAGAGGTACTCCTATTTCAGCACAAACTGAAAGAGAGGTCACCAAAAAGGCAATTGCTCCTTATTCTCCTTCTCCTAAGATCAGTGCCTCAGCTCAAGCTCATGTGATTAGAACTGAGCCTACCATCACCCCTTCTTATACTGCTTTTGACATTGTTGATCATGCAAAGAGAACCAAAATCCAAATGTCGGAAGCAGAATACCTTCAGTCAAATCCTGAACAGTTCGAAAAACTTGCCAAATTTATCAGAAGTAAAGCGGCTGTTCCATCACCTTCAAAAGGTCTCCTTCCAAATCCTACTCAATCCCCATCTCAGAACAATCTGACCTCTGCTTCTTCTTCGGGAAAGATTGAACCATTTTATTTGTCTTTACTTATAAATGGGTTTAAACTCAGCAATTGCATCATCGACTCAGGGGCCTCCGACAATGTTATGCCCGCAAAAGTAGCCCATGCTCTTGGGCTTACTTTAACTAAGTCATATGGATGGTGTTACTCTATGGAAACCAAACAAGTTCCTTTGATTGGTCAAATCAAAGATGCACAGTTCGCATTTGTTGCTTTCCCAGAAAAGAGAGTGAAAATGACCATTCTAGTTGCTGACATCCCTGCAGCTTACGGTATCCTCTTGGGTAGGGGTTTTTGTAAAGATGTCGGAGGAGAGATTAACATGGATTGGACCAAAGCCAAGATCCCAGTCAATGGGGTTCATCAGGTTCTCCATCCTGAACCGCAGGTGAGGTATTTGGTAACTAAATCAGATGATCCTAAAGCTCAAATTCTTTTCGAAGATGCTAGCTTTGGAAATTATTTCATGACTTCAGAGATACCCACTGTAGATGTCGAGGAAGAAGATCCTAATGCTATTTGGACCCTCAAATTCGATGGTAGCTGCTCAACCACCGGATCAGGTGCTGGTGTTGTTCTCATATCTCCTAATTCAGAAATTTTCCCATCAGCTTACAAGTTGCAATTTGATAATACTAACAACATGGCTGAATATGAAGCCTGTTATTAGGATTAGAAATGGCAGAGAAGAGGAATCAAAATCTCAAAGTCCAAGGGGATGTGGAGCTGATTGTCAACCAGGTCCAAGGAATCTATCAGGTGAAAAATGATCGCTTGAGACATTACAGGAACAAAGTTTGGGATAGTATAGAATGCTTTGATGCATTTTCTATTAAGGCAGTTTTGAGAGATTATAATGACAAGGCTGATTCTTTAGCCGTGTCTGCGTCCCTCTTCTTCCTCATCCTCATTTCAAGCAAGATACATACTCCATCGAGATTGTGTACCGTCCCAGTATCCCAGATAATGCAACTCACTGGCAAGTGTTCAATGATGATCAACAGGTGTTAGCTTTTCTAGAAAAGGCTGACAATTTCAGTGAGTTATACTTTGAAGGTTCGGAATCAGCCTTCCGTGAAACTATCTCAGATCCATATCAAGAGGTTGATGGTGAGTTTATTCAGCTTAAAGGCAACAAGATACCAAAAGGTTTGGTTTCTTTGGAGGGTTTGTTTGATAAGCATGATCGTTTTATTCAAAACAAAAGGCAAGTTGAAGGAGCTTCTTCTTGAAGTAGATCAAATCAATCTAGGTTCGTCTGATCAACCTCGGATGGTGAATATTGGGAAATGTTGTTCTCCTGAAGAAAAAGCAAGATTCACTTCACTTCTGAAGAGATACATGGATGTGTTGGCCTGGTCTTATGCGGATTTAAAATCCTTCAAGCCCAAAGACGTACAACAGAGTATTCCTTTGAAACCTGATGTGAAGCCGTATAGGCAAAAGCAAAGACATTATAATCCCAAGATCTCAGGGACTATCCTTGTGGAAATTCAGAAGATGTTGGATGCCAGGATTATTTTTCCAATCCATCACTCCACTTGGGTGGCTAACATCATCCCTGTCAGGAAAAAGAATGGTGAAATCCGAATCTGTGTTGACTTCCGGAACCTGAATCAGTCTTCATTGAAGGATAACTATCCCTTGCCTATCATGGATCAGGTATTACAAACTGTTACTGGATCAGAAATGCTATCCATGCTCGATGGATTTTCAGGATATAATCAAGTTGAGGTAACTACGGAAGATCAACACAAGACGGCCTTCACAACCCCATGGGGTACCTTTGCTTACAGGAGGATGCCTTTCGGCTTGATCAATGCCGGAGCTACCTTTCAGAGAGCTATGGACTTGGCATTCAGAGACCTGATGGGCAAGGTCATAGTTGTGTATTTAGATGACTTGACCGTTTTCTCTAAAAAATGAAGTGATCATTATGATCATTTGGAGCAGGTACTTTTGAGATGCAGGCATCACGGGATTTCATTGAATCCCAAGAAGTCTATGTTCGGGGTGACCGAAGGAAAATTGTTGGGTCATATCGTGACTAGAGAAGGAACAAAAATTGACCCAGAAAGGGTAAAGGCCATTCAGAGCCTTACCCTACCAACAAGTAAAACTGGAGTTCACTCTTTCTTCGGAAAGGTTAATTTCCTAAGAAGGTTTGTACCTGATTTCACTGACAAAACCAAGGATATCCTTGGGATGATGAAAGGCAAAGTTCCATTTCGATGGAGTACAGAAGGGAAGCTTGCATTTAAAGAAATCAAAAGGGCAGTTGTTGGCACTCCTATCCTAGTATGTCCAGACTTCAAGAAAGATTTCATCATGTACAGCTACGCCTCTGCTCACACAGTGTCAGCCATCCTGATGCAGGAAAACAGGGAAAGCATTGAAGCTCCCATCGCATTTATGAGCTGCCCATTGAAGGAGCATGAATTGAAGATGTCTCAAATTGAAAAGCATGCTTATGCGGTGGTACGAGCGGTGAAGCATTTCAGGTACTATGTGCTAAATTCCCATACTCTCGTTCTCGTTCCCGACACTGCCGTTAAATCCATTTTGACTCAACAAGAGCTGGGGAGTCAACGAGGTACCTGGATAGCTAAAGTTTAGGAGTATGACTTGGACATCAGACCTACCAAGTTGGTATGAGGAAGGGGCCTGTGCCAATTGATTGCAGAAAATCATGTTGAGGCAGAATGTGAAAAGACTCAAGATGCTTCTTCAGAGCTGCCCTTGGTGCTTTTCGTGAGTACAACTGACGAATGGTACACGGATATTGCTTTCTTCCTAACTTATGGTGAATGCCCCGCATTTAAGCCATAAGGAGAAGAGGACAGTCAAGCTGAGATCTACAAAATACCTTTTGTGGAATAACGGAATATACAAGAAAGGTATTGATGGTGTCTTCCTGCGTTGTGTTGATAAATCACAACAGGTAAAGTTGTTAGAATCCTTCCATAGCCTAGCATGCGGAGGACATTTTTCATCTTCTGTAACAGCTTATAAGATCCTACGTGGGCTAGGTACTATTGGCCTACTCTCTTTCGAGATTCAGCAGAGTGGGTGTCAAAGTGTGAAGCTTGTCAACATTTCGTTGGTCGTCCCAAGTTAGCAGCTCTTCCCCTGAAGCCCGTTGTGATCGAAGAACCTTTTCACCAGTGGGGGATTGATTTCATTGGAACATTGAATCCTGCCTCTAGTGCCGGACACAATTACGTGCTGACTGCTACAGACTATTTTACCAAGTGGGTAGAAGCCGCACCAATCAAGCAAGCAACCTCTGAAGCTGTTTGCAAGTTCCTTAAGGAAAATATAATTTTCGATTCGGTGTGCCTCATAAGATTGTAGCTGATAATGCCTCTAATTTCTCGTCATGAGTTGACAGAATTTTGCTATGGATTTGGCATCACTCTGGCTCACTCATCTGATTATTATCCCCAAGGCAATGGGCAAGCTGAATCCAGCAACAAGAACCTGGTTACCATTATTAGAAAACTAGTAGATGAAAACCAGAGGACATGGCACAAAGCATTGTATGATGCGTTGTGGGCTGATCGAATCACCCCAAAGCGAGCCATAGGGATGTCTCCTTTCCAAGTGCTTGTACGGGATTGATGCTGAGATACCTATCTCAGTGGAGTTGCTCCAGACCTTACATCGATGGCAAAAAGTAGTCGAAGATACGGACTTTTCAAAACTCTATTGAGAAAAGAGTTATGTACCTAGCCAGGCTAGAAGAGGAATGAAACAAGGTGGTTGATCGCATCGCAGATCATCAGAGCAGAGTGAAGAAAATTTTTGACAAGAAATCAAAGCAGCGTAATTTCTAGATTGGAGACCTGGTGTTGCTTTGGGATAAGAGGAGAGAGCAGAAAGGAATGCACGGGAAGTTTGATTCTTTGTGGAAAGGACCTTTCAAGATCCATGAGCTGAATGGTGAAAATAGTTTCCTTCTATCATATCTAGATGGAGGGTTACTCCCTTTGCCTTTCAGCGGACAACATCTAAAGTTGTTCCATCACTAATGCAAGATGTTCTCTTGCATTGTACATACTTTACTTTTTGTTGTGTGTTTGCTTTTGGTTTTCTTTCTTTCTTCATTTTGTTTTGTTTTGGTTTTCTTCTTTTCTCCGTAGCCCAATGGATAAAGACTAGAGATTTTGAGTTCTCTTCCTTTGGTATTACAAAGAAAGTCCCCAGCTGGAGCCAGCTGTTATCTCCATTTTGAGTTCACGCCAAAATGATCAGATAACCCCTAAAAAATTTTAAAGTTGGTTTTGCAAAATTACCTCTATAAGAGAAAATCGGGTTTTCGGGTTTCACCGACAGGTCAACATGTGTTTTAAATGTTTTATGTCTTGTGTTTTCCGAAACCCGAAACCCGCTTCAAGTAGAGTCAATTCGGGTTTCGGACCTTTGGCGCATCGGAACATGCCTTATCCAAAGCATGTTTTGTGTCGCCTATCTCCCGATACCCGAAGTCTGATTTAGTCCTTCATGTCGGGTTTTCGAACGTTGAAGCATCTAAACATCTCATGCTCTGTGTCGATTGTTTCCTGCAACCCGAAACCCGAATTGCTCTAAACACCTTTGTGTCGGGTTTTCGGACCTCCCGAGCATGCTGACATGGCGTTAATGTCGAGTTGTCGGGTGAGTTGGCACGTGCCAGCCGAAGTGTATTAATTGTAAATTTTCTTATAAATATGCGGATTTCCACGTCATTTTTACCGGACGTATTTTTAACTCGTGGATTTTTGTACATGCTCTTCCAACCTCGAAACCCGAAAGCTCACCTGTGCCCGATTGAATCACCTGTTTTCGATCTTTCCTTTCTCTGGTTGAAGGTATTTCTCTCTCCATTCTTTGTTCCTAGTTTTTATGGATTGATTGCGCGTGGGTTCTTCTCATTTTCTTACCGGGTTTTGTGGGATTTTTATTCTTCTTCTTTCTGGAGTTGTTTTCTAAACGGGGTTTAGGTTTTAGGGTCTATCTTTTCGAAATTACCACTTGGTGTTATTTCCTCAGAATTTTCTTGTAATCAAAATGTGCTTGGTACATGAATGGTAAAAAAAGAGATTGCATGTTTGAAATTCAACAAAAAACCCTGTTTTTCTCTTCTCGGGTTTTGAAGGGTGTTGTGCAGTGTCAAAGACCTAAAGTATTTTGGAAGGTTTGGCGTGTCGGACTTTCCAGAGTTTCCGACATCATCACAAGTGTCGGACTTTCCAGAGTTTCCGACATCATCATCAAAGTGCCGGACTTTCCAGAGTTTTGACATTCTCAGCGCATCGGGTTTCTGGATTTCCCGACATCCTCCTCAGTGTGTCGGACTTTTTCCGTTCTTCCGGCATATCCAGTAGGTCGGGTTTTTCACAGTGTGTGACATCCCCTGATCTTTGAAACTTTCTTCCTTCGACATCCTTCATGTCGGACCCTGGTCCATCGCAAGAAAAGGCTGAGAAATCAGGAAAAATGAAATACAAGTTTAGAAAGGTGGAGTCTCCATCATATATCGATTGCAATTATGACATCCGAGATACAGAGCTCGGGAATATAGATATTGAAGATTTCTGGAGTAGGGTAAGGAGTTCCTCCCAAACTCCGTGGATGAAAGCGATAGCCGATAGTGGCTTACCTCTTGCAGCGGTTTTCCCATGTCCGCTCAATGCCCTGAATTCATTTTGGCCTGTGCCTCCAGTTATGACTCGGCTTCTCGTTCTGTGAGGAGTCAGGCAGGAGAAGTAGTGATCAAATTGGACGGAGGTTACTTTGATGACCTCCTCAAACTGCCCAATTTTGAAGAGTATGGAGAGTTGGACATCAAGTCAGCTCAGAAATCCTGGGATAATGATCAGGAAAATTGTATCAAGCATGTAAATAAGAAGTTCCTGATCAAGGCCAAACCGGCTGTCTCCAGATTTCCAAGACTTATCCCCAGGAGTGATTTCATCCAAGAAATCAATGACATCATCACTCTGCTGAGTCAGGTTTTTGGTTTACCCGAATCGAATGTATTCCAAGGGTGGATGTATCAATTCATGATCACTATCAAGAAGAATCAACAAGGGATTGACTGGGGCACTCTCATTAGTAATGAGATAGATTCCCAACTGACAACAGTCTTGTCCACAGGGAAATTTTATATGTCTTCATATGTCACATATACGGCCGGGATGAGGAACTATCCCGGATTGGATACTAAGGGAAGCAGGATGGGGAGTCATGTGTATCAATACTTCCCTCAACTGACAAGAAAGGGATCCCAAGATCAATTCAAAAGGGTGAATGACACCTTCTTCTATGAAAACATCTGTAGGCTAAACCCTGAATTGAGGAAGACAAGAGTCTCAGATGAGGCCTGGGCTGAAGTTTCCAAATGGGGATGTGTCTTCTTACAGTTCAAGAAGTTCACATATCTTCGGGTGGTCATGTACTCGGGAGATCCTTTTCACCTGCCCCGATATCCAGGGGATAAACTGATATTGATGGAATTGGTTAGGCAGCTGTTGGATTTCCATAAATTCCAACAAAGTAAACATAAGGCTGCTGTATCCTTCCCAATTTCTATTGGGAGATACACTTGCTCAACAGTGGTGAAGGCTAAAAATGTTGTCCATGAGCTTCAGGACAAATTGAAGAAGCATATGAAGCCTCGAGACGGTTTTGACATCCGAGGAGTGCTCAGGGCAGTATGGAACCCTGCATCTGCACAGGCCAAACATAGAGGATATTTGGATTGATCTGCATAATGAGGTTGTTGTTCGCAGAAAGGATAATAGCAGATTGACAATTGCTGAGATTCAAACACTTGAGCTTGCTGATTTACCAGAAGGTACGAGTGACAATGAAAGTGTTTTGGATCTTTCCTATGATGGACTAAATGAAGATCAATATGTTTTCCCACCTATTGATTGGTCAATCAGTGAAAAATCCTCCATTTCAGATAGGTCGGCTCTAATCCTTGCATGCACCAAAGCATGGCTCTCCTCTTGGGGAATGAATTTTAAAGATGATAAGTTTTCAAAGTTGGCTGCTTCAGAGGCGGGGCCCTCCAAAAAGGAAAAGGACAAAAAATCTTCTAGGGGGCCTATAAAGGTCAAGTTTGTCAAGAAGAGGAAAGAAAGACAAATCTCTTCAATTATTTCTCCAGCTGAAATGGTGGATGTGCCAGAATCACCAACACCACCAGAAATAGGAGAAATTAATTTGGAAGGAGGAAGCCAACCTCTGGTTTCATCATTTGTTGATTACCAAACTGAAGAGACCTTATCTCTTGCATCCCAGGCTTTGGAGTCTGAATCTGCACCTCCCCCCTCACAACCACTCCTACCTCCTCATTCTCCATCCACTTCTTCAGTCATGGCTAGTATTTTCTCTGGACTTTCACCCCTCTCTGCTGGGACCCAAGTGATCACCAACACGCCCCCTCCTGTGCCTCTTTTTATTGGATCTACTACCACATTGGTAACTATTCCCCTCCACTAGTAGAATCTTCTCCCCTTGAGAGTATGATACCAACTTCTACAACATTGGCAACTTCCTCTGATACGCCGCAATGGCTACTCGAGAAAACTCCGAGGAAGAGGAAGGTGATTGTACCCCTACCAGCCTTTGATTTCAGCTCACTCAAGGCTCCTACTGCAAAGTCAGCCAAGAAACCTAAAAAGCAGTTTAAAGGGTTTTGGTGGACGCTTCGAGAGATAAGTTCACGAGAGATCGCCACCCCCGCGTGGTGACAAAACTAGGAGGACATAACAGCCTCTATTATCAGATAACCAGGGTGGCTCTAGGTAAAGTGACAGCAGAAGGGGCACAACAAGATGCACGGGATGCCACAAACATGTTGTGCCAGAAGTTGAAAGAAACAAAAGACAACAGAGATGAGCTTAAAGGAAAAGTGGAGCAGTTGACTGAGGTTTTGCTTAAACTCTCAAAACCCCTTGAATCCATACCATCTTCTTCTATCCCTGTCGGATTTGATTTCTCATCAGTACCTACAATTGAGAAGATTGCTAAAAAAGGAAGGGTGGTCGATGAATGGATCCAAAGGTTACTCCAATAGGGGAAGGAAGTAATTCAAGACGTTGTGAAATTTCATCAATCTTTGGGGGATATTCAGAAGGATGGAGAGAAGATGGATGATGAGTTTTCTCAAGAAATTGGACATCTTGATTTGACTTATGAAGCTCTCCAAGTATTAAAGAAAATACCAGCACATCTCTTGGTAGAAGAAGGTATTATCCCACATACGGATAAGCATTTTCAGCTGACTAAAGCCATCAGGTTCAAGGTGAGGATTCTCAACGAAGCCTGCGCTAAGTTGAGAGAATCAAGGGATAAATTGATTGATGGAAAAAGTGATTTGGAAGAAGAGTTGCTGAAGATTTGTCCAAAGGTGTCAGTTGGAAACTCGGGTGTCCTATCAGTAGATGATCTTTTCAAACAAGTCCAAGAGTCATTCGGCATGATGAACCAATGCATGGATTTGGTATTGAGATCATTGATCGATTTGTAAGAATTGAACATTCTTTTGATGCTTTGAGAAAGCTCAGCAAAATATTGAAAAAGCTTCCCGTGGTGCTAGTGATATCCATGAAACCTTTGAAATTTGGAATGATCATTCTCTCGCACTTTTTTGAAAATGAAATGCAAGGCATAATTCGAAGGTTCCAAGAATTTCCGAAAAAATAGGTGCAGTGGAGGAAGAGAAAGATGAAGGAGCAAAGGATGACGATTCAGATTAAGTCCCAACGTTTCATGTCATTTCAATCTTGAAATTGACATGTCTTTTTCATTTCTGTTTCATCACATAGGAAGCAAATTTTGACTTGGTCTCCTGCGTGAGAGTCAAGCAAAATAGAACTCTCTTTTAAAGAACACTATTTTCTAGGATTTATCCTATTTTCTCTCGTTTCCTTTTATTATAAATAAGGGATGCTTATGCATTCTAAAGGGTCGAGATTTTTGTAATATTCGAGCTATTGGAAAGAAGAAAAACTTTGTGTTTTCGTTCAATCATTTCAAAGAATAGGAGTTGATATTATTTCGCAAACTTTGTGTTGTGGGATATATCTTTCTTAAGACATTGTTCTTATGTTCATGATCTTAAGCTATTCTTTGCATAGCATCTTAGTGTTTCTAATCATCTCAGACATTATATTTATGATCTAAAGCTCGTATGATTATTTCGTGCTCTGCGTTTACTCGAAAGAAAATATGTTTCTCTCATTTCCTTTCCATTGTGCTTCTTTCATTGTAATAGTTTCTAACCCCGTTCATTTACGAAAGCAATACCTTTGAATCATGTGAATGCGGATTTCGGGATTCTATCCCAACCCCCAATGGTTAGATTAGTGTGAATACTGTATATATTGTTTTCGTTGTGTTTTAGATTAGTAGCAAACAGGCAGCCTCACCTGTCTTTGAGGAGGGATTTAATCCCATATACTGTGGTTGAACCTCATATTTTGGGTTGACAAAATATCCAACCAACAGAGTTAAAATGATCATCTCAATGAGAAATCTATCCTCACAAAATATGGCATACATTTCGACATTTATGTTACCGCTATAGGCATTTTTGACATTTTACATTATATACAATTTCAACATAATAACATATTAACTATTAAAATACCTTTAATGTTGGAGGGTTGGAATATGCAGTCGATCTTCATCAAATGCCTATGGGACAACAAGCACGAGATAAAGGAATTGTGAAGATAATTTGATGTCTACTCAATATATATATATATATATATATATATATATATATATATATATATATATATATATATATATATATGAAGGAAAATTTTACAAATTTCAATTTCACACTAATGGCAATTTGAATAAAATTCAGCTATTGGTGTAAATGTTGGGTGAACCGACCCTAAAATTAACTTGTACCTAGAAAATTTAGGAAAAATAACAAGTAATGAAGATTTGAAATTCACCAAAACCAAAATTTGAAATCTGGAATATTTGTGAATTAATGAAGATTTGCCACTAAAATTTTCCCTATATGGGGTTGACTACCATTATAAATATGACTATTACCCCACATGGATTTATGATTTTGTTATCTAATCATGTTCATGAAGTGGTAACATAGGTATCATAGGGTTCTATTTAGTATAGGTCACTACAATGAGGTGTCACACATTAATTAACCCTACTATTAAATTGAAAATATATTTCCAAGCCACTCAAAACCACTAGAAGTTAAAAAATACTATGATTTCACCATGTAAGACCACACATCCCAAGATCATATATATTAATGCACCCCAAAAATCCTATATGATTCCATACCAATTTAATTTTTAGGTATAGCTCTAAGATGAAGCACTATTAGATCCTTACCAGTCCATATATCCAATGTGGACGCCTAAATTGCACTTCTCTATTTAGAAAAGTATTGTTCCATATTTTTGTTTTAAGAAATCATTTCTATATCACTCATTGTATTAAAAGCTATAATGTTCATTAGTTATTAATTAATTTATAATATATATCATTTAACAACCTTACACCTAATAAATTGGGAAAATAATTTCATACAAACCCTTCTTTATTTAGGGTAGTAAAAATTTGTGAACTCGACCCTTGATCAAATATATTTTTTTCTCAAAAATCTTGTTGTCCTATAGTTTTATTTTATCTTTTTCTATGTTTTATTTTCATGCCCTTTTGGCACTATAATTAGCGTAATCGTCATCCCATTGAGCATATTGAACATTTGCATACTACTTATAAGCTCCAAGTTCCTATGGATTCTTATCTCTTCATGTGAAGGGTATCCATTCTATTCATGAAATTGTTGTTCTTTTGGACACCTTTAAACCATGATGGGGTCACCATACTATGATTTCTAACAATGAAATTAATGATTTGGATCCTTATCAACTTAATATTTTGTCCAATTTTTACTAACATATTTATGATATACCTTAATATATCGAGCATATTGTCAATATAATCCTCACCTCTAATATTTCACATGATTATAAATATGGTGAAAGGTTTCTTTTGGGGTGCTCCACCATACATCTTATATTATGGATATATCTAATTTTGTTACCTTTGAAATGCCTATATCATTTTGGGAAAACAATACCCCTCATAGTATAACTATGTCTATTTGTATCTCTATTGTTCCCTCACACACACACACACACACACACACACACACACACACACACACACATGGGGATTCCCATTCCTCTTCTTCTAATACAAAATCTCTTGAAACCTTTATTCATACTTTTCAATCTTACAATTATAACAAGTTACCTTTACCTCTTCTATTCTTATGGACTTAACTTAATTATTTCACAACTTAATTACACCCAAAGTGGATTCCTATCCTTTTCCTATTGGTTTTTTCACTCCTAATCTTCCTATCTACAATGGTAAAAGTGCTAATAGACATCATATTCTTATTTTCTATGTTAATTTATTATATTATGCCTTAAACTATATATTAGTTACTAATATATTTCCTAGAATCCTTAAGGAATTTACATTCCAATGATTGTGTGATCTCTTTATACATTAACTATTGGCATTTAATCCTTTAGATAATTAATTTCTTGCACAATTGTCCATCAATATTAGGGACAAGGTTTAATATGCTCAAATACATAAAATGTGACAAACCACCAATGGGCCCATCAATGAATATTCTATGTGCTATAATATTATGCTTACTAAGATGAAAAATATCCTAGAATAGGGTGCACTCCAAAATATCTTCACTCAAATAATTCTTGCATCTTTGCAAGAATATGTTATCTTTGACAAGTTTTAAGCATTTGAGCACTTATATCACACATTGAAAAAGTGCAAGATAAATCTTATTGAAGTGACTAAGTTCAAGTATGTTGCTAATGTTCTTATAACATATAATCCCAAGTCTAAGGAAAACCTAAATTCAAAGGAAAATAAACTGTCCAATAAAATGTTAAGGCTATTGTTAACATTATATCTCAACCTAAAAGGATTCATATACAAACTAATCTTATGAAAAAATTCACATGATTCCTTTGCACACCAAATTTGGCTCTTAAACATTTACAAGAGTGTGACCATGTTTCTTCCTCTAATACTAGAGGTTAATACAAGTAATCCTCAATGTAAATTTTTCGATGTTAATTCCTATTACATTTATCATATATTTTTTTTTTAGTCTACTAATCAATGCATCAAACTTTGTAATGCTATCCAATATCGAATTGATGTAAATGCTATTGAATGGTACTCACCCCCTACGAAATATAAGAATACTAATGATGCCTATAAGCTTGAAATTTTTAATGAACCACTTTTTAATCAAAAGGATGAGAAATCTGATTTAGAAGTACACCATACTTATCATTCTCATCCTCCTCCTCTTACCTATGATCATCCATTGAAATATTTGATTGGAACTAATTACTATTATTCTTCTTCATATGTTTTTGTTATATTTGAGTATATTGATATCACTCGTGATCTTGTTTGAAATAATTTGTATGCTCGATTTTTTTTTCTCGATGCCCTATTCATAGTGTTTTGAGTGAAAGTGGTGTTAAATGTAATGGGTGCACATTCAATTTGTTTTCTTATCTTGGTCACATTAAGAAACATGTGACATGCAATACTAAGACCTCTCTTGACATGCTAATAAACTTATTACGCTTAGATATACTAAAATGATTACTCCTTTTTCGATTACACCTTCCCTTATCTCAAACGATATGCTTCCGTGTTTCACTTAAATGTATGCTCTAAAGGATATACTATCCATTTTTATCAATATGTCAAATTTATCTAAAACGAAAAAGTCTATTTGGTCAATCAGAACACATACAAGGCCCGCATACCTAAACTACTTAGTAAGAAAGTGATTATTACCATGCCTAAGCATGTTACTCCTACACATGCTAGTTGTAGTGTGTATATCCCTTATAATAACCCCCCTAGGTCTCTATTACACATAATAGATTTTAATGGTTCTATCTCTTGTAGGATTCCTCCTAGGTCTCTTATTACACATAGTGGGCGTGTCCTTCACATGCTTCCTCGAAAGTCAAATATTACACATATTATATATGTAACACACATTACATAGTCTTAGATTCTTGAGGTCCACCCTTATCCTATTATGTATGTGAAAAATTTGAGACCTGAGCCTCCTTTTTATTTAGGTTTGTCCATGCCTTCAAGGTCTATACATTACTCCTACACATACATTTTATTTGACATCTTAACCTCATTTCCTTGATGGTTCATCCCCTCCTCTCGGGTGATCTTCACAGGGTATCACTTGTACTACTCTTTCTCTATACATATTTGATAATGAAAATAAAAAAACATTCAAATAAATAAACAACACAAAAACATGTAAATATTTGGAAAAATACAAAATTAGTACCTATCCATGACTCAATTTTATATCTTAGTACTTTACATATGTTGTTTTTCATATGGCTTGATAGATAGAATATTTTTCTATATAATATTTACACACATGTGTTGAAAAGGTATGTTGAGCCCGATGCGGACATAAACCGATTAATACACAATGATAGGTATCGTCCTACAATCTTCCTCGTTGACACCGATAATCTAGTAGAATATCCTACACATTTCGTTCTTTTATTTCAAGATAATTACTTTCATTTCCTCATTGTTCTCAATTAATTATATTGTGGATATGTTTTTTTCATATTGACATGAATAACACTCATTTGCCTTGTGAAAATCTAGCTTATCTTTCTTTATATGCCTCTTGATCACTGTTTACTATAATTTTCACTTACTTGATTTCTTGTATGCATAAATCTATGTATGTGGCATATGAAATTTAATACTTCTTATGACACATTTTTGTCAATTTTGTTTTGGCTCCATTCCTTTTATGTATGTGACATTTCTTATTTAGTTATATATGTGATTAATTTTATACTTTCGTCTTTGTATATGGCATATGACCTTCACCGTCTGTATCTTGTATCTCTTTGGTGTTACATGTTTTTGGTGTTTTTCCTTTGATATGAATCTTTTACATGACATTTATTACATATAATTTTATGTTAGATTACTTGTATATTTTTTTCCTTTGTGCTTCTTTAATATTATCCATGTTTTTTATTGCAATTGCTAAAAAAATTATTATCTTTGTGAAACATGGTATCTACCATGCACAACTCCCGCATTAACACGATCCTATCGTGTTCACCAAATACATCCCTCCATGTGATCTAATGCATACTATCGATACATTTAACATGGGTACACATCGTTCTTTTGATCCACATGCTTTATTTTTACATCTCACAAACCTCAAAAGGGGAATAAAATGACCAGACATAATACACACATCTTTATGATACATATAGAATTAAAAATTTAGATATGAAAAATGAATACAATTAATACATATACAAAATCATCCACTAGGAAAAAAACAACATATGTAATGCTCCATGATGGAAATTTCCATCATGGGATGTATATTTATAGGAAATTTTAGTTTTTTTAGTTTTTTACAGACACATACGTGTTTATGGTATAGATTAAAAGAAAAATGACATGATTCGATTATGTTTTACTACATTACACTACAAAATAAAGGGGGTGTGAGTAATTTATTCCTTCTTCACTACACAATTCGATATAATTTCGTATAAATGGCATGAGGGCATGGGCCTTATTTATCCTCTTTTTATATTAAAAATTTAGATATATTAGATTCAAAAATCATAACATAAAATGGGGGTAGACACTTCATTCTCTTTTTATCTTGTTTTATTTTACACTTAGGCATATATCTATGTGTAATGTGAAGGTAGTAAGTGGGGTGGGAAGATATCAAACTCAAGGTTAGATAATTTGTGGGGTTTCTCCCTTCTTCATCATTTTTATGGAAAGATATTGAAGTGGTTAGATACTCGAGTGAGGTTGTTCTTCATTTATTTTGGAGATATTTAGGTAAAATTTCCTATGACACCTATTCTCTTAGTGTTGGATCAAGTGCATGAGAATTTCTCTCCTACTTCATTTTATCCTTTAGATTTTTTTGGAATTATCACTCCCAATCTTTTAACAATTCAATAAAAATCCAAATATCCAAGTACAACAAGAATAGGAGCTCCTCGCTTGACAAATGGAATAGAATTATTCCTATGTTCAGGGGAAAAGTTGGAGAAACTATGGAATAAGGCAAGAAAACTTAAGAATCCCCAAAGCTTTGCACAACTTAACTATGGACCATCACAATAAGAGATAAAAAAGAACTATTTCTTTGCATGCATATATAACTTGAAACAAACAATCAAAACTAGCACATCTAAACAATTTTCTACTCTTTAAAAGCTATGAAAACATGAACCTATTAAAGATCCTAGCAATCAGTTATGATCATTTGATTCTCAAGGTTTTTGAGAGTGAGAGCTCACCATTAATGGCTATAAGACCATGTGGTTCCTCTCATTCACCCAAAACTTGAGTGAAATATGTAATAACAAAGCAAATAGCTCAATAAAAATGAAGAAAGCTCCTAATCCTAGCAAAAATACTATAGTTTAGCCTAGAGAGGGAAAGTGTTCTTCGAAATGGCTTAGGGGTATGGGTCTATTTATAGTTTTTTATTTTCTAGAAAGGGAGGTTTTGGATGCATGTGGGAAAAAAGGTAAGTCCAAAAAGGTGAAATGCAAATCAAAATGCATTTGGAAAGTAACGTGCACTTTTAGCAAGTCAAAGTAAGATTTGACTAGGTTTAGAGAGCAATTGTTGAACGCATAAGGATTGGACGTGTAGAAACCAAACACGTGGGAAGGCACAAATTTAGGGAGGAACATGAGCACAACATAACAGTTTAAATTCACAACTTAGCCACTTTTGCGAGATCAAGGATATTTTTGGAGATGGAGTGTTGAGCACATGATAAACATGAAGACTTACAACTCACGCAAGGCTATTTTGGGATATGCAACAGTTCAAGCGCCATACATGGCCTTGATCTAATAATAGTATTTCTACTTAGAGCCAACTATAGAAAATCTATTATTAGATCACTTCAATGATTTTTATTCCTTGCAAAGGCGCATGGATATTGTTAGCATGTAGCATATTTTTGAAGGTCCATGGGTGGTGAAGGGCAAGTCTTCACCCTATATATATGTATTTTTATGGCTTAGAGGATTCCAATTATTGTAGAGTTATGTTACGGATTTTCTAGCTTGCATAACCATGGAGACTACATTTTGATTGTATGAAGATTCTATGTTTTGTAGTATTTAATATAATGGATCATATTGGCTAGATATTGGTGTTAGATATGACTGAATCTATTTCTTGCATGGTAAATATTATTATGATAATTGTTTAGTCAATATTTCATGTGGTTTAGATCTAGATCTTGTTCATGTATTGTGGTTTAATTGATTATCTGTTATGGATCTGAATATATACATGCAAAATCATGCTAACATTATAGACAAATAACTCTAAAGAGGGACCTGGTACCCTTGCACGCTTTGGGTGAGCACTTAGTTCTGGCTAAGTGATGTGTCAGCGTGCCTTTCGATTTTTTGGTATATTCTATGTTACATCATTGGTTCCATTGTCACCACCTCTTTCTCGAGTTCTTTTTAGGATGTTTCTTTATGAAGACATATCGATTGACCTTGGCCAATATTAAGGACTAGTTAGTACATCTAGAAGAAGACTATGCTCATAGATTCAGCACCGGAGCTGATTTTAATGCATGAGTGTGGGTTGAGCAGAATCTATATGACTATTTATATGAGAGTTTCTTTGTTATCTTCTTGATAGAATTATACGAGTGGCTAGTTTCTTATGCATTAAAGAGTAATTGGAGGTTTTGCACGCTTGTTTAGACACATGAAGAATTTCAGGACTTGTATGATGAAGATCTTATTTGGATGCGCTATGATGATGTTTGGTTCTATGGTGTTTTGAATAGCTATATTCTAGAGTACGCAGTTTCAACTTACTCTTTCCCAGAGGTTGTTGAGTTTCAGTTTTTACGCAAGCCTAAAGGATCATATTGGTGCGGTATTCCACCGGAGATTAAAATCATACTTATAATCTTAGATTTAGAAAACAAGTAGATTTCTAACAAAACCCCACCACGTGCAAGGGAAGGAGTAGGTTTAGAAAGGATGGTGGACCTAGTGGAAAATAGACAAAGAGGGAATAAATGCAACTTAAGTTCAATGAGGCATGCGAGAGGGATCTAGAGAACCAACATGAAGTTACAAAACATATGGTGTTGTGGAGAGAGATGGCTCATGAAGGATTCAGGGCTCATGTAGAAGACGTGGAGCCAGAGCATTTGTATCTCCCCCATTTGGGAAATCATGGTAGGGAACCATCTTCAGCCTCAAATGAGAGTGCACAGTAGTAGAGACGACATGGGCCGCAGTGCACATCTGAATCTACCTTGCGACCTAGCCCTTGCACTTGGTTTTCCAATTTCTACGATAATTAGTAATCAACAAGCTAGTGTGAGAAGTATAGTGGCAGTAGATAGAGTTAATTTGTTGTCAAGTTCAAAATTTGATCATGGAGCTTATTCATATATGATGCAATCATCATCTAATTTATATGGAGGAAGAGTTGGAGGAATATTTTCTGGTGCATCTTTGGCATAGAACGTAGGCACGCATAACCTAGGCATCACATCTAGAAGTATTGCAACTTCATATACTATGGGCATTAATTTTAGCATAACCATCAGAACACAAGGCACCCATCCAATGGTCCATTTCCTAGTATAGGAGGAGGCTCAGGAGGATTGGGAGGATCAAGTGGCTCGAGACATTTGGGAGGATCTTGTGGGAAAATTCCACACTAACCTCAACAAATTTATATGGAGATGTCTCTCTATCTCCGTAGTATATAAGTATTGAGGATGAAGATGAGCACATGCATATGTGTGAGATAATGTGGCACGTAAAAGGGATTAAAGCCTTAGAGTGCAAGGTAAGCTAGTTTGTAACTACATTATAGGGACACGTGCATAGCCGGTACATAAATTTTGATCCCGATTAGACTTGTGTGGATCATACAAAGTTTGCGAGATTATTTCTTAAAGGAATTTTATATCGCTGAGTTTGATCGAAGAGAATAAGTGCACTTAAAGACATTAAGAAGGGCACTACTGAAAGTGTTGGGTAATATGATGCATGGTTCAATAATCTTATGTCTAAGTTATCTTATGACATACACGTGATCCATCATGCACAGTGGTTTGTTGGAGGACTGATCACACCTTTCAAAGGGCACTTTCACATAAGACTTACACAGATCTATGTGAAGCATTTAAAGCAGTGTGCACACCGAGGTGGTAGGAAGTGTGGAAATAGGAGTGAGCCCATTCTTAGAAGCTCATATTGCAGCAATGAAAAAGTAGTTGGAGAAATTATCTTCTAATTCATTATATGATAAGTGCAAAGTGGAATCGGTGTATGGACTATGAAGTAGAGTGGCATGCTAAGGATAGTTTCCCTCAAAATTGGTGCGCTCCTTATTATTGGATTACAAGATATGTCACTTGGACCACGGTTCAAGTCGATGCCCATTATTGAAGCACATGATAAGAAAGAATGTGTTCAATTACTGTAAGATTTTCAGGTCCTCAACTCATGATACTAAAGATTGCAATCTGATTGATCAAATCCATTATTCCATTGATGTTAGCGTAAGACATACTGGTGTTGTAAATAATTCCAAGGAAAAGGGTGAACATCATGACTATGATCATAGTGAGGGGTGTTTTGATGGTAGTCATGGTAGAGGTTGAGGTTACAGAGGTGGATTCTAAGGTTGAGGTCGCGGGGGAGGAAGGAGTGATTTCCCTCATGGAACCTACTATACATGTGGATCTCCTTACCACTACAGAATGAATTTCCATAGAATATTGTGTGTTATTTTTATGGAAATAATCATAGTTATGAAGAGTGCCCTAACTTATATGAGAACTTAAGAAAGAAACACAAATATGAAAATAAGGGTGTAGGAATGGTTAGAGTACAACGTGTCATGGAAGACCAATGGATGCCAAAGTTAGCACCAGATTCTCGAGTTGGTTTCGTGAATATTAATACACTACCGAGGCAGGCGCGCACACAGAGAGAATATACAGATAAACCTACCATTACTAAGGAGGAAGTCCTATATGCCAAGTATCCAGACCCTATGCATCAGAAGGAGGTTTATCAAGAAACTATGGGAGTAATTAATAATTTACAGTGTAAGATATAGTGTTTGAAGGAACATTCACATAAGTTGGAAGAAAAGAAGGCAACTGATCTCCATTAGATAGATGTTGATGACTTGAAATAATTTTTCAAGATGACGTGTCAAGAGAATGTTATTCCTTTGTTGGGAAACTAGTTGAAGGGAAACACTCTGCGTGTTCTAACTGAACATGAGAGACAAATTTTGCATGTTAATCTTCCTCCGGATAGTTTGGATTATGACAAGGAGATTACTCTAAATGTTGTTGTTGATGGTTGGCTTTTGAGTAACATCTTGATTGACACATGCGCGGAAGTGAATGTGCTCACTTTGGATGCATGGGTTCAGATGGGAAGACCTCCATTACAACCATCTTCTAATGTGTTGTTCATGGCAAACCGAACTAAGGCAATGCCCATTGGAGTTTTAAAAGATGCATCCATTACTATATAGGGGCCCAAGTTCACTGGGGACTTTGAGGTCTTAACGCTTGTAGAAGCAGAAATTTCATGCATTACTTAAGCACCATTGGTGTTATGCAAAAAATGTTGACTTATTTTTCAACAAGGGGTATATCAACTTTGAGAACAAGGAAGAGTGTGTCATCATACATCTGAAAGATTGGAAATTTGTGCCTTATATAGAACCCTTAAGTGAAGAAGACTTGAACATAGTTTATGTGCACACCATCCGAGATCTAGGAGTTCTCCATTGGGATGATGCACATTCAATGATCGATACTACAAGTGTTGCATGTGATAATTAGGCACACGAAACTTATGAAATGGTTTGGTGTAAAGTACGAGTCTAGCTTCACATGTCAAGAAGCCAATTAGTATCAGCGTGTAGGCGGTATCCGGGTACCAAATAATACAGGTGAGGAGAATCCAAAAATATTATTGCTTGCTATGGAAATTCAATAGGAATGTCAGGTGGAAAGAAGGAACATGTTATTATATAATTTGTGTGGGATGGAAGTGCGGCTGGTGGATTGTTCACAGGGATAGTCTCTTGGAACGGAGATAAGTAAGGATTGTTTTATCTAATCAATTTCTAAAAATTAATACACCCAATCAGATCTGCACATTCCATGGTAATGATCTTATTCAATGCCATGTTCAATAGTGTGAGATACTCTAGACAATGGGTCAGGAATTTTTGACACCTTTGTTTTGGGTGCACAAGTTTTATTTCACCTTGCGAGGATACACATGTGCATGGTTTGTCTATATAGATTTGAATAGAGCGACTGGAAATTGGCAAGAACTTGTTGAAGGTATGACTTAGACCTTTGATTACTTTTATTCTAAACCCCTGGTAAATGAGGCACTACAGGTTATGAAGTGCTTAACTATGGGAGAAATTGCAAGGGCCAGAGAATTACTTTAAGATTTATAAGGGGAATCAGACCTAGGGGCACATTTTGAAGAGAAAGAAACAAATACTTGAGTAGTTTGGGTACATGTGCCTAGAAAGAGAAAAGGGTAAGATGATTTACATGGTTGATGATGAAGAGGTGGAGAACTTGAACATTGAGCTCAAAGAGAGTACGCGTGAAGTCTTGGATGGTGTAGATGAGAAGGCACGCACCTACCATGAGCCTATGAAGACCAAGGAAGTTAACATTGACACAGATGCTAAACCTAAGGAGGATATTATAGGATATTATTGGTCTAACTCTGAGTTTTCTAAGATCATTGAGTTACCACAAAAATTTCAGGATTTTTTCCCGCAGGCTATCATGAATTGAAAGGCATATATGAATCATTGGGAGAAATGAAGATAAATCTAAAAGAAGGTGCATGCCTAGTCTGGAAGAGGCCTTACAAGATGAATCTGAATTTGCACGTCAAGGTAAAGGAAGAAATTGACAAAATGTTAATTTTTGGAATTATTGTGCCAATTGAGGAGTTAGAGTGGGTAAGCTCTATGGTGATAAACATTAAGAAAGATGGTAGAATTAGGATTTGTGTGGATTACATGGAGTTAAATTTTACATGTGTGATTGATCCCTTTCCCACACCCTTTACTGAGGAAATATTGGAAGGCGTTGCAGGGCATGAAATCTTATCCTTTACTGATGGTTTCTCTAGATATCATTAGGTGAGGATAGCTATTGAGGATCAAGAGAAGATGACTTTCCCCACCGAGGGAGGAATTTTTGCATACACGGTTATTCCCTTTGGATTAAAGAATGCACCTACAGTATTCTTGTGCAATGTGGTACAAGAATTCCATAATTTTATTCACAAGTTCTTGCAGGTGTATCTGGATGATTAGACAGTATATGGGCTCATGAATGATCACCGTGTTAACTTAAGGCTAATTTATGAGAGACATAGGTAGTTGAGCATATCCTTGAACATTAAGAAGTGCATATTTTCCACCCCTTTTGGAATTTTGTTAGAGCACATCCTCTGTAAAGAAGGCTTATTGGTGGATCCTACTAAGGTAGCTGTGATTTTGGGCTTGGAGAAACCTATTATCCAAAGAAAGGTGTGCAGATTCTTAGGGCACATAGGTTATTACAAAAATTTATTAAGGGATATGCCAAGATCATTGTGCCTTTAGAATAATTACTTAAGGGAAAATGAAGTTCTATTGGGGTGAGGCACAACAACGCATGTTTGAAACATTAAAGGAAAGGCTTACTATAACACCCATTTTGTGCTTTCCTTCATGGTCCAATCCCTTTCACATTCATGTAGATGCCTTTGGTATGGCCATTGGTGCCATATTAGCTCAACTTGAAAGGGGATTTTCAATCATCCTATTTTTTTCTTGCTGAAAGTTGACTCCAAGTGAGAACAAAATTATACAACAATAGAGCACGAGGCCTTGTCTATGATCTACGTGCTCCATAAGTTTCGATAGTATTTTCTGGCTACACCATTTATCTTTTATACATACCACATGGCATTGAAGTACTTGGTGAACAATCCCATTTTGCAGGGGTGCATATGTCGTTGGGTACTTGTTATTTCAGGAGTTCAATTTTACAGTGGTGGTTAAGCCTAGTAAGAGAAATTTTGGTCCGATGAATTATCAAAAATTAATCATGAGAAGATGTGCAAAGGATTGAGGATACAATATCATATGCACATATGTTTAGGTTGAACTACATGCCCTCAGACTTGGAAGATATTGTTTTATTTTTATGTACAGTGTGGTGCCCGAAGGAATGAAGGCTTTAGAGAAGAAACAACTTGTTATCCGCACCACACCTTACATGTTGATTAGTGGAGACTTATACAAATTAGGTCATGATGAATTTTTGCATCGGTGTGTACTAGAGCATGAGTGCACAACAATAATGTTAGAGGATCATGGTCGTATTGTAGGAGGAAACTATGCAGGAGATGCCACCATGTGTAAGATTCTACTAGTTGGTCTATGATGAGAGACTTTATATAAGGATTGCAAAGCATATTGTAAGGCTTGTGACCATTTTCAGCGCCTTAGAAATCCTGAGAAATGTGATGAAATGACTTTGAGGCCTACTACTAGTGCGAAACATTTTGAGAAATGGGAAATTGACTTTGTGGGCCCTATTTTCCCAAATGCGCATAGACAGACAAGATCACGCTACACTATAACTTGTACAAATTATCTTAAAAGTTGGGCGGAAGTGGCACCATCAATGTATTTCACATCAGCTACAATAGTAAGGTTTTTGTGGTAAAATATTATTAATATGTATGTCTTCCCTTTAAGTTTAGAAAGTGATATGGATACTCGTTTCCTTAATGAGACTATCCAAATATTGTTGGATGAATACATAGTTACACACAATCGAGACAACCCCTTGTCACCCTCGGAAAATGAAACTACGAGGCCTTCAACAAGATATTGAGCCATACCTTGACAAAAATTTGTGATGTTGGAAGGTGAGATTGGGATGACAAGGTTTTTGTGGTACTTTGGGCATACAGAACAACCTACAAGAGGTTGAATAAAGCAACACCATTTCAGTTGGTGTTTGGCACAAGCAGTTCTCCCCATGGAATTCATGTTACCTTCTTTACGTATTGTGCGTGTATGAGGTCTAGCTAATGAGAAAGCATTGGAAGAATGTATTGAAAAGTTGATCCAGCTAGATGAAAGGCACACCATAGCAAGATGGATTCAAAAGTAATAAAAAGCTAGGTAGAAGGCATGGCATGACATGCACATCAAGGATAAAAAGATTGAGGTTGGGAAAATGGTACTTCTGTATGATTTAATGTTTTTGTGCCATCATGGAAAGATTAAAGTGCATTGGTTGGGACCATATGTTATCACTCATATACTTGATTTAGACACTTGTCGAGCTAGAGAGCCTTTGGATGGAACACGGTTTCCTTGTTACTTTAATAGGATTAGGTCAAGCCTTACTATAAATAAGTCTTATTAGTGTTTGTAATAAGGCGGTGTTATTATTTAGACTAGGTTCCCTTTAATGCATTTCCTTTATATTTGTTTCCTTCATCGTTTCTATGCTTTTTCTATTTAGTTCAGTGTTTTGTGTAATAAACGCACTTGCATGTTAGAAGTTGATTACTATCTTAAGTGTTTTCATATAGGGTTCATTACCAAGTTGAATATAGTTGATTGTCATATGAAGATGGGTATGCATAAGGAAACTTTTGTGTAGGTGCTTTTTGGAAGGGTAAAGATAAAGAAATTTTCTCCTAATGAAGACCAAAGATGGAAAAATCGGCGCAAAGTGTAACACGAGGTAGGATGTAGCAGTGGAAACTACTTAGAAGAAGGTGTAGTGGCAAAGTACTTTAGCATAGGGGAGCGTGTGAAAGGAGGTCAGTGTCCAAGAACTAGAAAGGTGCACTAGAAGGTTATGATTGTGGTGCAGAGATGTATAACACAGAAAATTTGGCAAACGATGAATTAATGTTGGGATCAGTGGTAGGTGTAGGAACAATAAATGTAGAATTATTTCAAAATCTATATAAGGATCCAATGCGGATTCATTTTTACCTTTGCTATTATGAATTTTAAAGTGAGCTATTTGTAAATGAGCTAGCGAGACATTGTTGAAGTGTAGAGAGCTAAGAAACCAGGCATTGTGATCATATTTATGCATAGGATTGACTTCTCCCATTAGAGAAGGGTTTGAGTGAAGTAGAGGCATGCAGAGAGGAGAAATAAAGCACTAGGGTTTGAATTGAAGCTAGGGCACACGGTTTCTTGTTAGGGAACAAAAATCAGAGTTGTAGAGATTGAAAAAGGTACAAAGAACACATCTTTCTAGATATTAAGGCACCCAAACGAGCACCAGGATGAGGTACATCGTCGACACTAAAATTTTCCTCCGTAATTTCTATTTCATTAATGTATGTATTAGGAATAGGATGTTGTTAAGTATAATTAGTAGTAGCGTCCGATAGAAGATAACGGCGTTGCCGGTACGATGCCGCCAATAATGTATAGTACGGTAATAGTCAAAAGTACAATAGGAATGTTGTGGTAAAAAGTAAATATTTGTCGTAAGTGGTCCGGTAATGTTAAAATGTCAAAGTTGGGGTAAGTAGAGAAGTAGATCTACATGATTAGGAATTAGAAATATTATATTGGTAATAAGGACAAGGAGTGAGGTCATAAATATTTTGTGTATTTTATTTGTAAAAAGTCTAAAAATGTGGAACCCATGTGAAATGATAAGGTTTATCTTATCTTAAAAGATAAGCTTACATGTACAGATAAGAGTTAAGGTATGGAATATGATTCGTCAGAGTGGATTTCTTATCCTATCTTAGAGATAAGATGGATAAGCCTGGAAGTTCTATAAATAAAGAGGCCACCCCCCTCATTTAGCATAGAAGGAAGTAGTGAGAAATATTGTATGAAGTGTGTAAAGGAAGCCATCAGTTTAAAGGTGTGTTGAAGAAGCCATTAAGAGGTGTAATTGTAAAGTTTCTCCCATAGTCTTGGTGAAAGGCAAGTGAAGTCAATAACACTTGAAGTACCTCATGGGTGAGATTGTAACAATTTCATGTTAATATTATAATTTACTCTGATATTTCAGATTTATCATCATTCCTTCTTATCATAGTCTATGGTATTCTTGTGTTATGTTTGTTGTTGTGTTTCCAGATTACATCCACCAAACTAAAGGTTGTGCATTAGTAAATAATCATAGCACGAGGAGTTCCCGGTGAAGAATTATCATAGTGCTGGATTGGTGATGACATTTTGGTTCCGTTGCTGGGACCATTCCTCGTTGGTGGATTTTCTGGAGAGATATTCCCACTTAGTCAAAAATCATTTGGAGGGTAACCTTGTTTTTACTGTGCATAGTAGTTACCATGGTAAAGTCATTTTTGCCATGAATAGTATTTACCATAGTAAAGTCACTTTTTATCATGAATAGTATTTACCATAGTAAAGTCACTTTTTACCGTGAATAGTATTTACCACAGTAACTTCACTTTTTATTGTGAATAGTGTTTACCACAGTAAAGTCAATTTTTACCATAGTAAGTCAAGTTTTACCATAGTTTACCGTGGTCATTTCTATTTTCTATTATAGTGATTTCAATTATTTGTGCACATAAGTCTTGTTGATTGTACTTTTGGGTTGGTATTTCACTGTGGTTACTTTTGAAAATGGGGAAGATTCCTGTTTTTTCAACCCAATCTAATGAAGATGCTTCCTCTTTCATTCAAGAGTTTAAACGATCTTGTATTTGTAATGGCCTTATAAGAAGGGAACAATGGACTGAATTTTTTCCTACCTTTTTGGATGGTTCAGCCCTTAGGTGGTTTGAAACACTAGGTGATAATGTGAAAAACTCATGGGATTTATTAACTGAAAGTTTTCTTGAAGAATTTGGTGAACAACAGAGATATGCAGATCTCATGATTGATATCACAAAGCTAACCCAAGGAGAGAAGGAGAAGATAAGGGATTATCATGCTCGTGTTCTAGAGCTAAGGAGGAAGCTCGATGCCCAGATCCGGAAGGAAGGATTAGTGGATGGGTTGATGAATGACATGGATAATCTCCTATGTAAGCACTTCATTCTTGGGATGAAGCCAGAGATCAGACAACGAGTGAAGTATGACCACCCAGCTACCATTGAACAAGCAAAGGAGATTGCAAGAAGGCAAGAAGAAAGCATGGAAGAGGAGCCCAAAGAAATTGTTGCTAAAGTAGAGCCTACACCAGCACCTTTGGTCCAGAATCCACAACCACTCTCGGTGAGCACAAATCTTTCTCCTAGTACATCTACTGAGTATGAAGATCTGCTCAAGAAGATGGGTCAATTAACTATTAATCTTCTTGAAAGAAAAGAATTTAGTTCTCGGGGAGGAGATAGAGGTCCAAAAGAAATATTTCTAAAGTTGTATGTTATGGTTGTTATAAAAAGGGTCATTATAAGTATAATTGTCCGATAGAGCTTCTACATCGGTAGTAAAGAGATAATGATAAAGGAAAAGCACTGTGAATTCTTTTGATGTAGTAGATAAGAGTATAAATAATGAAGTAGATGTGTTTGTAACAAAAAGAAAGAAAGAAAAAGATAATCAAGATGGAAATGATCCTAAGAAGATGAAAGGAGAAACTAGTAAGAAACATAGGAGAAGAAAGTTGGGTGTGTAGGATTTTCTGATTTCACAGGGACAAGGACCATACTCCATCTTAGAAGATCTGTCCAAAAGGCCTGCAAATATTACATATGGTCAACTCTTGGCTATGTCTTCTGAGAAGAGGCGGGAGCTGCGAAGTGGACTCAATGCTCGACGAAGGAAGGAGGTTGAGGTCCCTATTTTGGAGGAAGAGGAAGATCCCTATGCTCCACAAGCTGAGGTATTATGTAATGGTATTTCAATTCATGATGTCTTAGTTGATGGAGGTGCTGCGAGTTAATGTAATGACCAGAGTGTAATGAATATGTTAGGTTTAAAAATTGATCACCCTTGACACTTCATTAAGGTCATTAAATAAAGAAAAACTAAACCGAAGGTGTAGTTTCAAATGTGGCAATATCATTATGGGTGTTGTATGTGTGGTAGAATTTCAAGTGATGAAAAATGGTACTATTACGTACCCAATGTTGCTGGGAAGACCATGGCTAAGGAGGGTTCATGCAGAAACTACTGGAATGAAGGCTTTATGACACTTGGATGTGGTAGAGAGAGGGTGAAGATAAATGTGATCCTCTCGGCATCATAAGGCGAACCTGTGGATTCAAGTGATGAAACCCGATGATTGGACATCCTCTGATTACTCTAGTACCGGTGAAGTGGACACTTTGAGATGAAGAAAGTGAGATTGATGTTTCGAGTCATGGATATCCTTCCAGTCACACCGACTCATGACCCCATAAAATTATCGAAGAATAATTTGATGATGATCGTCTCCAAAAATAAAGATTGGTGATCTTTGTGATGGAGAATGAGAAGGAATCCTACCTCCGGCTCTTTCGAAGGTACATACACATATTCACTTTTGATTACAAGGAACTCCATCAAGTAAGTTGGGTAGAACATTCTATTGAGCTAGTAGATGGTGCTTAAACCTATAAAGCAAATGCCATATAGAATGAATCCTAATTTTTCCAAGACTTTAAAAGAAGAAATAGATAAGTTGCTTGATGCGGGATTCATATTTGCTGTGGAGAATTCAAAATGGGTTTCTCCCATTGTGATCTCAATAAAAAAGAATGGGAAGCTACGCATTTGTGTTGATTACGGGAAGCTCAATAAGGCAATAAAGAAGGATCATTACCCTCTTCCATTCTCGAGATCAGATCTTGGGCCAAGTAGTGGCCGGCAGAGTGTTATAGTTTTGCTTGATGGATATAAGCGGATACAACCAAGTCCAGTATAGCGGAGAAAGATCGGTTGAAGACCACGTTCACCACTCCTTGGGGAACGTTTTCTTATAGAGTTATGCCTTTTGGGTTGTGTAATGCTCGGCAACGTTCCAGCGCTTTGATGAATAGGGTGTTTGAACCCTACATTGGGAACTTCATCAGAGTATTTCTAGATGATTTTTACATCTATGGGAGCAAGATGGACCACCTGCACCAGATGGAGACAACATTTCAAAGGTTAGATGAAGCACAAGCCTCACTAAACCCTACAAAGTGTGTCTTTGGATGTTCTAAAGGCATTTTGTTAGGGCATGTTGTATCCAGAGATGGTATTGGTACTTGATCTGATAAAGTTTCAAAAATCAAATATTTACCATTTCCTATGAATAGAAGTAAGTTGAGATCATTTTTAGGCCATGTGGGTTACTATAGAAGGTTCATCAAGAATTTCTCAAAGATTGCACAGCCACTAACCCAGTTCTTGAAGAAGGATGTTACTTATGAACCAGGAAATAAGGCGCATGAAGCTTTTGGACAACTGAAGGAAGCCTTGGTGTCTTCACCTGTTTTAAAGAATCTAGATTGGAGCAAGCCATTCATTGTGTATATTGATGCCTCAGATGCAGCACTAGGAAGTACTTTGAGCCAAAAGGATGAAAATGGGAATGAACATCCAATTTACTTTGGGAGCAGACAAATGAGCAGTGCTGAGGTAAATTATACTATAACTAAAAAAGAGGCTCTAGCTAATTTTTTCTGTAAAGAAGTTTAGAAATTACTTGCTAGGGCAGAAATTTATAGTTGTAACAGATCATTAGGCTCTAAAATATATTGTCAATAAGCCTAACCCATCAGGGAGGATAGCAAGATGGATAATTTTGCTACAAGAATTTGAATTTGATATTATAGATAGGCGGGAAAGAAGCATGTCAATGCGGATGCACTCTCTTGAGCCTATGATGGTTTAGGATCATCTTGTGATGATGATGATTTCCCGATGCACATTGTTCTCCCTTGACACAATCCTTAGTGAATACATAGATATTTGGAATTATCTGAATGAATTCAAGTTTCTTGATGGTGCCAATCAAAGACTAAGAGAAATTACTCAAGCCGATCGTCCATATTCTATTCGCATGGAGTATTATTTGAATAGGACACGATGGACAGTATAAGAGGGCGAGTTGGACATGATCAAGGAAGGAGTTGCTAGAAAGAATTCCACAATGGTACATGTGGAGGGCACTTCTCTGGACAACTTACAAAGAAGAAGGATCTTGGATGCGAGGTTATCAGCGGCCCACTCTTTTTAAAGATTGTTATAATTATTGTAAGACATGTGATATTTGTCAAACACATGGTAACCATAAGACTTCATCAGCTCCATTATGCCCTATTCTTCCACTTGGTCCCTTTGAAAAGTGGGGAATAGACATTGTAGGTCCACTTCCAACTACCTCACACTAAAATAAATATATTGTAGTTACCACAGATTATTTAACCAAGTGGGTTGAAGCTAGGCCATTGAAAATAGCTTCCATGGATGAAGTGGCAAGGTTCATATATGAACGCATTGTCACCAAATTTGGTTGTCCATTAGAAATTGTAACAGATCAAGGAAGCCACTTCATTAATGAGGTGGTAGAAGCCCTAGTCAATAAGTTTTCTATTAAGCACAGGAAGGCAACAACATACAAGCCAAGCACAAATGGACAGGTGGAACGAACAAATTTTGTGTTGTGTCAAATTCTAGCAAAAGATGTAGCCTTGCAGGTACATAAATGGGATAAGAGGATTCATGCAGCATTGTGGGCATATAGGGCAACATCAAAGTCAGCAACAGGATACTCCCCATTTCAGTTGGCTTATGGCATTGATCCAGTTCTTCCTATTGAGTTTGATATTCCCACGGTCAGAGTTATGGAAAATGAAAGGATGGATGAAAGTGATTCAGTAAAAGAAAGGTTGGTACATCTTCATTTGCTAGAGGAAATGAGGGAAATAGCTAAGGATACAAGCTATAAGAAGAAAATGAAGCAGAAGGAATACTTTGATCAAAAGATCCGTTGGTCTCCATTTCATGTGAATGACTTGGTTCTAGTATATGATTCCAGATACAAAAAAAAAGAAGAGAAAAATTTCTTCCAAAATGGATGGGGCCCTACAAAATAGCAGTTGTGCATGAAAATGGTACGTATCGACTGGAGGAATTGGATGGCACTCCCATTACGAAATGGGTCAACCACGACAAGTTGAAGATTTTCAAGCACCATAATAGTCTACTCCGAGGACGGAGTAGAAGCTAGGAAGGGGGAAGATGTCGACACTAAAATTTTCCTCTGTAATTTCTATTTCATTAATGTATGTATTAGGAATAAGATGTTGTTAAGTATAATTAGTAGTAGCGTCTGATAGAAGATAACGGCGCTGCCAGTACGACACCGCCAATAATGTATAGTACGGTAATAGTCAAAAGTACAATAGGAATGTTGTGGTAAAAAGTAAATATTTGTCGTAAGTGGTCCGGTAATGTTAAAATGTCAAAGTTGGGGTAAGTAGAGAAGTAGGGTCTACATGATTAGGAATTAGAAATATTATATTGGTAATAAGGACAAGGAGTGAGGTCATAAATATTTTGTGTATTTTATTTGTAAAAATTCTAAAAATGTGGAACCCATGTGAAATGATAAGGTTTATCTTATCTTAAAAGATAAGCTTACATGTACAGATAAGAGTTAAGGTATGGAATATGATTCGTCAGAGTGGATTTCTTATCCTATCTTAGAGATAAGATGGATAAGCCTGGAAGTTATATAAATAAAGAGGCCACCCCCCTCATTTAGCATAGAAGGAAGTAGTGAGAAATATTGTATGAAGTGTGTAAAGGAAGCCATCAGTTTAAAGGTGTGTTGAAGAAGCCATTAAGAGGTGTAATTGTAAAGTTTCTCCCATAGTCTTGGTGAAAGGAAAGTGAAGTCAATAACACTTGAAGTACCTCATGGGTGAGATTGTAACAATTTCATGTTAATATTATAATTTACTCTGATATTTCAGATTTATCATCATTCCTTCTTATCATAGTCTATGGTATTCTTGTGTTATGTTTGTTGTTGTCTTTCAGTTACATCCACCAAACTAAAGGTTGTGCATTAGTAAATAATCATAGCACGAGGAGTTCCCGGTGAAGAATTATCATAGTGCCGATTGGTGATGACAAGATCAAGGAGAAAGAAACAAAAGGATGTTGAGATTGAGATCGAGGATGCCCCCAAAGTAGGTTTTCTAAAATGCAGTACCTAGAGGAAGTAATCATGGGCCATGATTGGGATTCTCATGTCCGCTGAAGTAAAGTAAGCGATTACAATCATAGAATAATTATAACAAAGAGGAGTTGGATGTGTTTCGAATAGAAAGAAAAATAAACAAACAGTAGATGACATGCTCATCTATGATGATGCTAGGAGAAGATCTTGAGAAAGGTAGGGGTTTTGTAGTTGTATGAGCTACCATATTTTGGAAAACCTAAAAATCTTTACCAGTGGCTCATGAGAAGATTCCATGAGGACTTTTTCTATTTTGTTGGGCGACGAATGAGGATCAAAGCGCCCTTGATTGGAACTTTCATGTGTTTGAAAATCATAGGCACAGAGGTGAGTAGTGACATAAATGATAAACCAATAGTTATAGCCACCAAAAAGGAGTTGGGTTATGCAAAAGGTCCGTGTGGCATGGATATTTATAATCTAGGGAAGTATCTAGTTGTATAAGAATCCACACACTTGTTGACAATATTGAATGACCAAGAGAGATGGTTTAAAGTGAAAACTATGTGGCTAAATATTGCGAAGAAAATGTAAAAAGGGGAGACCTACAACATGGTTGGATACATTTTTGAAAAAATCATTGAGGTGGTGCACAAAGGTGAGAAGTTAAGCTTTGGCGCTATTCTCTATCACTTGTATTTGTAGTTGGAGTGCCTGATGGGCCAAAGAATAAAGTCTAGTAGTACCATATGGAGAAGAAATCTCTCCCAGAGAGATTTGAAAAGTATATATGGGAGGGATCCATGAGTGTCCCATTAAAACAAAGGGAAAAGATGTGGTATGAGAAAATTTGCGTGGCATTTGAAGAAGAGTGGAGGATATCAAAAGAGTTTCCCATGATGGTAGGAAATTTGTCGCAATTTTCAGTGTACCTACATTTTTGCATCATGCATTTTGCGATGAAGGACAAAACATGGAGTCCATGGTGCAAACTTCCCTATGCCTTCACAACACGGTTCTTTCAGAATCATTCATATATTTACAAATGTGTGTCGACCGATATACAATGTACATAAGGTATATTGTGACTTTCGGACTCTGCGAAGACTTAAAATTATCCATTAAGTATGCATACATTGAAATAATAATCTCTGATGACATAAATATGAATCTTGTAAGTTTGGTGCTGAGACAACAATTGGGATAGACTTGGTTCACCTAAGGGGAAGCTCATAGTTGGAACTTTCATGACGAACAACCTGTTTCACCCATTCGAGAAGAAGAAGAAGAAGAAGAAGAGTTATATGAAGATAGTGGGGGTTTAGATCATAGGGGTCACATTCATCCAACTAATAAAAGGAAATTGAGTGTGCGCCTACTCCTCCTCCACCGCAGAAAGATGAAGAGGAAGTATTGGAGACTAGAATGTTGGGAATCGATATAGAGTAAGTAGTCGAGGAGAAATAATTTAGAAGGGTGATTAAGATAACAAAGACTCGGGCACGGGCTCATCACAACCTTTGAGAAGGTCACCTAGGCTTTCACCATAGAAAGAAGCACCTGAGAAGAAGAAGAGGTGAAAACTGAAGCTTTAGGATGACAAGGAGGATGAGTCTAGAGAAAGCATGCCTAGTACTCCAAAGATCAACTAGAAGAATAATAATAAAGAGGAGATGAAGGGCACTGGGGTATAAGCTAAAAAATGAGAAGGCCCGATTCTGGATTCAGGCACCCAGGTTCCTAAGGGCAAGAGAATGAGAAAGGAGAAGGACAGTGAGGATTACATGACTCTTGCATTGGGCTACGTAAGTGATACAAGTAAAATCATACGCGGCTAATTTTATAGAATAGTATAGTAGAAGGATCTATATGGTTAGGAGTTAATGGATGCAAATATGGCCAATACGCACACCAGGAAGCAACTATCTTAGTCCATGCAAACTCACATGGACGAGCCAAATTTTATGTTTGCGAAGAGTCCTATGTGTCCCACTAAATGAAAAACCATCCACATCTCCGACACATGAATATTAAGCCCATGACCATGTTGGATGAGAAGGTAAGAAATGCCTTAGTAAAGATATCTACAGAGGTTACGCACAGGAATGTAGATAAAGTGGCAACCAATAGAGCATTGTTTGAAGACATCAAGGAGAAGAATAGAAAAATAGAGC